>SJYV01048526.1:1891097-1955045 GCA_006410875.1 Neotragus pygmaeus | reverse complement strand
GTTGGGGGGGCATCGAGGGCCCACTCAGAGCCCAGGTGACGTCTTTTTTCTCTTTTCCTCCTCCTCCTCATCTCCATTTCGATACCCGCCCCAGGTGGGGAAGACGGGCTCCTACCTGCAGTTCCTGAGGCTCCTCTTCCGCATGCTCATCCGGCTCTTGGAAGTGGACGTATACGACGAGGCCGAGATCAACACCGGTGAGCGCCGGGCGTGGCGGTGCGCGCTGTTACCACCACATTCCGGGGCTGTCCGTGGCCTCTGGGGGGTTAGTGCAGGGTGATTGAGAAGGTAGAGGCCAGGGGCCAGCAAAGAGTTGTAAGATGCAGTGGCCGTTTAGGTCGGGGTGTGACTTCCCCTCCTTTGAATTCTGATCCCCACTGTGTCCCCCGAGTCGCTGGGCACAGGGGCATCTTATAAAGCCCGTCAGGTGGGTTCACAGCTCAGATTTAAAATTAGTAGACTGCAGTATTCTATAGCTTAAGGGTCCAGGGCACGATTTATACTCCATCAGGGTAACCTTATGTTTTGCCTGCTGGCTGTGCGAATGAAGGTATATGGATTACTACCCAAAGGAAAACTTCCTTGAGCAGGACAGAACCCTGGCGCCATCAACAGCCCCTTGGGACTGGCAGAAGGGTGGAGGGGCTGGTGCGTGACAGGCCATCCCCAGCCTGCAACTCCTGCCCCCCTTCTTGGCCCTGCCACCCTGCTGTCACTTGTGAGGGAGACGGTTCCCCTCAGCCTGTCCAGCAGGGCCAGAGCATGGGCATGAGCAGGGGTCGGCCAGCATTAGCCCTGCAGCCAGGGGGACTGTGGTGCTGGAGGAAATGGGGGGTAGGGTGGGGGCAGGAGTAGTCATCAGAAGACGTTCTTCCCAAGCCCTGAAAGATGAAGTCAGAGAAGAAAAAGGCCTTGCATCGTCCATCACTTTAACCCTTGGAGACCTCCACTTGCTTGCTTTTCCTAAACAGTTGGACCTGTCCCGTGACCAGCCCAAGGGATAGATTAGTTCAGAGCCAGACTAGGTAAAATCAGCCATGTTTAATCATCTTCCTATGGCTTTTGATTCAACTTCCATCCTCTGCAGTTTACATGCATGATTCCAGACAAACGCACACAGTCCTGTCTTCCCATCCACATCTCCTTGTCTGTGTGCCTGGCTGAGCTGTAGCAGACCCCAGGCCACCACAGAGGGGACTGAAAGACCCCAGGGGCTGCCCAAAGCAGGCAGGGCTACAGTGCAAAGGCAGAGCCAAGCTGACCAGGAGTGAGAGGCCGTCATCCTGTTGACCCCCACCTCCTAGGCTCCTGGGAAGAACGATGCCTTTAATTTTCATCTCACATTTCCACTACAGGGCCTGCAGCTGTGAGAGTCAAACCTGGCCTTTGTGATGAGCAGCACTGTTAGTTTGGCTTTATTCCTTCACCCTCATTTTGGTGCCGGTGAATGCAGCGGTGCACTGGAGAGGCATGGGGATGTGTTTTTATTAAATGAGAATAAGCTCTGACTTTTAAATACAAGGCATATTTTTAAATGAAACTTAAACTTTAAAAAGGTCCAGGATGTAAAAATAAACAGTGTTGTGCTTAAAAGGTAAGAGCTGTGCTTCTAGCTGGTAGGCTTTTGGCAGAGGGGAGTTTTTGTTTCTCCTTTCGAGGGCTTCCCCAGTGCCTCAGATGGTGAAGAATCTGCCATAATGAGGTTTAAAAAATCTGGACATAATGAGACATGGGTTCGATCCTTGGGTTGGGAAGATCCCCTGGCAAAGAGAATAGCAACTCACTCTCGTATTCTTGCCTGGAGAATTCCATGGACAGAGGAGCTTGGCAGGCTACAGTTCATGGGGTTGCAAAGAGTTGAACACAATTGAGCAACTAACACACACACTCCCTCTACACTGTCTTAAGCTGATCTTATCGTTTTTATTGTTAATAACAAATATCCCCTATTGGACACACACCATGTGCCTGTCACATGGTGTTAGTACTTCAAGATGCCATCTGGACTTCTTAAAACAACCAGGGAACCCTAAGAAATGAAGGTGCCTGCAGGTGTGAAGTCACAAGATCAGCGGGGGCAGTGGCCTGGACTCAAACCCAAGGCCCAAGCTCTCAACCTCGTTTGCATGTTGGAAGCACTGAAGGAGCTTTAAATACGACAAGTGCCTAAGTAAGGAAGGTGCTTCTAGGCAGTGTGGCCTGAGCACAGCGGTTTTACAAGCTCCAGTGGATTCTAATAAGCAACAGACACTGTGAATCTTGCTTAATGAGCCCCTGAAATCCTTTCAGCTGTCAGCATCTTAAAACCCTCATGACTAAAACTCTTGTGATAGGATTCAGATCATCCAAAGTTAAACAAGATTTTAAGGATACTTAGAGGTCGGGTGTGGGAGACTATTGGATCTCTTAGACTTGGGAGTTTCTGGGCTGGGTGTGTAGAAGCTAATGGGGACCAGTGAGGGCCAGCATCCCTCCCAGCAGATCTGAAGGACACTCTGCACCCCTCTCCCCTGGACTCGGGAGCTCATTTCTCAGAAAGGCCTTTGTCCACCTACCTGGGCTGTATGTTTCCCTGACACTTGGGTGAAAGGGAGGGAGGGCGGCCAGTCGGTCTGATTGGGCTGCTCTGTGCACTTTCCTTCTTGGCCTAGATCACAGCGAAAGCAGTGAAGTGAGCCAATCAGAATGCGAACCCTGGCCTGACATCGAGAGCTTCAGTAAAATGCCCTTTGACGTCAGTGTGCATGACCCCAAGTACAGTTCGATGAGCCTGGTATATACTGAGAAGCTGGCAGGGGTCAAACAAGGTACGTGGAGCCTGAAGGTCGAGGGTTCACCTAAATGAGGGCAGGAAACCTGGGGCCGTTCACTCCTTGAGAGCAGCTTGTCATACTCCTTTGCATGTCTCGTTTTATTCACATGAGTGTTACCTTTTGGGCTTCCTGGGTGGATCAGTGGTAAAGAATCCACCTGCCAATGTAGAAGACGTGGGTTCGATCCCTGGGTCAGCAAGATCCCCCTGGAGGAGGGCATGGCAACCCACTCTAGTATTCCTGCCTGGAGAATCCCATGGACAGAGGAGCCTGGTGGGCTAGCTACAGTCCATGGGTTTGCAAAAGTTGGACGTGATTTAGCGACTAAACAACAGCAAGGTCACCTTGTAATTTTCAGAGCTGCCTCTCAGGGCATAAACTGCAGAATCTTAGGAAAAGCCCTTCTGGGGGTGGTGGACTTTTTGCCCAGGTGTAGGGGCTTCCCACACAGCATGGAAAGGTGTTTTGTCTCTTTCTACACAGAAGCGATAAAGGAACCCAAAGCTGAGGAGCCCCGGAGACGAGAAACTGTGTCCATGATGCTGACCAAGTATGCGGCCTACAACACCTTCCACCACTGCGAGCAGTGCCACCAGTACATGGACTTCACCTCTGCCTCCCAGGTGCAGCCCCTGTGCTCCTGCCTGTTACCCAGCCTGGGTTCTGTGTGCAAGAGAGGGAAAGCCCCAGTTTCAAGCCCTAGACAGAGGATGGCTTGTTTGGTTTTTTAAAAATATTCATTTAGTTTTGTCGGGTCTTAGTTACCACATGCAGGATCTTTTCATTGCTGCGAACAGACTCTGAAGTTGCAGTGCATGGGCTCCAGAGAGCGCAGGCTTCAGTAGTTGCAGCCCGTGGGCTTTATAGCTGCCCTGAGGGATGTGGGATCTTAGTTCCCCAACCACGAATCAAACCCACATCCCCTGCATGGCAAAGCGTATTCTTAAGGCGGGTCACCAGGGAACTTCCAAGGATAGCTTATTTATGAGATGGAGCCACTCATTTATGAGCAGAATGCATGAAGCAGTTGATAAAATGACTTTGGGTTTATTGGGATTATAGGCAGGGGAGAGAAAGAAACTGATTTGTGTCTTGTCACTTCATCAAATGGTTACATGTGTTGTGTTTAGAAAGTAACTGGTATGTCTGTGATTCTGACAAAGCTGGATTTTACAGTATGTTTGGCAAAAGGGTCTCTCTCCCTCCTTCGGGTTGTTGATGAAGATGGTGTTACTTTCTGCAAGTCCGTAGGGTGTGCCGTGAGCTGTGATCTGCACAGACCCAGTCTCCCTCTTACTCCAGCGTGGGGTGGTTTTGCCCACCAGGCACACAGAGGAGTCAGCGTGTGCTCTTTTATCTGGAGAGCACTGAGAGGCAGAACACGGAAGCTGAGCAAGCGCCCCACACCGTTGCTCTCCTTGCTAGCCAGAGCATCTTGAGGCATAGAGGATGGGAAAGCAGCCAGTGATGGTTGTATCCAGCGCCTGTGTTGGGGCTGAGCTCCACGTTGCTTCCCCACTTTATCTTCTTGACCTTTAGCGCTTGGCCCTGAACGTCTGGAACAACTCTTCCTTTCTATAGCATGTGCTGGGTGGACACCCCGCTTCCTCCCCAGACTTACTGCTACACTTGAGGACCTGGTCTTCTCCATTTTCCCCAGGGAACCCAGAAGGATATACTGGTCTTTGTGCTCTTCTGATAGAAGTTACCTTTCATACCCCAAATGGTTTCGTGTGTCATTGAAAACTTTCAGTGGACTGTTGGAAATCAGCTCGCAATGCTTTATGGAATATAGATGATACAAGCCCCTGATCTATAAGTCATTAGAAAATTCATTTTTTAGACAATATATTAAAAACCTTCTATTTAGTTTCTGTGTGATTACAGTACTGCCTGATACTTGTGAAGCAGAATGAAGGAGATCTTAAGGGGAGTATTACAATATTATTTTTCTATGAAATGTAATATTTAGGTTGAACCTCTTGGGAAGGCCACCTGGATTCTTCTCATGCCTGCTGACTAGTGATGCTCTCTTTTCATTAGGCCAAATATTGTCTGCATTGTAAAGATCTGTATATAATTATTCACTGAGGTGGGTTATGAGAGAGTATGTGAACTTACCAGCAACTTAAAAAAGAGGTTAGATTTGTATGTGGCTTGGATCAGTCAAAAGTCTTCTGGAAGCCAGAGTTCTAGGGTAAGTGACCATTCAGACATCTTCAGCTTCCAGTGTAGCCGGGAAAGATGGACCCACAGGGCTGTTTTAATGATGTCAGTCTTAATAGTTTATTTAGGAAAAATATCATTTGACCTGACCCACTCAGAAGAGGATCCCTCGGTCAGGAAGATCCCCTGGAGGAGGGCATGGCGACCCACTCCAGTATTCTTGCCTGGAGAATCCCATGGGCTGAGGAGCCTAGTGGGCTACAGTCTAAAGGGTCGCGGAGCTGGAGACAACTGAAGCAACTTAGCACACACACATGCACAGAGAAGCGTTTTCCCCTGTAACTGGGCACCTTTGGGAGTGTTTGCATAGCAAGACCTCCCAGAGGTATACTGGACCTCTGCAGGGCTGAGCACTAGTGGTTCTAAGGTGAGAGATCGTAGTTTTCAGCAGCAGTCACTGCGCCACCCTCAGAGAGGCTGTTTGGGGTGAGAAGCTTGGATCTCGTGTCAGCCACTAAAAGATGAAGTGTTTGTCTTTTCTGACACTGCACACACAGCCAGGTCTTGCTGAAGGTAGAAGTCCAGGATAGCTGGCCTCTATCAATAACCATCTTGAGAGGAGCAGCCTGGAAGCTTGCCAACTGTGAGCTTACACGCCCTCCCTTTGCTCTTTGCTAACACAGATGTCCGATTCCACTCTCCACGCCTTCACGTTCTCGTCCTCCATGCTGGGAGAAGAGGTGCAGCTCTACTTCATCATTCCCAAATCCAAAGAGAGTCACTTTGTCTTCAGCAAGCAGGGCAAGCACCTGGAGAGCATGCGGCTGCCACTGGTCTCAGACAAGGTGGGAGACAGAGCGTCTGGGTGCACGGCCGGCTGGCCTCAGGTGCTAGAGCCAGTTTTATAAGCATCTAGTGTCTGAGGGTTCTAATTTCTCTTTTTGGCCTCTGGTCTTTTTTTTTTTTTTCTTTCAGCAGAATCTGAACGTGGTCAAGAGCCCTATTTTCACCCCTTCCAGCGGGCGCCACGAGCATGGACTTCTAAACCTCTTTCACGCCATGGAGGGCATCAGCCACTTGCACCTCCTGGTGGTCAAAGAGTATGAGATGCCGCTGTACCGCAAATACTGGCCCAACCACATCATGCTGGTGCTTCCTGGCATGTTCAATAACGCAGGCGTGGGTAAGGGGGCGCGCAGGATGCCAGGCAAGGGCTGGGAAGAGAAATACCAAGCTCCATTCCTCAGGCTTCCAGAGGGTCCCACGGCCCTGGAAAGTGTCTTGTTCTGTGGACCAAAGGACTTTTGACTCTTTAAAAAGAAAATTCTTTTTGGCTGGGCTGGCTCTTCGTTGCTGCAGACTTTTCTCTAGCTGTGGTGAGCTGCGGCTACTGTCTCGTTGCGGAGCATGGGCATGTAGCATCGTCAATGGTTGCGGCACGTGGGCTCAGTTGTTGTGGCCCCCAGCACAGGCTCAGTAGTTGCGGCACACAGGCTTAGTTGCTCCTCAGCATGTGGGGTCTTCCCCAGTCAGGAATCAAACCCACATCTGTGTTGGCAGGCAGACTCTTCACCGCTGAGCTACTAGGGAAGCCCTTGACTCCTCTTTAAATGAGTTTTCATTTCTCTTTATCTGCAGTCTTGCAGAATTTTTTTGACTTCTGATGACTAGCTTCCAAAGAAGTCACTGATACACTGAGCACCCTGGGAGGGCTTGGGACTCTGGCCAGCACAGGCTGCAGGTGTTGCTCACTACCAACTGGCAGCAGGGACCTCACAGAGAGGAGGCCAGTCAGAGGAGGAAGGGGTGGTTGGCAGTTCAGACCCAGGTCTGGAGGGATCGCTGGGGGTCATCGCTGGTCTTAAAAGCACACAGCAAGTTCTCAGGGGTGCTGTACAGCCCCTCGGGGCTGGAAACACCATCACTGCCGATGGCAGTCATCTTAAAAGTGCCTGGAAGTCTTTCCTGCTTTTCCCCTCAGGGTTTAAGGTCAGTGGGCTGATTTCTCAAGGGGACACCTGGCTGTTGAGTGTACTGACAGAGCAGGAGGAGGAACTAGAGAGAGAGGTCCAGAGCCCCTTCGTTTACCCCTGAAGGCAGGAGACCTCCAACTGGATCCAGTGTCCTAGAGCTCTGCTCTCTCCCCACTCCCTGCATCTCGCTCACTTCCCATCAGCTTCAGTGGGAACTTCGAGGCAGAGCTTCAGGAGGGCTGAGGAGTAAGAGCTTTAGAGCCCACTGCTGGAGTGAAGGCAGGAAAGACCTGAGTAGTGCCTGGGTCCACATGGCCCTTCTCTCCAGGTCTCTCTCCCCTTTCCTTCTTAAGACTCTTCCTTTCTTGTTCTCCATTTCATTCCTTTTCATTTCCTTAAGTTTTAGCCTTAATATTGATTAAAATATTTTCCAAACAGGTTTATATTTTTAATGTAATTTTATTTCCCATCACTTAACATCAAATGAGGTAAGAATTTCACATATTTCTGGTCCTTTATCCTTCCCCCAAAACACATATCCCCAAACTTAACTAAAATCTTTCTCTGTATTTACATGACCCTCACACCTTTCTGTGCCTAACTGACCTTTAGGAGAAAATACTTCCTCATCCCAGATTTGAGTGAATTTGCTTAGTGTGCCTGTTTTGCCATTTTTGTAATCATCTGGGGAGAGAAACCAACATATATGGAAATGAAGCAGCTTTTTTAAAAAATTGATAAACAGCACAAAATTTAGCCATTGTTAAGTGTACGGTTCAGCATTCACCAGTACATTCACATTGTTATGTAACCAGTCTCCAGAACTCTTGTTCATCTTGCAAAACCAACTCAGTAACATCAAAGGTTAACGCCCCATTTTTATTACCATTCACTAATGGACCCTTGGTCTGCTCCTCACCTTCCCACTATCGTGAATGCTGCTGCTGTGGACATGAACACAAATCTCAAAACCCTGCTTTCCGTACGAATGGGTATATACCTCAAAGTAGAATTGCTTAATCACACGGTAATTCCACTTTTAATTTTTTTTTTTAGGAATTGACATACTGTTTTTCATAATGGCTTGTACATTCTTACCAACAATGTAAAATGGTTCCAGTTTTAACACATCTTCACTAACACTTGTGTTTTTGGGGAAATTTTGCTGTTGTTGTTAGTAGCCAACCTATTGGGTGTGTGATGGTGTCTTGTGATCTACATTTTCCTAACGGTTAGTGATGTTGATCATATTTTCATTTGCTTACTGGCCATTTGTGTATCTTCTTTGGAGAATCTGTTTTTTGTAAGGTTTTTGTTGTAGGCTTGTAGGAGTTCTTTGTACATTCTAGATTTTCACCCCTTATTAGATAAGGTTTATAAACATTTTCTCCTGTTCCATAGGAGAATGTGTTCTTTGCACAGTTTAAAATTTTTATGTGGTCCAATTTTTTTTCTCTTGTTGCCTATGCTTTTAGTGTCATAGCCAACAAATCAACAAACTATTGCCAAAACCAGTATCATTAAGCTTTTCCCCATGTTTTCTTCTAAGAGTTTGATAAAAGCTCTTTGGTCCATTTTGACTTCTTTATACAGCATTAAGGTGAGGGTCCAGCTTCGTTGTCGTGCACTGGAATGGTCTTAGCACCTCTGTCAAAAATCATTTGACCGTATATGCAAGGGTGTTTCTGGGCTCTGTATTCTTATTCCATTGGTCTATGTCTGTCTCTGTGCCACTGCTACACTGGTTTGATTACTCTAGTTTTGTAATCAGTCAAGTGCGAGACCTCCAGCTTTGCTGTTCTTTTTCGAAGATTGTTTTGGTGATTCAGAGTCCTTTGAAGTTCCATGTGAATTTAAAAATGAATTTTTCTAACAAAAGAAAAGCTGATATTTTGATAGGGATTGTATTAAATTTGTGGATTACTTTGTGGGATTTGTCAATAGCATTGTACCTTCCAGTCCCTGAACATGTCTTTCCACTTATTTGGAAACACTTTCAGCAGTGTTTTATACTTTTTAGTGTACTGGTCTTTAGCCTCCTTGGTTAAACACGTATTCCAAGTATTCTTTTTGATGAAAATGAAGCACTTCTTAATTTCCCTTTTAGATTGTTGTGATCATACAGAAACACAGCTAATTTGTGTTGTTTTGTGTCTGCAACTCTGCTGAATTTATTCTAACATGTGCATGTGTATAATATTTAAGGTTTTCCTCACATAAGTCTTGTCTACAGATAATTTTACTTCTTGCCAACTCGGGTGACTTGTGTGTGTGTGTTTAATTTCTCTGGCTAGGATTTTCAGTACTAAGTTAAAAAGAAGTGGTAAAGTTGGGCATCCTTGTCTTATTCTTGATCTTAAAGGAAAAGCTTTCAGTTTTTCACCATGGAGTATGTTAGCTGTGGGCTTATTCATATATGGCCCTGATAATGCAAAGTATTACACACAATGCTCTTAAAAGCTATCAATAGATTTTCCTAAACCCTAGCATTACCTTCCATCTACTCAAACTATTTCCCTTTCCTATTTCCTCCATGGACTTAATTAGGGTTTTTTGAGCTTCTTTATTTCTATGTTTTGTTTCATTTTAGGGTCTGTGTCAGTCACTCAGTCGTGTCTGACTCTTTGTGACCCCCATGGACTGTACCATGGACTGTAAGCCCACCAGACTACTCTGTCCATGGGATTCTCCAAGAATACTAGAGTGGAAGAAAAAAAAAAAATACTGGAGTGGGTTGCCATTCCCTTCTCCAGGGGATCTTCCTGACCCAGGAATTGAACCCGGGTCTCCTGCATTGCAGCTTCCCTGGTGGCTCAGAGGGTAAAGCGTCTGTCTGCAATGCAGGAGACCCAGCTTCGATCCCTGGGTTGGGAAGATACCCTGGAGAAGGAAATGGCAACCCACTCCAGTACTCTTGCCTGGAAAATCCCATGGAGGAAGGAGCCTGGTAGGCTACAGTCCATGGGGTCGCAGTCAGACATGACTGAGCAACTTCACTTCATTTCACTTCTCCTGCATTGCAGGGAAATACTTTACCATCTGAGCTATTAGGGAAGCCTCATTTTAGGGTGGCCCACTCATAGAACCTGGCCAATTCCTGATGGTCATCATCTTAATTGCTAACACTCACTGAGTACTCACTCACCATGTGCAGCACAGTCCTGAGCACCATACAACAGTCTATGAAGCGGACATTATCATCGCCTTCTTACAGGTGGGGAACTCTAGGCACAGGGATTCTAGCAGCACTCCTCAAAGTGCAGTTCACCAGTCACCTGTGAAAAGGTCTCTGGCCCCTCATCAGACACCACTAGTGTGAGCCTCTGGTGGTGGGCTCCCGGAATCTCCATTTTAAACGATTTCCTGGTTGTCCGGTCAACCCCCATGTGTACAGTCACCAGGCGAACACGCATGCGTATGGAGAGAATGTGACATGTCTGTGGGGCCTCCGCCAAGCCCGAGAGGGGTACGTCCGAGCCTTTTTTGTGTTGCCTTCCAGGTGCTGCCAGGTTCCTCATTAAGGAGCTGTCCTATCACAACCTGGAGCTGGAGAGAAACCGCCTGGAAGAGCTGGGAATTAAACGCCAGTGCGTCTGGCCTTTCATCGTCGTGATGGATGACTCGTGTGTCCTGTGGAACATTCACAGTGTTCAGGAGCAGACCAGGTAGGGGCGGTCCTGTGCCATTCTAGGAAGGTGACATGTGCCACCGAGCAGGTCCTCTCCTCGGCCATCATGGCACAGGAAAGTAAACGAGGGGCACAGCTTCCCAGAGCAGAGCCACCACCTGAGACCGCTTACTCTCACCAGCACGTTCTGCGGTGACTTAGGGAGTTTTTAATCTAGACACTTGGTATGCCATTGACTTCCTGGACTGTTTTGTGTTATCGCAGCTTTGGTCTGCTGTAAGAGTCTGTTGAAAGACACTGTGGTTTATGTAGAAAGACCACTGGCTTCTGAATTGGGATGGTTTTTAGCCCCAGCTCTTCTTCCTGTCTGGATGAAAAGGGAAAGTTATTCCATCTCTGTCTCAATTCCATCCCCTATAAAATTATGGCTGGGCCAAAACACGTGGTTCTCCTCCTGGTGCAGCGGTGAGGGGATCCATGAGGACCATGAAATGCTAAACTTGGAGACGTCCTATGCAGGAAATGAGCCCAGATGTTCACAGCCCCAGTGAAACACCGTGCCACATGGTCTCAAAGCCCTTCCAGCTCAGACATGTGACCCTGTGACCTCATTTCCNTCGCAGTCAGACATGACTGAGCAACTTCACTTTATTTCACTTCTCCTGCATTGCAGGGAAATACTTTACCATCTGAGCTATTAGGGAAGCCTCATTTTAGGGTGGCCCACTCATAGAACCTGGCCAATTCCTGATGGTCATCATCTTAATTGCTAACACTCACTGAGTACTCACTCACCATGTGCAGCACAGTCCTGAGCACCATACAACAGTCTATGAAGCGGACATTATCATCGCCTTCTTACAGGTGGGGAACTCTAGGCACAGGGATTCTAGCAGCACTCCTCAAAGTGCAGTTCACCAGTCACCTGTGAAAAGGTCTCTGGCCCCTCATCAGACACCACTAGTGTGAGCCTCTGGTGGTGGGCTCCCGGAATCTCCATTTTAAACGATTTCCTGGTTGTCCGGTCAACCCCCATGTGTACAGTCACCAGGCGAACACGCATGCGTATGGAGAGAATGTGACATGTCTGTGGGGCCTCCGCCAAGCCCGAGAGGGGTACGTCCGAGCCTTTTTTGTGTTGCCTTCCAGGTGCTGCCAGGTTCCTCATTAAGGAGCTGTCCTATCACAACCTGGAGCTGGAGAGAAACCGCCTGGAAGAGCTGGGAATTAAACGCCAGTGCGTCTGGCCTTTCATCGTCGTGATGGATGACTCGTGTGTCCTGTGGAACATTCACAGTGTTCAGGAGCAGACCAGGTAGGGGCGGTCCTGTGCCATTCTAGGAAGGTGACATGTGCCACCGAGCAGGTCCTCTCCTCGGCCATCATGGCACAGGAAAGTAAACGAGGGGCACAGCTTCCCAGAGCAGAGCCACCACCTGAGACCGCTTACTCTCACCAGCACGTTCTGCGGTGACTTAGGGAGTTTTTAATCTAGACACTTGGTATGCCATTGACTTCCTGGACTGTTTTGTGTTATCGCAGCTTTGGTCTGCTGTAAGAGTCTGTTGAAAGACACTGTGGTTTATGTAGAAAGACCACTGGCTTCTGAATTGGGATGGTTTTTAGCCCCAGCTCTTCTTCCTGTCTGGATGAAAAGGGAAAGTTATTCCATCTCTGTCTCAATTCCATCCCCTATAAAATTATGGCTGGGCCAAAACACGTGGTTCTCCTCCTGGTGCAGCGGTGAGGGGATCCATGAGGACCATGAAATGCTAAACTTGGAGACGTCCTATGCAGGAAATGAGCCCAGATGTTCACAGCCCCAGTGAAACACCGTGCCACATGGTCTCAAAGCCCTTCCAGCTCAGACATGTGACCCTGTGACCTCATTTCCGTGGTGGATTTGGAGCCAGGGACATTGAGAAATATTCCTTTATTATACCGTAATTACCAGGACTGGGAAGAGTACCTGTGTGCTCCTAACCTCTGGCTGCCTCTCTTTGGTAACTCTCTGTTCGTTACTCACCTTGAAAATGGGCCAGCTTTCTTTCTCTGCCTTTAAGGGGTCAGCCTCACCCCAGGGGACTGCCCTAGTGGCTCAGTGGTAAAGAGCCTACCTACCAGTGCAGGAGGGGCAGGTTCGATCCCTGGGTTGTGAAGATCCCCTGGAGGAGGAAATGGCAACCCACTCCAGTAGTCTCGCCTGGAAAATTACAGGACAGAGGAGCCTGGCAGGCTCCAGTCCATGGGGTAGCAAAGAGTCAGACACACACAAGGACGCTCACCCCTGGAAGGCAGCTTCTTTAGATCAGCAGTGACAGGCAGCATGAAAACCAGGCTTGACATCCTTGTCCACTCCAGACGAAGAGAAAGTCAGCTAGTTGTGTCCTTTACAGATATTAATACTGTACTTTAGTGTCAGCTCTTCCCAAGTGACCATGTCTTCAGTGATACTGAGTGATCTCTTATGTAAACGAACTCTGCATTTCATAGCCAGCCCATGGAAACAGGAGTTTCCAGTAAGAATGTGTCCTTGAAGAGTGTCTTGCAGCACATGGAGGCGACCCCGAAAATCGTGCACTACGCGATCCTGGGCATCCAGAAGTGGAGCAGCAGGCTGACTTCTCGGAGCCTCAAGGTCCCGTTCTCTAGGTGCCACGTGCACGACTTCATCCTCCTCAACATAGACCTGACTCAGAACGTGCAGTACGACTTCAATAGGTAAGCTGGGCACCTGGATGCACATCATCCTGCCAGTTACTGACTGTTTCTGCCCAGCTCCAGCCTCTATAATGTGTTTATTCGTCTCTGAGAAACTAAGACTCTGTTTATACGGACAGAGAATGGGGCATCGCAAGCCCCCAAGTGCCCCTTCATCACTGTTCAAACTGACCCAGACTCAGTCACAAGTGCTGCAATGTGGAATGCTTAGGAAACATATTTCAGCCATCTTATTATTCCACAAGAACTGAAACAGGGACCAAATTGTTTCATCAATGGAAATCAGTGTGTGGACCCATAAACCTTTCACGGTTAACCTTTCACTCGGAACTCGGAAGGTAGTTACTTCCTGAGATGTTAGCAAGACCCTGAGATCTGGATCCTGTAGGGAAAAGCCAGCTACCCCTGGCCTTGCCTCCCAAATGAGCTGTGCACATATCCCAGAAAATCTGAAATGGCCAAGGAAGAATGTCAGAGACCGTCAAGTCCCTCTTAAGTCAAACCCTGAGCTGCAGCTCTTAAGAACATTCTGTAGCGATTTCACTTTCTGTTTTCAATTTGGCAGACGCTTCATCCTGCAGCCAGGATGTTAACACTGGGAGCAGCTCTGCACCCTGTCCCACGAGAGTATACAGAGTACGTGGTCCTGTTTCAGTTCAGGGGTGCCTAAGGTGCTGTGCCATGTCTGGGACCAGTCACCTCACTGCTCCTTCCTTAGTGACTGTAGTGCCCCCATCGGGGCATCACAACACGAGCCAGTGTTTATGGAGCCAGCTCCATGTGGGGGAAAGGCCGGCTCTCTTTGAGGAGGCCACCTAACATCTGCCACAGATGTTGTCTCTGTAAGTAGCACCACTGAGAGGCGACAGTCCATGGACCCTGCCATTGTGGTTCTAATTTAGGTATTTCTGTGAAGATGTTGACTTCAACCTGAGAACCAACAGCAGTGGACTGCTCATCTGCCGCTTTAACAACTTCAGTCTCATGAAGAAACATGTGCAAGTTGGCGGGCAGAGGGACTTTATCATTAAACCAAAGATCATGGTAAGTTGGCAAGCTTGAGTCTCCTGCTGAAAATAAGATGATCCCTCAATATCTGTTTTCTGGTACCAGCATTAAGTACATGCCACTTGACTGGAAAGTGAGGTACACAAGGGAGTCCCCTCTTAATGTCAAATCTGGAGCCTTGTTTCCCTGAGGACTCATCAGTTTTGAAATTTCAACAAATTACCTTTCTCTAGATTTAAGGCTTAACTCCATCAAAGCTTTAGTTTCAAATGTGGTCTATAAACTGGCAAAGTTAACATTTTTTACATTCTTTATGTAACAGGTGAGAGAAGTGTAAATCAATTCCTTGCTTGCATGGTCCTTTGCCAGTTTTAAAGTAAGGCAGATAAAAACATGTTAAGCATTAATTCTATGGGCCTACCCTTTTCTGTTTATAAGATTTGCTGGTAGCTCATCATTTATAGGGCTTCCCAAGAGGCACAGCAGTAAAGAATCTGTCTGCAATGCAGGAGACATGGGTTTGATCCCTGGGTTGGGAAGATCCCTTGGAGAAGGAAATGGCAACCCACTCCAGTATTCTTGCCTGGGAAATCCCATGGACAGAGAAGCCTGGCAGGCTACAGTCCATGGAGTTGGAAAAGATGGACTCGACTGGGCATGCACAATCATTTACAGCATGTGGACTATCCAGTGGAGCTTAAAGACCTCCTTGCTTTTTTTCCTGGTGCTGACAGGATGGGATTTAACCCATCCACATCCAGTAGTGCTGTAAAAGGTTTCTGTTGGTCCTTACAATGTACATGCTAAATGCGCAAACTTTCAAAGAAGCCTCCTTCAACCTTTGCTTGGGCTCTTGCTGCATATAAATTACGTTAAATCCAACGGGAAGAATTTCAGAACCCCAGGATGACAAGACGGTGCTGCTGCCGTTCCTGCAGGCTGTCAGGATGCAGGCGTGCTCTCCTGGCGGGGGTCACACAATGCCCGTGCAAACATTTCCCATCACTCCCTTGGCTCTGATTCCAGGTGTCAGAGAGCATGGCGCCTATCCTGCCCCTACAGTACATCTGTGCTCCCGACAGTGAGCACACCCTTCTGGCAGCTCCTGCACAGTTCCTCCTGGAGAAGTTCCTGCAGCATGCCTCCTACAAACTCTTCCCCAAAGCTATCCGAAACTTTCGGAGCCCCGTGCTGGCCATTGACTGCTACCTTAACATTGGACCAGAGGTAAAGGGGGAGGAGCCGGGGCGCTCAGGTAGAGGGGCTTGTTCTGCATCTGGCAGTTTCTCTCATAACTACCCTTTATTATGAGAAATAAGAGAAGCTTTAAGTAGGTTAAAACATGACACAAAAAGGGAGTACAAAGCTCAGATAAGCAGCCCCCTTAAGTTCCAATAAAACATGTCTCCGTTACCTGACCCTGAGAAGGACAGCTAGAAAGGCAGGCCCGGATCATTCAGCTGATGATGCAGAGGTTTTACTGGCTTTTGAAATGCGTGTGTGCTGTGCTTGATGGTTGCAGGTGGCCGTATGCTACATCAGCTCCAGACCCCACTCCAGCAACGTCAACTGTGAAGGGGTGTGCTTCGGTGGACTCCTCTTGTACCTCTGTGACTCTTTTGTAGGTGCTGATCTTCTTAAGAAATTTAAGTTTCTCAAAGGTAAATCAAATTCAGTATCTTGCTTGGGCTGTTCGTTCCCACTGGACAAAATGCAGAGGTGAAAATCGTAAAAGAGCACTTTAACAATCATTGTGCCAATAAGCTGAAGACCTTCCTTTGAAACTGGGACACTGACTTTTTTCAAATAAGGGAGTTAGGCTAAATGTGGATAAATATAGCCAGGTTTAAAGATGTTGTTGCTGCTATTAATTTTACATAGGAATGATGCAATGCAAATGCTTCTCATTTAAATCTAATTTCAATAAAAATTAGTGAGTTTTGATTCTGGACTAGAAGCCAAAGTTGCTTCAACAGGTATGTAGCATACAGAGGTTTGCTTAAGAACAAACTGCAGATTAATCATCACAAATAACCTTGATAGGGTGACTCCTGAGGTTGGTGAAAAAAGGTTCAGTATGTTGTGTACAGCGTGCCATTTTTATAAGAACAAGAGAAACTGTATTTACTTACATGTTCATGTATAAAACACACCTGGAGCTATGTGTGGGGTGGTGAGGACAAGAGGAAGCATCTTGGGGGCATTTGGCAGTATCTGGAGACATTTCATGTTGTCACAGGGAGGGATGCTGCTGGCAGAGTGGGAAGAAGCCAAGGACACTGCTAAACATACCACAAGAACAAAATAGCCCCACAATAGTCACGTGGCCCTCAGTGCCAAGGTTGAGAACCCTTGATCAGGCAGGACTCACAGAACCTTACAACGTGGATTTTAATGCTGGTTACCATAGCAGAAGGGCTTCCCTAGTGGCTCAGCGGTAAAGAATCTGCCTGTAATGCAGGAGACCTGGGCTCAATCCCTAGATCGGGAAGATCCCCTGGAGAAGTGAATGGCAGTCCACACCAATATTCTTGCCTGGAGAATTCCATAGACAGAGGAGCCTGGTGGGCTAAAGTCCATGGGGTTGCAGAGTTGGACACGACTGATCAACTAACACACACACACAGAAGGGGTGGGATGTGATTGGGAGGGCTTTCACTTTACACTCTTTCAAACTTTGGCATTTGTATCAGTTTCTTTATTCAAAGTAAATAATCAAGTGAACAGTCCTGACAGGTTACTTGTATACATTGGTTCTCAAAAGTGTTCGCTTAGGGGATATAATCAGAGGGAAGTAAGAAAGGTTCTCTAAGTCCTTTCAACCCCTGAGCCTAAGACACATCCCCGCTCTCTCCTGAAGGTGCTACCCTGTGTGTCATCTGCCAAGACAGAAGCTCCTTGCGCCAAACAATTGTCCGCTTGGAGCTGGAGGACGAGTGGCAGTTCCGCCTCCGGGATGAGTTCCAGACCGCCAACAGCAGCGACGACAAGCCGCTCTACTTTCTCACCGGACGTCACGTGTGACCTTTTGAAGAGACCAAAACTAGCAGAGGGATGCCTAGATGGGGTGGGTCAGAAATAATTATTGGGGATTTTATTTTTTCCTTTAAAGTACAATCACTGTGGAGCAAAGTGCAACATGTATTTGTCTGTTCTCCAAAGAAACCCCCCACCCCCAAATCTGACCCAGATCTCTGGGGGGCATCACTTTCCTTCACTTCCAGTTTAAGGACCTTAATTCAGGTTAACTCCACCCTACGTAGTTATGCAATTAAATCAAGATGTGGTCTGCCCACGGGAGCCTGAGGAGGAAACACTGTGGAGAAACCGCATGGACGCTGCGTTTTTTTTTTCTACTATGCTCTGTCAGGGGAAAACCGACTCTTGGCATTAGCGAGCCTGAATGTGTTACATGAGACTCACACCATTGGTGTGGAATTAATTGAAGATTAACATTTGAGGCCTGAGCCCTCAGTTTCTCTTCAGATCTGTACTTTGGTACAGTATTACTCAGGGGTCTGAAATGATAGAATGTAGAAGATATTTGTATTTAAAAAAAAAGTAGCCTTGTCTTTCTCTGTGCAGTGTTAGTTTATGATTTATAATCTTGTATGTATTGAAACTTTGGGCAAAATTTCCACAGGAGTTGAAAGTTTACTGTTTAAACTGAACAAACACATTAGTAAATGCAGAGCAGGCGTTGTGTGTGTGTATGCAGCTTCTCCTGGCTTAAGTTCTTTTGCTTTATCCATTCTTTAAAAATGTTTCCAGTCTGTTAAGCACATCATGCCTGTGAGAATATGAACAGTGATTAATCTTGTACAAGGAAAACCTGATTCAAAAGTTGAGCCAATTAAGAAGGTTTCAGCAGTCACCCCACACCCACTCCACTGGGTTGGAATTAAGCATTTGGCACCAGCAAAGCTAAATGTCAGGCAGGCTAAGCTTCTATGTGGGGTGGAACTAGTTTGTTTCCTTTCAAAGACTAAAGCAGAGTTTCCTTTCAAAGATACACTCAATTAGCTGCCTTATACTGACAATACCACAGAAACTGCTGAAATGGGAAACAGAGCCATAGAGAGAGATGCTGTTTTACTTAATTCTACCAGTGAGTGAGTGAGTGAGTGAGTTGTGTGTAGTAAAGAATTCCATTTAAGTCTTTTTGACTCAAAAATCAGCAGGGGATCTTTGTTCAGTATCAACAGTAGGAGGCATAAGTTTATACAAACTTTTACCACATATTTTAATCAAAAACAGATTTCTAGAAAATGTTCTAGAACATACTAAGTTTATTGGAAGTTGATTCTTCCAAGTTACTTCAATTCTCATTGATGGCTTGACATTTTTATTAGCGCATACATCACTTTCACTTTATCTCCACTTTACACAGCCATTTTTACTTGAATACATGTCTTAAGGCCTGAAACTACTGAGAGGGGCCTGCTAAGCCTGCATTCACTCAGAACAAATAGTGTTACCTGACCAGCTTTACTAGTTTGTGATATGGAGTTTACAGAGAGTGAAAAGATAGAATGTACTAATCTGAAAATGATTTCATATCTCTTGGTTTTAATAGCTATTTTTGTTGTATATGTATCTTAAAATGAACAATTCCTTTTAAAAATTCCATTTTTAATTGATCTTTAAAGAGGACCTGCCTTATATATGCTTTAAAAATACTTGTTAATTTTTAGTACAGCAGAACTTTTGGCAAAGAGGTATGTTCTGAAGCAGGCTGATTTAGATATGAATGTATTTCACTTGTTTTGTTGAAAGGGCCTACTGCAGATGATATCAAGAAACCCACTGTTTGTGCAATATTCCAATATTTACTATATAGGGCAAATAAAATACTTGAAATTATCCTAAAACAGCTGTTCCTGGGGCAGATGGCCTCTCAGGGTTTCTTCTGGCTTTATGGCTTCAGTTTAAGGAAAAAGATTTTAAGGACTTATTCGAGCTATGGAGACTCCATATTTGTTAGGGCTACACTCTAAAAAAATCAGATGATTATCATCTCTTAAATTCTGTTTAACTCTGTGGAAGAGAAATGCCAGAATAAAGCCAAAAGACCATCACCCCGATGATGGAGAACTTAAACTGACCCGCCTATTCTTTTCAGTGTCTGTCTTACTAAGGCTTGGATCTTTTAAAATCACCTTATCAGTATAATTCTTTAGAGAATGTTAGGTCATTCTCCTTTAAGGATAAAATTGCACAAGCACAGACCACCATGATTTGGTTAATACAACCCCTGGTGTGTTCCACCTCGAGCCTCGCCAGCCCTTAGAATATCATGGTGTGAATGTGTTCATTTGGCCTGCAGAATAACTGACCTAAAGACCTGTTAAACCCTGCCATATGTGAGGGTTCACACAGGTTAATACTGAATGTAAACTTACAATGAGAATTGCTGTATTCAATTTTTGGGGCTGTAATTT
The DNA here is from genome assembly GCA_006410875.1 of Neotragus pygmaeus. NCBI lineage: Eukaryota > Metazoa > Chordata > Mammalia > Artiodactyla > Bovidae > Neotragus > Neotragus pygmaeus. Next base: position 1,935,295 of record SJYV01048526.1, on the reverse strand, counting down.
ATGCAATTGCTTCTTGTGATTGTTAGAAAGGAGGCACCTGTGTTACTTTATTACTGTAAAGTTTCTTAACCAAAATTTGGTGAATTTCACTAGTCAGTCTACCTCACATTTTGTTTATGATTCTAAATTGTCTTAAGTTGTGTTGACAGTACATTCTTGTCCTTTCGTTTAATTTGGTGAATGTATTAAATTCTCCCCCACCCCCTAAAAAGAAAGTGTGTTTTCTTTACATTTTCTGGCATGTTCAAAAATGGAATGAGCTGGTTCTGCCAATGTCCGAGAAAGGCCACAAGTCCACCTGTCCTAAGTTGGATAACTCTAAGATTCTACTATTCTGGCTTAACAGTGCAAGACAGTGCTGAGTAAGTATTTGTGGACTGAAAATCTATAGCTTATCCAAAGAAGATACACACATATAAAGTATCTACACACCATGCCCACTTGCAGAGTGTCACATTAATTATGAATAACAGATCTAGAAATGATTAAAGAGATGTTAGAAATATCCATGGTACATCCCCGATCTTTTATTTTATAGATGGCAACGATATTCATTTCCATGTCTCAAGAAGCAGACTTTGGGATGGTAGAATTGTGTAGTATAACCTAAGGTTACTCTCCATTTTATTTCTAAATTCTAATTTCACCAGCTTTGGAGAATTAACTTATTATTCCAGGGGCGGGGGCGGGGGGGAATGCCTTTCAGTTCTATTATATTGACGGTGCTAAAATAACCTTTGATATAGAACTATAAAAACATTCTTTAGGATCAGAGGTCCCTGGCTGTTGCCTCAGGAGGGCCAGTAACTATTTTAAGTATGCTGACAGATTCAGGAGCAAGGAGGAAACTGCCAGTGTCCCACTACAAACTCTAATGAGCTGCCGTGGAAAGACTACCAGCTGTGAAACTGACTGCTGTACTTCTATATTCAACTACGTAAAGCTGAACAACATCCAGAGCACACACACTGCTCAGGCTTGTCTTCAGTCATGGCAAGAAGCTCATACGCTCCCTCTGGGTCTAAGAGAATATTGATAAAACAATGAAACCCTGGCTTCCCTGAAAAAAACAAACAAAATCATCACTGAAGATGCAGGAAGGACCTCTGGGACCAAGGAAACACTGTAAATTCCTATGTCTTAGCTGTCAAGTATTAAGCTGAAGAAAGAATCTATAGTTGACCCTTCAGTAATACAGGTTTGAACTTCACAGGTGTACTTATACACAATTTTTTTCAAAAAAAAGAAGAAAAAAATGTACTATAGTACTACACAATCCCCGGTTGGTTGAATCTACAAAGCGCTAATATAAAGAGCCGACTGTAAAGTTATACCTGATTTGCGACTACGCGTGGGGTTAGCACCACAACACCCATGTTGTTCAAGTGTCAACTGTACTTCAGTGATTATGATAGCAAATGGAATAGGAATAGTTAGAAAAAGCATCAACAATTAAGTTTTCTTACCAATTCTTTGCTGTTCTAAGACAGAATCTTCCCTTGATCTGCTGCTAGAAAGCCCAAGAGCCACGAGAACAGGTAGAAGGCATATGTGTGTCTGCAGTCGCTACCCCAGAAATCAATTTAGCCACCTTGACCGCCAGTGAACACAGCCAGGAAGGAATGTGTTCCTACCAAGATGCCCTAGCTGGGCAGCCATGCAGAGTAAGCGCCAATTAAAATATCAGTGTATGTCTACTGTATTTACTGTTCTTATGATAGTCATGATTTTAGTACAAGTTCATTCTTGCACATTATAAACTGATAAAATACTGATTTTTATAACGCTGACAAATTGAAATAAAACCACTGTATGTCCACGTAAACAAGAGCATAATGTATAAGATCGCAGGGTGTCTGTCTATACTGGTGGGTCCCATAATGTTAGTATACTAGACATTCAGCCCAACTATTCAAGGGTAGTTGAGAAAACACTTATAGGCACCTTTATATAATTAGCAATTACAGAAGCAATCTGCTGATGTTTGTGACCACTAGCGTTTACTCACTGTAGCACCGGCGCCTCCACAGAGACCAGGATGCTGCTTCTGTCTTCCCTCTTCCATCTTCAGTGGTGTGACAGTGTCGACGGTTCCTGAGTCTTGGTTTCTGCCACTTTCTCCTGGTTCTCCCCTTGCATGTGCATCCTCACAAGTTCTTCAACAGTCTCTTCCACCCTCTAATTTTATAAACCTCAGGGTGGAGATCTCCTCTAAATCTTCAAATAACTAAATAAATTGGCTTAGTTCAAACTTTCCCCAAACTCTAGGTCTACATGTTCAGTTATATACACCAAATAGATATCTCCATTTGGAGATTCAGCAACCACCTTCAAACTGTGAGCAGAACCAAGCTCATCCTTCCCCACCTAATTCTCCAGTATGCTCTTCTCGGCCCAAAATCCACCTACTCTGCTACCTAAACCAAAATCACCCAGATTCTCCTGTCATGATCTTTCTCTAGTCTCTTATCAACTCCATCAATTCTTCAATTTTAACTTCTCAGAGTTCATTTGTCTAATTTTCATCTACACATCACAGCTTTAGTTCAATTTGCATATCTTTCACAAAGACTGCAGCCTCTCCTGTAAGCTTGTCTAAATTCTAGACTCCTCACCTGTAAACTCTACCTATGTGGGTGTCATAATTAAATAATGCATCGCTAGGGCTTCCCTGGTAGCTCAGCTGGTACGGGATCTGCTTGCAGTGCAGGAGACCCAGGTTCGATCCCTGGGTCGGGAAGATCCCCTGGAGAAGGGATAGGCTACTCATTCCAGTATTCTTGGGCTTCCCTGGTGGCTCAGATGGTAAAGAATCTGCCTGCAATGTGGGAGACTTGGGTTCAATCCCTGGGCTGGAAGATCCCCTGAAGGAGGGCATGGCAACCCACTCCACTATTCTTCTTGCCTGGAGAATCCCCATGGACAGAGGAGCCTGGCAGGCTACAGTCCATAGGGTTGCAAAGAGTCAGACACGACTGAGTGATTAAGCACAGCACAAACACAAGGTATGACACATGGCAAACACTCAAATATTATTAATAATTCTCTTCTTGGAGAAATAGCTAGATTGTAAAATTTATTTGAGGGGCTATGTCTTTAATATAAACATGAAAAGAAACAATCTTCCTAGTAATGGTAACTTTTAAACCAACCAATAAATACAGCCTGTCTACTTCCAAGTCCCTTTGAAACCCACTGAGTATGGCTACTCAAAGAATCTTATTGCTTTTATGGGATCTGGGCCTATATTGTGAGTTTAACAGTTACTAGAACATCTATACTACACCTGAAGTTTTCATCCTGTTTTTAAAAAATCATGGGTTCCCTGTCAGGCAAACATTGAGACCAGTGATGACTAGAAGAGTCTCAAGACCAAAGAGAAAAGCAGTGTCAAGAGTTGGACCATCATGATGAATGAGAACAGTCACACTGCCTTACCATTCCACCCTACTGACAGGTACAGAGCCTTACACCACTCACTTAATCACACATCTATGGGTGATAATGTGTAGTGTGTGTATATATCACAATGAAATATATCATATATATCACAATGATATATATCATATATCACAATATGTCAATCTTAATTTAAAAGTCTTAGTTTTTAGCTGGTTTTAATGTCAGCTCATAACATTCACCTATATTAAATCATAGTGGTGTTTCATTCTTGGGCCATGGCTCTTCATTTCTTTGGAAGACCAGAAAATTCCCAAGTTAGGATCTTGTCTTTTGGAGATGTTACTGACATACAGATTCTGCAGCAAACTGGTGAAAACTACCTTTTCAAAACCCACTGTTTTAACCTTATTTCAAGGTAGCAAACCTAACAGACTTCCTGAAAAAGCACAATAATAACATACCATTATCACATTTATCACTTAGAAAAAACTATCAAGTATTTTATTATTTTATTCTACACTATATACAAGTCATAAAAGGCCACAGCAGTTTTTCAACATATAAACCCTTTAAAAGTAGAGGGCACTATGAAGGATAGACAAGTATCAAAATGAAGTCCAATAATGAGGGCATATACCCAGTGTAGTATTTCTGAGGAGTAACAAAGCAGATACCAATTCATACATATTTAGCTTCCAACTAGTCCACAGGTTGTTATACACCTCTTTGGGATTGTGAATAGCCGAAGTGTGCCAAGTTGACGTTTATTTTAAAAAGTGAAACCAAATGAAAAAATAAACTAAAGGGCACCATTCTAACTCGAGTCATTCATAGTTCTCCAAGGAGGAAAGCTTCTTTTCCACCTTCTGCTTCGTGATGGCAGCAAGAAGCAGGAAAAGAGAAACAGAAGAACAAACTCAGTATTTCAAATTCTCTCTTGCTAAAGGAGCTTTGCTTTTTTTGTGATGATTCCCTTAAAGTAGGTATCAGACCCTTTAAGAATTAGTTTTGATTCCTAAACACATCACACTCTTCTTGGATAATAATGTAAAAACATTGGTTTCCACTCTGAAAATACAATCTTTAAAACTATAACTGGTATCAGCAGATCAATATAAAAAAAATACAGTACCAAGCTACACTGGTATATTGCCACAATTAAGAACTTCAAATTATACTTATCACTGAGACCATAGTCCTTGCATTAGTTTTCAGTCCACTATGAACAATTATCTGCTGCATGTAAACATGTCTAAATAACTATAGATAAAATACATCAATCATAAATTTCTGTAAAAGATAATAAAATATCTTCTTTAAAAAACAAAACAACAATAAGCAATTACTTCATTTTTTCCCCCAATTTTATGAAAATGGAACAACCTTCTGGTTGTTGCCAGTCCTGAGTTCATTGTAATAAAAATGGCCCTAGTTCCTGGTTTAAGTCGACAACCAATCCATTCTCATCAGTAGATGTCTTCTGATACTGTAGGCATGAGCTTATGTTAGGTACTATTTTGTCCATTAATAAAATTATATACCAGAAACTGACCAGTGCCACAGTACTGTGTTGCAAACAGTTTTCCATCAGGAGTAGGGTCTGAGAAAGCAATTTCCTCTTTACTCAAGTATGAGCCATATATAAAGTTACTCCTGTTTAAAAAAAAAAAGGTGGGGGGGTGGAAGGTAAAAAAGAGAAAATTAAATTATTTTTAACCATTAAAAGTGGAAAAAACCCATCAAATAATGCTGTATATTCTAGAAACTTAAAAATAATTGTTTTATAAAAGCAACAATGGTTATAAAAACATTTACCCAACATCTTTTCATGATAAAAATACTCCAACAACTCTGAATAGAAGGAATTGATAAAGAGCATCAAAAGACATCAAAGTTAACAGTTAAAAAAAAAAAAAAGACTGAAAACTTCCTCAGACATCAGGAACAGGGTAAGGCCATACTGCTCATACCTCTTCTATTATCAAGGACAATTAGATAAGCAAAAAAAATGAAAAGCAACCAGGTTGAAAAGAGAGAAAAGTAAAATTATCTTTTCACAGATGACATGATCTTTTATGTACAAAAATTCTAAGGAATTCACAAAATAACAGATCTAATAAAACACAAGTTCAGCAAGTTTGCATATTATAAAATCAATATTAAAAAATTAATTTTATTTCTATGACCAATTCAAAATGAAATTTAGAAAACAACACTGAAATACATAGTAAATACTCAGTAATCTAAGTAAATACTTAGGATAAAATTTAACAAAGACGTGCAAGACCTAAAAAATGAGAACCATAGAGCACTGTTGAAAGAAATTAAAGACCTTACTAAACAGAAAGACATCCCATGATTATGAATCAGATGACTTAACATGGCTAAAATGGCATTACTCCTCAAATTGATCTATAGTGAGTTTTTCTGCAAAAATTAACAAGCTGTTCCTAAAATTCATATGCAAACATAAGAGACAAAAAAACAAACGTAATTTTTGGAATCTCTATCCCTCTAAAAATCAAGCAATATATATATAACTTTGTATTTTCCAAGTCTCCTATAAATGTGTTATACTTTCATACTTTATAAAAAAGAAAAAAGGAATAAAATCAAGAAAAACTATTGAGAGACTTATTTACAAATATTATTCTTAAAAATTTTCCTAAAAGCTAAACTCCCAAGAAATTTCCCATACTTCTTACATACTGACAATCTTATGAAAATTTTAAATTAATATAAATAAAGGTTATACATTTACGATAAACTAAATGTCAATCTTTATATAAAACTCTGCTTAAATGCTAAACTACTGACAATGACTTGAAGGATTACATCCAAGTTACCTTAGGCATTCAATCATGCGAGAAGCGATTTTCTTCCGACGCATCATGCTGAACACCCATATGCGGCTGATCCCACAGATTGCAGGCTCTGGCAATGTTGAGCAGCACCAGGCTTTTTGCCTTTCAAATCTGACCTTTTCTTCTTCTGACCTGATAACTGGAAGTTTTTCTTCTATAACTCTGTAGCCCTATATGCAGCAGAATTAAGGGGAAATTCATAGGTGATTTTTTTTAATTGAAGTATAGTTGGTTTACAATGTTGTGCTCCTCTCTGCTATACAGCAAAGTGAGTCCATTATTCACATACAGACATTCTTGAAGGGGGCGGGGGGGCACGGTGTTTAAAGTGAGACTACTATTAAGCAACTGTCTCGTACTGACCTTTTGTGAGGTCATCACTACGTCCATCTGGCTTAGCAAACCATCGGAACCACTTAGCTTTTTGCTCTCATTTTAGGAAATAAACAGACCTGGATCTACATTCTGTTCTAACTCACTTATTAGTTATGTGACCACGAGATGAAGTTACTTAATTTAGCTTTGGGTTCCTTGTCTATAAACTGGAACTCTCCGCCATCTCTTTCAGAGACTTGCGAGAGATTAAATAAGGAAATACATAGCACTTGGCCATCATGGCTGGCGCATAATAAGAAGTGAATGTTAATTTTCTCCACCTCCTATGTTCTAGGACCAGCGAAAGTACATGTGGTGAACTCAGCAGTCACACAACTGTTTCTGTGATAGCTGTCATCATTACAGGGTTCACAGCTGTGCAGAACTGGGACTCAGGATGGCAGAGGAATCAGAAGTTTAGGAAGCTCCTTTCCCTACACTCCTATCTTTTAAAAATAAAAAGAGTACTTTGAAAAACATACATCTCTTCTGCCAGTCTAGTGGTCAAAAAGGGACACCACCAGCCTTTTGACAGAATGAGGTACAAAAGTTAAAACAATTAGACAACACAACTGAGAGTTAACAAAGAATAAACAAGCAAGTACTGCACGGCTATGTTCTAATATAAACACTGCGACAAGTCATTTTTGGAACTAGGTAGAATAGGAATTAAAAAAACACAAGGGTGCCAAGGTCCCTGGGAGTCGAGAGGTTAGGACTCAGCGCTTTCATTCCCATGGCCCAGACTCAATCCCTGGTCAGGGAACTGAGATGCCAGAAGCCACTCAGCAGGGCCCCAAAACCCCGAAACCTTCGAGTTTATCAAAGAACATTCATTATAAACAACCAACCAAACAAAAAAAAAACACACTAGGAAACAGTCAAAAAACAAGACAGATGTCTGCATTTTTTTTGAATGCTTAGTCATTTGCCAAACCAATTTAAGAATACGTTCTATAAAATTTGCAAATATCCTTATCACTCTGTGCAAATCTGACTTCAAATACCTTTTTCCCCTCCTCTAATTAACTTCATTTGTTTCAATGATCAATTCTGTCTGAAGTTATGTCCCACATAAAAAGTGATACTTTCTTCAAGAGGGTAGTATAAAATAAAAAGAGTACTCCTCCTCCCTCTTCAGGAGTCATAAATCATGCTAGCTGGATTGAATTTAAGGGGGATGAGTTGCTAAGGACAATCCTTAAACACACAACAGTTACTTGATACACACAGGAAGCACATTGACATATTGGTAAATCAAGTACAGCATTGCTGATATCTTTTAGAAGTGGGACAATCAAGACTCAGAGATCTATCAAGTGGACAAATGATAAAGCAAAGAATAAATCTGGGGCAATGGAAAAAATAAAGCCAAAAGATGTGCACTATGCAAAATTAACTCAATTACAGGATGGCAAGCTTCTATGATTTAGTCCTTTTATATCAAATTTATATCTCCAAACTACTTCGTTAGCTATTTATTTAAATCAAATTTGTGATTACAAATAGCAAAATTCATAAACTTAAATAATGTCAGGTAGAATTTTTTTTCAGATTGAATTTTTATGTAGCTTAACATATAGACATTAATCACACATATTTATTTCAACTCTGCACCTTATTAGAAAATTTTATGAAGAAGCATATATACTTGTAGGCAACTATTAATACACTAAAAAACATCAACTAAACAAAAAGTCAAGTCCAATGCACACTGAATTCATGAGCAAGAACTCAGCTGAAAATAAGACAGAATTCACAGGAGGTCTACCTCAAGGTGAGCATGATTAGGAAGTCCAAAATCTTCTGTTATCTTAAATTGGTCTAACTTGGGACCATCTTACAATATTAACATACCAATTCTACTATAATTCTATTATTTGTTTACATTTGCCTCTTAAATACAAGCCAAGTCCTCAGCAGAGCTCAACCAAAGAAGTGGTAAGCTAATGCAGGGGTGGGAAGTTTTTCGTGAAGGGCCAGGAAATAAGTATTTCAGGCAGTGCAGCATAACTGGCCCCTTGCAACTACTTAAATCAATCTCTGCAGTGTGAAAGCAGCCACTGACAATACTTAAGCAAATTGACAGAGCTATGTCACAATAAAATGTTGTAAAAAACAGGCTAGATTTTGCCTTCCGGACTATAATCTGGCAACCCTTGATTTATTTCAGTGCTGAAGGGGACTGAGACAGACATTTCATTAGTAGCCAACAAGGAAACTTGCTAAACAAAATTTAATATTACTTTTGATTTGTAGAATTTTTATCTTATATTTACTGACTTAAACTCCCATGCAAGACAACTTCACTGTAGTAAAAAAATTATGCACAGGAGTTCTCGCACTCATACTCTTCCATACATAGAATGTTGAAAAATTTACCAGAATGATGTTACTGCTGTAACTCTTTAAACACCAAACCACATACAACCATTCTTTAAAAATCACTTACCCACTGGATATGTTCTGCAATTAGACAACCAACTACCTTTTTGTCATTAGAAATAAACAGAAGTGTTTTTGTTCTGGAATAGCACATGAGTGGAGCCTGCTGGAAACCTAAATCATTATCAACCATCTCTCTAATCTCGTCAACCTGCCAAATAAAGAAAAATTATTTTTTAAACAAAAGCATTTTATATATGTAAAAATATGCTCTATTTCAGTTCAATAAATTGAGCATATTATTCCAAGCAGAACATTCTCTAAAGAGTGCCTCTGAATGACTATCCTGATCACTAAATGTTTTTCAAGCTCTGTGGACCAATCTGCAAAAGGAAGAAAGAATGGAGAGTAATGTCAAGCCCAGTAGTCTGGGAACAAGAGAGAGCTCCTCTGATAGGTAATAAGGACACTAAGGCTTCCCAGTGTAAGCATCACGGAATGGAGCACTGGAGAGAACTTCACTGGACCCTTAGCCAGGCAGGCCACATTGTTCTTCGCAAGCCTTAATTTGTACTCTCATCAGTGAAGTGAAAGTGAGCACAGAGAAAAGGCATAAATGTTTATTCCTTATCAAAAGTTTATAGGGCCAGATATTATGCAAAGCACTTTATGAATATTATCTAATCTAAATCCAACACCTCTTATAGGCTGACAGTTTCTCATTTTGCATATGGAAGAAATAAAATTCAGAGATTAAATAACTTTTTCATGTCAGATATGGGACACTGGGAACCAAAGAGCTGGGATTTCTGGGATTTGAACCCATAATGCTCAAACTGCTTCTACCACTTTACCTCCTAGAATTCTTGTCAAGGTCAAATACGATAAGCTCAAACTTTTGTAGGTATTCAAAGTCAAGATTTTTATAGGCACTCAAACATCAGTTCCTTTGCCAGTTAAAAAAAAAAATCTGCAAATATTCAATCCAATAAACATTCATTTGTGACACTAAGTTTAAAATTCAGATGACACCTAAGGGGGTTAAGTATTCACACTTCTGAATTGCAGAATACCATGTAACACATTCCTTATTCAGTGATGAAAACCCAAGTCCTCTTAATCCTAGAAAAAATCCCACAGTGCAACACCTGACTCAGTTCCTAAAGGCAAATGACTCACAATTCTTTGGATTTTAACCTATTATGGGTTACTAACCAGTAACATACTGAACTGTAGGTTACTAAGAACAGGATATTAGAAATTTACCCTCAGAATAAAATGACATCTATTAGTTTCAGTTTTATAAATTATGATTCAGATTTGTATTTTGATTCTTGAAATCACTTATGTGGCACTTACTATGCCTTCTATATCATTACTCAAATTACTGATAATATGAGACACTAATCAATCCACTAAAAATTCATTTCACATATGCTAGACAGTAGTCATGTGAGGATATGAGAATTGGGCCATAAAGAGGGCTGAGCACCAACGAACTAATGCTTTCAAACTGTGGTGGTGGTGAAGACTCCCTTGGACAGCAAGGAGATCAAACCAGTCAATCCTAAAGGAAATAAGCCCTGAATATTCATTGGAAGGACTGATGCTGAAGCTCCAATACTTTGGCCACCTGATGGGAAGAGTCGACTCATTGGAAAAGACCCTGATGCTGGGAAGGAATGAGAGCAGAAGGAAGTGGGGACAGAGGATGAAGTGGTTAAATGGCATCACTCACTCACTCAATGGAGATGAGTTTGAGCAAACTCCAGGAGATAGTGAAGTGCCAGGAAATCTAGTTTGCTGCAGTCCATGGGGTCGCAAAGAGTCAGACAGGACTTAGAAAATCAATAACAACAAATGACACACTACAAAGTTAAAGCATTCATTTTTCAGTTGGGTTGTGACTAAATGCTTATTTCTTATTCTCAGAATGGGGTGTTTAAATGTGCTCTGCCAGCAATACATTATACTCTTAAAATCAGCTGCAAAATTATTCATTCTATGTGAAATTTCACTGGAAATTTACCTTTTTCAGGGCATACTTTGGATCCTCAGGAAGAACCATTATTATCCTGCCATCAGGATATTCAGCTAGAATTCTTTCTTTTTTCCAACCCTAGATACATATTAAAAAAAAAGGATAAAATTTATTTATCCACATTTCATACATCATATTCAATGTACAATAAGAAAAATACATCAATGTGTCTAAAAATTACAAACATGGAAAAGTATATATGCTCGTCAATGTTTAAAAAGACATGATAAATCAGCTAATTTGTTAAGCACACACAGGTACAATGTAAGCTAATTTCTTTCTACTATTCACTCAGTGATCTAAGACCACAAAAGCATTTCTAATTTATCATTTTCCATTTTAAATTAATTTTGAAAATCACACAGCAAAAACAAGCCCCTTAAAGTCAGTGACTCCCAGAACCTAAAGGATAACTCTCCCAGTTTCTTGATAAGAGAATTAAAGTCTTAAATTTCTCTGGAACATGGTTACCTCCACAAACAAACACTCGTGGTTTTATGTCTGGCATGCCAAAGACCTCCAGGAGGTTTTAAATGAACTGATTTGCATGCAGGAGCCCAATATGTAAGGAATAGTTTTTATTCTTATTGATCACAACTATCAAAAGTCACAAGAAGGATACTATAAAAATATAACTACCTTCTAAGAACCTAATAGGGAAGGAGAGGCTACGTTGTGTGTATCTGAAGTTAAACATACTCAAAAAAAGAGAGGTAATAAACTCTTCTTCAGATCCACACTCGTGGTGATTAATGAGCAGAACCTGCATGAAAAAAAAAACAAAACAAAAGCCACTTAAATCTAGTAAGATGGGACTGAACCAGAGGTTAAAACTAGGAGCTTTGAGGTTAAAAATAAGTACAGAAGGAATGAGCTTAACTGGTTGTTCCATTTGTCTTACCCAACCAACTTTAAATAAAAAGGTTTTTCAAGAAGCAATGTATTTATCTTAAAGAAAACCAGCATCTTTCTGAGATTTGTTTCAGAGTATTAAAGCTCAATGAAACCAAGAAAAAGGCAACAATATTTTTAAAAAACACTACGGCAGGTCTGAAAGGAGATTGATTTTCTTCAATGATCCAGAATGGTCTTTTGGGAAAGGGTGGTTTCTTAGTTGGGGACAAAAGTCTAGTAACAAACTTGGTATAAACAACTGTTTGGATTAAAGTATTTAAAACCAGAATTTGTTTAAAAAATAGAGTACCCCAAAGTAAAGCAAATTCAGATGATTATAATTAGGATGGTCATATGTTCCCAAAATTTGAAAAGAAAAAAGGAGGAGAAACAATAGTCACAGAAGTCATTTTTTCCAAATCAGAAATGAAATCTGAATCATATCCAGACCTGAATATAGGTTTTGAAAAGGCATAAGAGATATCATCCTCTTTAAAAAACATTTACATTAATGTTATTTTGGGGGAAAGCATTTAAAATAAATTTATTTTATACAAAATGAAAATGGAGACTTTTCATTTTAAAAACCAAGCTACAATTTCAATGAAGATTTAGAATTTAACTAACTCCAACTTATAACAAAGTCATAGTTTTCTGAGCTGAATTATCTAAAAATAATTTGATAAGTTATTTTCCTGTTGTCTTTAAAAATAACAATACTGGCCAACATTTACACAAAATGAAAATAGAGACTTTTCATTTTAAAAACTAAGCTACAATTTCAATGAAGATTTAGAATTTAACTAACTCCAACTTATAACTTATAACAAAGTCATAGTTTCCTGAGCTGAATTATCTAAAAATAATTTGATAAGTTACTTTCCTGTTGTCTTTAAAAATAACAATACTGGCCAACATTATACTGTACCATCAGCACTAGATAAATTATTTTGCTTTATATATTCAGCACTATTTAAATTATTTTGCTTTATTGACTTTTTTGTACAAAATTTTCTCTTGAAACAAGTTGAGACTTGCATATTCATACAGAAAATGTTTCACAATTGGATTTGATACAATTTCAAAAAATGTTTTAAACATGGTTGTTTTTTCATGTATGTGTATAAGCAGGAGTTATTGCTGCTTCAGTTTCTAATACCCATGAAGACAGCATATTTAAGAGAAAACTTTAAGAGTTCTGGATTAAAAGTTGAGGGCTTAAATCCCATTTCTTGAGTTACTAGCAATATAATCTTGGGCAAATCACTACAACCCATTCTGTTTCCTGACCTAGGCTATGGACAAAATAGCTGTCATCACCCACATCACTTATATTAGAGAATTGCTTTAAGATGATTCCTCACACAGAGGAGCTATTCAGGAACTCTTAGCAACTTCCACTCTACCTTCCTAGTGGTGTCAAACTACAACAATGTACTACTTTAAGAAAACACAATTAATAAAGCCCCCAAAGTTACATGCAAGAATAAGTTCAAACCTTGGACAAGGCAAAGATTAAAAAACCAACATGGCTAAAAACTGTCAAGTAAGAGACTAAAGACATTTATATGACAGTTAACTGCCTCAACTGCAGTTAACTCTTTCCTGGAGTCAATAACCACATGATCCTCCTATCTTTAGAGAATTTAGATGAGACGAAGTCTGTCTGCTGCTTGAAACTGAGGCAGAGGCTGTTTGCTGAAGGGTAAATGTGATTTAGAGGAATAACCAAATAGCCACAGCTTTCTCCAAAGACATAAATTTCAACGCAGTGCCTTTACACCTTTCACCTTTAGCTCTAAGATGTTACACACAGCCCTCTGCTAGCAAGTAGTATTTTCCAAATCCCATTCTTAATTCACCTATCTGGCTGCTAAAAATCAGAAAGCTTTATACTGCTAATAGCAGTCAATGACTTTTTTTTTTTTTGCTCTTTGCTCTGCTAGTTATTCTAGACTTTTAGAGTCTCAAGAATGGAAGGGGTTTTCCTCTTTTTCTATTTGAACAAGATTACAATTGAAAACAAAATACACTGGGTAGTAAATGTATTGATGTATATACAATTGTCAAAATTCATCAATCAAACATTTAAGATTTGTGTGTTAAAATTATATCCCAACTATAAAAGTACCTACTAATCACTTTCATTAAAGGTTGAATGGAAATATTCATGAAAGAATACTCTGAGAAATAAAATTAATAACTAGCTTTTCAAAAAGACTAGCAACAAATGTGGCAAGGGAAAAAAAACCTAGAGGGAGACTCTTTAGATTAAAAGAGATTTAAGAGACATACCAACTAGTGCAATATAAGGTCCTTAATTCNAAGATTTAGAATTTAACTAACTCCAACTTATAACAAAGTCATAGTTTTCTGAGCTGAATTATCTAAAAATAATTTGATAAGTTATTTTCCTGTTGTCTTTAAAAATAACAATACTGGCCAACATTTACACAAAATGAAAATAGAGACTTTTCATTTTAAAAACTAAGCTACAATTTCAATGAAGATTTAGAATTTAACTAACTCCAACTTATAACTTATAACAAAGTCATAGTTTCCTGAGCTGAATTATCTAAAAATAATTTGATAAGTTACTTTCCTGTTGTCTTTAAAAATAACAATACTGGCCAACATTATACTGTACCATCAGCACTAGATAAATTATTTTGCTTTATATATTCAGCACTATTTAAATTATTTTGCTTTATTGACTTTTTTGTACAAAATTTTCTCTTGAAACAAGTTGAGACTTGCATATTCATACAGAAAATGTTTCACAATTGGATTTGATACAATTTCAAAAAATGTTTTAAACATGGTTGTTTTTTCATGTATGTGTATAAGCAGGAGTTATTGCTGCTTCAGTTTCTAATACCCATGAAGACAGCATATTTAAGAGAAAACTTTAAGAGTTCTGGATTAAAAGTTGAGGGCTTAAATCCCATTTCTTGAGTTACTAGCAATATAATCTTGGGCAAATCACTACAACCCATTCTGTTTCCTGACCTAGGCTATGGACAAAATAGCTGTCATCACCCACATCACTTATATTAGAGAATTGCTTTAAGATGATTCCTCACACAGAGGAGCTATTCAGGAACTCTTAGCAACTTCCACTCTACCTTCCTAGTGGTGTCAAACTACAACAATGTACTACTTTAAGAAAACACAATTAATAAAGCCCCCAAAGTTACATGCAAGAATAAGTTCAAACCTTGGACAAGGCAAAGATTAAAAAACCAACATGGCTAAAAACTGTCAAGTAAGAGACTAAAGACATTTATATGACAGTTAACTGCCTCAACTGCAGTTAACTCTTTCCTGGAGTCAATAACCACATGATCCTCCTATCTTTAGAGAATTTAGATGAGACGAAGTCTGTCTGCTGCTTGAAACTGAGGCAGAGGCTGTTTGCTGAAGGGTAAATGTGATTTAGAGGAATAACCAAATAGCCACAGCTTTCTCCAAAGACATAAATTTCAACGCAGTGCCTTTACACCTTTCACCTTTAGCTCTAAGATGTTACACACAGCCCTCTGCTAGCAAGTAGTATTTTCCAAATCCCATTCTTAATTCACCTATCTGGCTGCTAAAAATCAGAAAGCTTTATACTGCTAATAGCAGTCAATGACTTTTTTTTTTTTTGCTCTTTGCTCTGCTAGTTATTCTAGACTTTTAGAGTCTCAAGAATGGAAGGGGTTTTCCTCTTTTTCTATTTGAACAAGATTACAATTGAAAACAAAATACACTGGGTAGTAAATGTATTGATGTATATACAATTGTCAAAATTCATCAATCAAACATTTAAGATTTGTGTGTTAAAATTATATCCCAACTATAAAAGTACCTACTAATCACTTTCATTAAAGGTTGAATGGAAATATTCATGAAAGAATACTCTGAGAAATAAAATTAATAACTAGCTTTTCAAAAAGACTAGCAACAAATGTGGCAAGGGAAAAAAAACCTAGAGGGAGACTCTTTAGATTAAAAGAGATTTAAGAGACATACCAACTAGTGCAATATAAGGTCCTTAATTCAAACAGTACAGAAAATTATGAGATATTTGGGGAGATTCTGAACCCTGAGGGAACAGCTGATATTAAGGAATTAAAATTTAAAGGTGATTATACTCTTAAAATCTTGTTTATTGCTATGCTGAAGCCGAGTGAAAAATACATGCGGATTCGCTATTTGGTGGTAGTGGGGGGAATGGGGATTGAACTTTATTTTGGAAAATTCAAATCACCCAATTGTCAAACTGTGCCAAAGATCCAAGGCTTACGCAAATACCATTTATTCAGAAGTGAAAAATAAATGTAAAATGAATCCAGTTGGCAGAGTGATTAGACCTGAGGGTGAGACGAGCATTGACTGCAATGGGGGCACAAAGGGGCTTCTGAGATACTAGTGGGGCTTCTTGTCATGTGGCAAGACTAACAGTTGTTATTTGTTGAAATAAACATACTCCAAATACCATTAAATTTTTTTTTTAATCTTTAGAAACTAAAGTAAATTAAAATTAGCTCATTCAAAATTCAGTCACATGCTCTTTTTGACAGTACCCATGGCACACAGCATTAAAAACTGCAGAAAAACTGCGTAAGAGAAACAAATTACAGACTCTTGAAATATGTAAAAAGATTTCTGTTGAAATGATTTTTAAAAGCAAACATGTACTTCTGAATATCTTAAAAGTCAGTAAGACTATACACCAAATTATAAACTAAGGTTATTTATGTGATTTAACTTTTTTCCTTTTGGCTTATCTGCATTTCCTGTTTTTTCTACTTTTATAAAATGGTATAATGAAAGTATTAATATACCTTAACTACCCCCAAGCAGAAGGTTTTAACTTCATGTTTGGTTACTGTGCAAAAATAATGTTGTATTAACAACAATACTGTTAAGGATGTGTTTCCATGTTCTCTCCAGGCATTCCACCTTTCCAAATCTCCATGTGTTCACCAACCCAAAACCTCTCTGAACCCTGTCCTGGCTTTCTGAAGGTTTCACCAGAGGTGGGACTGATTACGTCATTGGCCACTGGTAACAGAATTCAATCTCCAAAGCCTATCCCCTTCTAGGATCAGTGTGAGAACTGAAAGTTCCAACCCTCAGTAGTTGGCTCCCATCCTTAGGCTAGTTCCAAAGGTCATCTCATTAACATAACAAAACACACTGTATCCCATCTCTTAGGAAATTTCAAAGGTTTTGGGAGCTGAGAGTCAGGAACTAAATAAATATTGTTCTTATAAATCACAGTATCACAAGCACCGAAGATGATTATCCGAGACTAGTTTGAAAGTGACTGAGGTCAATTTATTTCTGAACTAAATTTAATTGTACACATAATATAACTGCTGAAATTAAAACAAAATAATTAAAACCTAGTATCTTATATATGTTAATTTGTGGTAAAGAATCCGCCTGCAATGTGGAAGACATGGGTTCGATTCCTGGGATGGGAGATCCCCTGGAGAAGGGAAAGGCTACCCACTACAGTATTCTGGACTGGAGACTCAAGTGACTCTAGTCAATGTGGTCAAAAACACAACTGAGCGACTTTCACTAATGTTCAGCTAACAAGACATGAATGATATAATTGGTCTATTAAAGCATAATTAAGCACAATGCTTTCTGAAGCTAACCTTCAAAATGTTAGCTATATTTATTATCACTAGAGTATTTCAAGATTCATGGTTTCCCATTTTGAATGACTTAACCACTAAAAGCAAGCCAAGCTGTTTAAGTTAATCTTTCATAGTTTGAAAGAAGGTATTCAGAAAAACAAAAGTCCCATGACATTGTGGTTTTTTCACTCATTGAATAACTCAGGAATAAAAGAATATACACAAGAATTTAAGTTTTACTTTAGAAAAATCAGATTCAATTCTAAAGATGTTTTAAAGACTTCATTTTGTAGGTACGCTATGACGGCAGGATCACCTCCAGTGTACTTCTCATTCCCTGCAATATTTGAACTGAACAGAGGCTAGAATCCCTACTCTTCCACTAAAGCTATTTGTTTTGATAAATCTACTTGTAGTAGCACTAAGTGAACTCCTTGACAATTCAAATATTCTACCTCCACAGTGACATGTAGCATCTAGCAACATGTGACAACTGAGCACTGGCTGGTGTGAATGAGGACCTGCATTTCTCATTTTCGGAGGCCTGGTATTACCAAACTGGACAGTGTAGCTATACAGCCAACTAGGGATTGGTCCAACCTTTCTTCAAAGCTTCTCTGGTCACCAAGACCGGAAAAACAACCTGTCTTCTGATCACTGCTCTACCAAAGTAATTATCATTTCTAAACTGAAAAGATAATCTATAATTTAAACAGTTAATATTGATTTATTGCTTTAATAGTTGTTTAAATCTTTTATTGTTAACTTTTCATTTCTTTCAGGCTTTGTTCCTAAATTTGCAGGCCAAGGGCATATCCAATACCCTGCATGTAAGGTTCTCCACAATGCATTCAGTCAGATAATCAATTCAAAGGAGGTTAAGGGAAAGATAGAGGTAAAGAAGGATTAAGTCAGGAGTTTTTCTGCAAAGAACCCAAAATATTATTCCTCTTCTGCATTACTGAAAGTTTATAATACAGCTGAATTCTGGATAGTTCCTTGCTTGGCAATAAGGCTGAATGCTCTTGGGGGAGTTTTTCCTGTTTTCTCCTCACACCTTTAAGAAAACACTTCATGAAGGGAAACTGAAGGGAAGCTAGGTCTAAACCAGAATCCAGGATCCCTAGGAAGCTTTAAGAGGCTCCTTCCTAAATAGTTTCCAGTAAGTCACGTAAAATATATTTCCACAAATGGGGTCAATGAGGCAGATGGGGTACAATGAAGGAATACACAGAGAGCACTGTCATTCTTCTCCCCTACCCCAAGTCAAAGAAAATACGTAAGGGATAAAATATTTTAGTCAACTAAAAGTAGGTTCTGGGGCATCAATTTCTATTATGACTATATAACTTATATATTAATCTTTTGAAAAGAAGACTTCAGACATTTTTACCTGTCATAGATTATCATCATGAAATAATTGTAAGAAAAAATTTCTACTGTCAGGAAAAACTGCTTATATTATAGACAGTGTTTGATTAACATAAAAGAAGTAACACTTATTCTAATTTATTCTGTTTTAAGCAGTGCATAATTAATTCTATATTAAGCGGTACAGAACTTTATTCCCAAACCCTGAACACTGCCAATTTAAAATTAAAAATATAAACAAAAGCCACAGCACAAAATGACTTCTTAGTTCTAAGTGCTTCTCTCCAAGAAATAGACATGACAGATAAACTGGCATTTAAAAAATTTAGATGTTTCATCAAACACTTACGAGTACTGAATGGAAAAGCACAACACTAGGTGCCCAAAAAAGATTCACGTAAGTGACAACCCAGAATCCAGAGCTGTGGTCACAGAAGAACATCTTTAATATGGGTTTGCTTTTTTATCCTCTCCATACACTAGAAAAGATGCTACAAAGATCTGGAGGAGTTTCTACCTTACAATCTATGTATATCTATGTTTGAAAACAACAAAAGGTAAGAACGTTAACTTTGATATTAACAAAGGATGGCCAACTGCTAAACTCAATTCCTTCTCTTGAGCTTATGTCAAAGTAAATAAAATAACCTGTAGCTCTGTCCCATCAAGAAGGGGGAGAGGGGGATCTGGGGCAGGAATCAGTCTTCCTTAAGTTGCTCTGCTGCTTTATGGACTTGCAAGAGCCAAGATTTGTTAAGAAGTGATGCCTCCACCTTGTTCCATAAACTAATTTCCTTTGGTGTTATGGAAGAGCAGAGTACATTATCTCCTGGTTGATTTCCTTACAGTTGGTCTCAGAAATAAAGAACTTCCCTTAAAATAAAGAACTAAGTCTTTTAAACCAAATTTCTTTATAATTTTTGGAAATTGGCTGCAAGAATCAAATAATGTAACTTGAGCAGAATACAATTCTACCAGATTGATGGATGTAAAATAAATATTTCTGCCCCAGAAGTATTCCATAATTTAGCTACCTGATAGGTCTATTTTTCAAGTTGTAAGGATATTAACCGAGTCAAATTGGAAAAGGATAAATTTCAAATGATAAATAAATATCTAGCTATAGATATTCTATATCCACACACCTTATATTTTATTTAGTTAAGTGGGAGGAGGGTGTGTGGGGGGAAAAGCAGATGGAATAAGGAATATAAAGGATCACCACAGCTGGGAAACAAAAAAGGAAAACCTCACCTATCTTGGGAAGAAGTAATTGAATAAATAAAACCACGAATATGAATTCTTCAACCAAAGATAAGGATATAAATTTAACTGAAGCCAATAAAGATCTTTTAAATCTAGTGCCTATGTGAAATGTATTGGTGATCTCAGTTCAGATATCCTGGAGGTCTTATTAATATGAGTGTACAGTACTGAAGGTAACATGTATAAAATAAATTCCATTTCAGATATGGGTAAACAGCAATTACATTAAATTACTATTTTCACAAGATATCTGAAATGGTTCAAAATTATTTAAAATTTTGCTATTTCCAAAAACAAATATTAAATAATACCCATTATGCCTCAACTGCACATACATTAAAATATATATACTAAAACATATTTACTTTGTGGGATTTTTTTTAAAGTATACTACAAATTCTGAGGTTTTAGCCATCAAGAATTGTTCTTTAATTTTAATAAGAAAAACTCTTATGTTAGCAAAGAGAAGGTAAAGGAAATCCCCACACAATCTATTCGGTATAATATATACCACTAACAATCCCCCCCAAAAAAGTTGTGTCAAGCTATTCTGAATACTAAACAGACTTATCAATAGTTAACAATTAAAATCAAAGGAAATTAAAAAAAAAATACTCAAGTTGAAGAGCATCACTTGCTAGAAGAGATACAATAACACTTTAAAAATATAACAATTTTAAAATTAGGTTAAATTTAAAAATCCCACAACATACACCAGCCAGAATCAATTTGCTGGGTTTTATGTTTGGTTTTGTTTTATAAAATAAGCCTGTATATATACTACAGGGGCTTTGTATATGGTGCTATTTTCTAAAGATAAAATTTTTTCAATGACTTGAATCTGACAATTCATCTCTAATGATCTGATTCTGCATTTTAGAAGTCATGAATTCCACTTACCACGTATTTTACAGCACTTATAAACTGATTGTGGAAGAGCAGATGCTGTGTTTCATCCTCTGGATTTGAAGCAGTGTAAAGCATGCCACAAACATTACAGGAAACTGCTCCAAATCTTTTTTGTCCTGCATCCTATTTATAAAAAAAAAAAAAAACAGAAGGGTTTTTTTTTCTCCCCACAAAATAATTTGAGAATATCAGTCTCTAAAGTTATAATGTGAACACAGAGTGAGAACTGTTTAAAACAACATTCCATGTTGATGACAAAAATGAAGATGCTAACTTTCAAAATCTGTATGTAATTTTATTAAGAATTGTTTTCCATTTTAGTAATCATTCACTCCACACCATTTAATAACAACTGAAAAGAACAGAGAAAGTATCTTTAACACTACACTCTTAGTTCTAAAGCCTCAAATGGCAAATACTTATAAATGAGAACTAGTATGTATTTTTTATCTGTGATAATTTTACCACTGAAGTTTAGAAGAAATGCTTCATACTTTTTTCTATAATGTCTTAAGTCTTTTCTCTTTAATAGTTTTGTTCTAGTTATATTAAAGAGTATTTTGATGTCACCAGAAACTCTTGAGCAAAGGTAAATTAAACATTCTCTATTTTCTTTATATCAAATAAGTATGAAAGACTGACTATAATCACCTATACTCTAGTACTCATACTTGTGCTGTAGCATAGTAACTGGTTACAAAAGGTTTTCTATACTTATCCTCATTTAAAAAGACAAATTACAGCAATATGACCCAACTTTAATATTAATTTTAAAAGCATAATTCCTTTATTCTTGCTGCTCTGAAACTGGGAAATTTCAACTAATTACTGAAAAAACAAAAAACAGAAGATAACTATATCCTAGTGCCTTACAGCTAGGGTCACAGAGCAAAAAGAAATCACATGGTAAATGAAAAAGATTGCATATAAAACTGAAGGGAAGCTCATTCTGAAAGACTGAAACTATTGACAAAATATTAACCTGAAAATTCAGGGAGTTAAAAAAAATTGCTTGAATTATGGTTAAGATACAAAACATTGTAGTTACCATGTTAACCATTTTTAAGTGTACATTTCAGTAGTATTAAGTACACTCACACTGTTGGGCAACCAATCCACAGAATTACTTTTATTTTGCAAAACTGAGACTCTAGGGGACTTCCCTGGTGGTCCACTGGTTAAGACTCCACACTTCCACCTCTAGGGTCACAGGTTTGATACCTGGTCAGGGGAGTGGTCAAAAAACAAAACAAAACAAAAATCCCTGAAACTCTATACCCACTCAACAGTTCCCCAATCCTCCTCCTTCCTCCCCAGCTCCTGGAAACCATCATTCTGCTTTCTATCTCTATGAATTTGATTCTTTTAGGCACCGTTCATAGAAGTAGAATCATGTAGTATTTGTTATTTTGTGACTGACATTTCACTTAAATAATGTCCTCAAGGTTCAATCATAGTATGTGTCAGAATTCCCTTCCTTTTTAAGGCTGAATAATATTCCACCGTCTACATATACACTACATTTTGTTCAGCCATCCACCCACTGGTGGACTCTAGTTGCTTCCACTCTTTAATTGCTTTAGTTGTGAGTAACAAACACAGATGTACAAACAACCTCTTCAAGCAGACAGTTTTCTTAATGACTAAGTATCTACCTCGGTTTCTTTTCCTCACTGGTAAATGGAAAATAATAGTCATACCTATCTCATACTTTTTTCTAAGGCTTAACTTAGTTAATATAAGTGGAGGAAATGGAACAATGTATTGAAAAATATTAGCTGCTATCGTGATCATTAACATCATCATTACCATCAACTCTTGACCAGCACTATCCAAGAAAAATGTGATCCACAAAGGTAATTTTAAATTTACTAGTAGCCACATTAAAGACTGCAGAAGCAAACCAATAAAATTAATAATATATTTTACTTAACAAGACATATACTAAATATAATAATTTCAACATACATTAAATATTTGTAAAACTTAGTGGGATACTTTAAATGTTTTCTTGTACTCATCTTAGAAACAGCATATGTGTTTACTCTTGGAGCATACCTCAATCCTGGTGAGTGCCATTTCAAGCACTCAGCAGTCACATGTGGCTACCACACTGGATGGTGCAGCTTTAGACTCTACTTGTCTACTTAATCCTGTTTCACTATCATACTGATTTGACTACAGAAAAGTATTAAATTTGATTAAACAACTTTTTCCCTCACTAATCTTTCTCAAAAAGATTTCTAGACAATTCTTACAAAATTATCCCCCCATATTAAAGCTAGAACCAATTATCCAGTACCAAAAAATCCAATTACTTGTGTCAACTGGAACTACATTAAATGTTCCTATTATTTTGGGTTTCTTCATTTTTTTTATTTTGTGCTCACTAATTCAAATTAGATTTGTCATCAGTCAAACTATCTCCCTCTCTTTTCTACCTTGCCACCAAATTGTACTTATTTTCTATTTTAAATTAACTACTGGTTTATCTTCCTGTAAAATGTAGTTTTACAATTACACTATATACTAAAATATACATATTTAAAATCATCTGTATTTATTAAGTTCCATGTTATTTTAAAATTTAAACCAACTACTAAAAGAAGGTAGTGATCAAATGACACATTTAAGAAAATAATGTGAAATAAAATATCAATCTGTTGTAAATAAAACTAGAAGGAAATTTGAATTTTTATTGTTATAGGATGGAATCACTGAGAGAGTGGCTGTCATAATACCAAGAATTATTTCCATAATGAAGAATTACAGTGACAAAAAGGCTCTGTAGGGGAAAAAAATGAACTTATTCCTTGACAACGTGCATAAATAAGATGGTGTAACACATTTTAGCTAAGAGGTCAAGTTGTATACTTACTATGATCAACTGTTTTTCATCAGCTTTCTCTGTTTCTTTTAGTTTCAAGTCTTTTGGAATTGTTATCTCCAAATGGGAATTACACTTGGGCCAAGAATGATTTGGTGGTATCTCCCTTTGAAAAAAAAACCAACCAACCAAACAACTATTAAATGTTATAGACCCATATCATTTCAAATCACGGGCAGAAAAATACTTAGGATTTTCTATACAACAGTGTGACAAATAAAATTCCAAGGGGTGTGGGGGCGGGGAAATAACCTTTTAAAAACCAAAAGGAAACCCAAAGAAACACCTTATTTACAACATAAAGACAAAAAAATGTAGTACCTACTATAGTATGAATAAGTTTGAAGTTTCATAGTTTCAGCAATTTGAGTCACTACAGTTTGTCCTAAATACTGTTTTCAATAATCAGTAAAGCAAAAATGTCATACTAATTTATTTTGAAAGTAAAGAAACAAAAAGCTTTCATTCTACTGAAACACTTTTACATGTTGCTAATATATATCATGAGGCTTTTTGGGCAAAAGGAGCATTCTCATATATTGTTGCTGGGAGTGTAAGACTCAACCACTTTGCAAGGAAATTTGGCAAGGCAGGTTAAATTCTATAGCTATGAGTTTATCCTAGATAGAGCCACATAAGCGTTTACTGCAGGCCTTTTTTTCTGATAGAAATAAACTAGAAACAACCAAGGTTTCAATAGAGAACTGTTTCATAAACAATGGAACATGTGCACAATGAAATCTAATCCAGAATTTAAAAGAATGAGGAAAGAAGGTAGAAAATATCTTTTCTATCTTCCATAACACACTGAGAAAAAACTGAAAGCTGCAAAACACTTTATGTACACACAGGAAGTAAAAAGTACACTAAAAACAGAATTTCTATCACATCTGTGTGAAACACTGATGATTACTAATGCAACCTTTCAAGGGAAAAAATTCCCCAAACTCAAAACTTCCAAGTATAAAATCCTGAAGTTCTAATACTTATATTAAACTAATACTTTACCTGTTATCACTCGTCTTAGATGTCTGATTACAGAATATACTGTGCTGTTTGGTAATTGAACCTGTGATTTAATAAAAAGATGGGTTACGTACTAAGCTTTGTACTAGCCCTCCACCTAACAGTTAAAAATTAACATCAAGAAAAACAACCTCAATGCACTAAATGCTTCATTTTTAATAAATACCATTTGATAAAATTAGAGTCACCTTTCTAGGAATTTCTCTGCAGAGAAGAGGCAAAAAAGCTCTACAGAGCTAGGGAGAGAACTAATGGTAGATTAACAGTGTGTCTCTCGTTGCAGCAATAATTACTAGCACCGAACAATAAAGGAAATCGTTTAAATGCTTTCATGATTGTTCATAATAATGCTTTCATAATTATTCAGTCTCTAAACAGAAATAAAGGAAAACATTAGCTTAAAAAAACCTATAGTCTGGAGTTTTAAATCACATTGGTGGTGGTTTAAGTGCTAAGTAGTGTCTGACCCTTTTGTCTCCATGGATTGCTGCCCGCCAGGCCCCTTTGTCACAGGATTTCCCAGGCAAGACTACTGGAGTGGGTTGCTGTTTCCTTCTCCAGGGATCTTCCTAACCCAGGGAGCAAAGCCATGTCTCCTGCACTGCAGGCAGATTAGATTCTTTACCACTGAGCCACCAGGGAAGTCCTTTAATCATATTACTAATCAAATAATGCAATAACAATTAATTTTCTAACAAATAAATGCATTTCAGGTATTCTTATTATACCTCCCCTTCCCCCACTAAGGGCATCCCTGGCAGGTCAGGGAAATTTCATGGACAAGGAGCCTGGTGATTTACAGTCCATGGGGTCACAAGAGTCAAACACACCTTGGCAACTAAGCACTCCTAAGTGAAAAGCTTAAATGACATATGCAGTGCAATCAATTATGTAACTCAATATTCAGGGATTTCTCTTCTGTATCTCCTGGTGTTTCATCTGATGTAGGTGAACAAATTCCTATTCACTAGTTCAAAGACTATATTGCCCAATGGCCACGCCATTCAGCTTGTGGTATCTTAATTCCCCAACCAGGGACAGAACTCGTGCCCCTGCAGAAAAGGCACTGAGTCCTAACCACTAGACTGCCAGGGAATTACCCTCAAATATTCATTAGGTTACAAAAATAAGTTTTTTATGGTAAAAGTGAACAGACTATAAGAACTGATTTAATTCAAAGATACAATTACTAAGATGGAAAACTGAGTAATTAAGGTTTAAAGATAAGAACCTGGTAAACTAGTCATTTATACTTGAGAAATAAACTGCCATCATTAATTTAAGCAATTCATTAAATAACACTTCTCCAGAAAGTAAGTTCACAAACAAAAGATTTAAAAGCAAAGTAGTTTTGGTAGGGAGTCCAAGAATCACCTTAAGTACTGTACACAACCCAATCAACAGACACAATTCTCCCCCTTCAAAGAATAGTTATCACACATTTGAAAAACATAAGCAACGGTTAAAAGAAGGATTTAACAGGTTTATTTGATAGTGGATATAGTCTTCTATTATGCTGACAAAAAAAAATCTCTGACTACTGTGAAATCTAAACAATACTTTCAAAGTATTACCTGGAAATTTATTCTCTCCTGTATCAATTTTTGCTTGACTGAGCAGAGTTGAGACAGTAGTGGCATTTTCCACTGCATTGTTTTCAAGCTTAGATTCCAAACACAGGCTGCAATTCTAAGCACATATAATCCAAAATGTTAATATTCACTTTTGTATCAACCTTTGGATCTTACTGCAATATTTTCAGTGAATTTCAGCACTATACTAAGAAAATTTAAGGTCATATATGGAGCAATTCACACAAGATATGCCTTTAAAAAGTCTCTTTATGATCTCCCTACAAGCTACCCTTCCTCTCGGCATCAACTCTTATTATTTCCCTTCATGCTAGACTGAAAACTTTACCTCTCCCATAGATACACTCCATATCTGCCGGCTCTATGCTTTTTCTGGGTTTCATCTACCTAAGCCCCACTGTCCATTACAATAACCACTGCCACAGCTCATTACTGGGCACTTAAAATGTGATATGACTGACCTGCAATTTACTGCAGATGTAAATCACCTACCAGATTCTGAGGTATTAGACCAAAAAAAAAAAAAGTAAAATACCTCAATTTTTAAAACTCATGACACATTGAACCATTATTTTTACATGACAAGTAAAATATATTAACTTTACCAATTTTTTAAAATGTGGCTAGCAGAAATTTTTAAACGATTTATGTGGCTCACACTTTATCTCTACCGAACAATGCTAATCTACAACAGTTTACCTCTGTATAAACTCATCATTAAATATTAACCCCTTCCATCAAATCTCCTCCAAGTTTTCCATTCCTTTTCCCCAAATTTCCCAACTATCTCTTTCATGTCCTTTTCATCCATCTTTCATGCCCTTATCACTTTCTATTTTGAATTATTTTTTTATTAATCTCCTATATACTCAGGTACATATGCATATGTATATATGTAAGTATATTTTTGTGTATATATAAAGTATATAGTTTCAAGTATATTTTTTAAAGCTCCTTATCTCCTTAGGAGCAAGACATTATATTTATCCTTGTATCTCTAAGAGCTCCTAAATCAGAACTCTGTCGCACTCAATAACTAACAAAGGAAAATATAGCAAACTCAAACATTAGCTATCTCAGAGGAATGGAAATGTGGTGGTGAACAGATAATTTGTGTGTGTGTGTCTATATCTATCTGTATTGTAACTATTACAAAGAACACATAACATTATTCTTGAACATTACATTTTTGAAATATGAANGGAAAATAGAGCAAACTCAAACATTAGCTATCTCAGAGGAATGGAAATGTGGTGGTGAACAGATAATTTGTGTGTGTGTGTCTATATCTATCTGTATTGTAACTATTACAAAGAACACATAACATTATTCTTGAACATTACATTTTTGAAATATGAACATTTCTGTCATTAAAAGGTAGAAAAATTAAAAAATAAAAATAATGACATGTTAGTTATCAATCTCCATTAGGAAGCTAGAATTACTAGTTTTAAAAAAATCATAAAATAATTGAGCTTTAAAATTCGTAAAATCTGGGAGGGGGGTTCAGGATTGAGAACTCATGTACACCCATGGCGGATTCATGTCAATGTATGGCAAAACCAATACAGTATTGTAAAGTAAAATTTAAAAATAAATTAAAAATAAATAAAAATAAAAATCTAAAATAAAATTCGTAAAACCCAAATACTTTAAATTCAGCCCAAAGAATTCAGAAGGCCTATCAGACAGATGCTTACCCTTACTAACCATCATTTTTCAGTATTTTTGAGACTGACACCATGTAATAAAAAGAAGAAAAATTGCAGACTGCCACAGAAAAAGTTTTCAAATGGTGTAAGGTTTGCTTTTTTACACTGTTCTACTTCCCCAGTATAAATCCAGCTAGATTCTGAAGCCAGTCAATCTTAGCTGAAAGCCTGGCTCCATCACTTACATGTTACACAGATCTCTAAGCTTCACTTAACATCTCTAAGCCTCTCTCTCCTCACATGTAATATGTGGATAGTCATAGAACTTACGCTGTAGAACGTGGTGACAATTATAGGAAGCTCTCCTTTGCTTAACAAAGCAGCAGTGTTCATTAAACAAAAGCTATTATGATGGCTTCACTAAACATCTTCGTACATATGGGAAGAAGAGAAATCTCTAAGTGACTAATACAATGTAAGTTCATTAAAGGCGGGACACAGACCATCTTCTATAGCCTTATTAGCATGGTGTCTCGAATGCAGCAGGCACTCAATACATCTTGAAACAGTATGTTCAACACCACATCTCCTAACCACTCTTTATATGATAGTAATCACATTGTTGGTATCAGTGAAAAAGTTGGAAACAACGTAAAAAGGCTTTCATAGAGGAAACCATAAATAAAGTGTGGTATATTTTTTTACAACTATTAAAATACCCATGTATCAATGAGAATAAACAATGATCTATTTTGGGGGCTTCTGACACAAACCGTGACTCCTTATTCACTCAAATTTGCTTCTAGACCTAAATGCCTTGAAAGAGAACTTTAAATCACTTATAAAACTTTCAAGTGACTTTTTTTTTCTCAAATGATCTTATATCCAGAGTATGTCACTGTAGAAAGAATTAAGGACTGAAAATCAGGACATCTGAATTCAAATCTCTTTGTGCCACCAAACACATGGCCTAACCCACATTCTTCTACAGCTCTCAGCTTTCTCATTATAAAATTAAATAAGTGAAACAAAATTGGTGGAGTTTTAAAAATCAGTGTTATAGAGTGCTAATGTTCTGCCTACTGATTTTATATATTGATATTTTAACTACATCTTAATTTGGAAAGAAATGGTTCAGCTGCTTTTATAAAGTTTCAAAACTACTTCTTAGGTAATCAAGTTTCTTCCAGCTATTTAGATTCTGTTTTTCAATTTACTTTCCCATTTACAAAATTTTTGCCCACTACAATTTTATTCTTAGCCTGAGGACTGAATTATTTACATCCTTCAGGCATTTATTTGCCAACTGTTCAAAATGGCTGCACAAGTCAAAGCAAAAGGCTCATTTCTGTCAGAAATATTCAAGTTTTATCAGGTGGTGAAAAGTTGACTTGTGCCAGATGAAGTTATTTTAACAACTTGATCAGAACTGAACCCAATTTCAAGTTCCACATTTTAGTCACTCACTATGAAACAGTTGGTTATAATTAATAGAAAAAGGAAACAAACAAGTGTGTTAAATGAAAATGAAAAGCTAGAATTTGACAGGTTTGTGCTTCACGCAAAATAAAAATGAAGTGTGAAAATAAGGAAACAATGACAAGCATTCATGTAAATATGAGCCATCTAAAGGAGTCAGTAAGTTCTATCACTCACTACAAGACTGGGTTAATGAAACTCTCACTAATTCCTTACCAAATAAATCTTCCATCTTTTAAAACTTTATTCTTAAGCTAAAGTACATTCATAAACACTTAATTCTTATCAGAAAATACTCAGACACCTCCAGATACATAATGAAAATAGATTACCTTATCCGGTGTTGATTCAAAAGCATCTTTCTTCTGCTTATCCAATGGTTGGTCAGGAGGTGGTTTTATCTGATTACCCAAATGACAATTTTCAGGAGCCTTTTGAGTGATCTTATTCATTTCAACTGCAATATCATTAGGTTTAACATCTTCAGAATTAACCTCTTTCATTTCTTCCTGCTGGCAAGCTTTATTTTTATCACCATATGGTTTTGACCCTAAAAATGTACTTTGAGTCACTTGCTGATGCGTTTGTAACGCAGGTAGTGAAAAACTGGTTCGTAATAAGCCCAATTTAGGGGAAAGTTGAGAGTCTAATTTATTTTGCTGCACAGAGTTAAATTTTGAGAGTTTAATTTTAGTCCAGTTGGAGTTCTTTTTAGTTGAGTTGTTTATTCCATTTAGTATACATTTCACAGGCTTTGTTTTTCTACTGGGGAAGAAACGATTACACTGGACGTCCTGATTCGTTTCCTTCTGATGAAGTATTTGTCTTTCAGTCTCTGCCTCTTCCAATTTTATTTCCGTAGGCTTCTCCTCCTTTACATTTTCCACTTGTGAAGATTCCTTTTTTACCTCTACAGTATCTGACTCAATTTCACCAGCAATCTCTTCACAGAGCTGGAGAATGCTCCCGCGTTTGCTTGTTCCTGCTTGCTCCAGCCCACTGTCTACCGTTTGTTCAGGCACTGATGGCTGTGGACTTTTTTGGGATTTTGCACTAGTATTCACTTGTGTATGAACTGACTTCATCTCGTTCTTTTTAGAGGCCACTGAAGCAGCCACTTTGGATCTTTTTATCTCAGAAGAAGATTTTGTTTCTTCTTTTCTAGTATTCTGTAGACACTTTTCAGACTCTTTTATGCACTGACAACTAGAAGCATAAGCTGTCTGATGCTCCACTTTGCGCTTTTTTCCTTTGGGGGAATTGATCGCTTCATTAGTTACAGAATTTTCTTCCTCTTTAGAGTCGGGCTTTATTTCCAATACTTTTCTTTTCACATGTTTCTGATTTGTTTTAGCTTTATTAGATTTACTCTGAGTATTGCTACAGTGCTCTTTTTTTGTTGGTGGCAAGCTCTGTTTAACTGCTTGAGCCTGACCCTGAATTTCTCTACTGCGCAGAGACCTTGTTGAAACCTCTGTTAGCTGTTGTAGTCTTTGTGATCTCCGGTTCAGCTGTTCATTTGATTTAGGGGTTTCGTGCACTGATTTTTTCTGAGATATTTTCTTCTGTTTTGTAGATTCCTGTTGTGAATGTCCCTTTACAGTCACCATATTTTTATTAGTAGATTTACTGGCTCTTTTATCAGTGGATGCTGACCTTGTGCTCATGCATGTTCCTAATTCAGGCTGATTCACTTTACTTTCATTGGAAGATTTAACCAGTGATTTTATAGCTTCCTTGGGATCTGATTTTTTGGCTAGATTCTTTTGAGAACCTTGAACTTGTGTTTCTAAATTCTTATCTTCATTCTTTTTAATAACACTGGAGGAATTTTCTTTTGATTTCTCCTGAATGGACATCATTCCTGAGTAAGGTCCTCCTTTTCTGAGTATTTTCAAAATTTTTGTGTCCTAGTAAATAATAAATGCTGAATGTCTAGTATTATTACTGAGCAGGTCTAAAAAAAATCAACTGATACTGATACACATTATCAACAAAAGACTAGTCTGCTAAGATTTCTGTCATCCTTACGGCATGAAGGCTGAATGATATCTGCTTTACTTTGGACAAGGCAATAGATATTTGAGGAAAATTTAAATCTAAGCTGGTATTTTCAGAACTTTTTATGACAAAAATTTTAATTCAAGTTTCATCTGTTTTGCTAATGTTTCAATTAAATTCGTTTTCAGGCCTAGCCCTATGACTGGAGAAGTTATTTATCACTGACCTGTCTGTTTTGACAAAGTTTTTGAAAATTTTTTTCTTCTGAAGTCTACAGTTATTGGACTTTGATTCATTAGAAACATGTCTTACAGCTAACACGTTTCTTTCCTTGTTTGCTGAGTCTGTTGATTTAAAGTTCTTATTTAACCACGTCCGTTTAATAAAATACTCTATTAATATAAATTTCCTTTTGTGCTGCCATTTCTGGAAAAATAAAAAAACAAACATTAAATTTTGTACAATCCAAGCATTTGGCAATGCTAATACTACAAAGAAATAACCACAACTTACAAAAAACGTTACTCTCTCTTTCAATTACTGAGTGTGTATACTTAGAATACACTTTAAAACTGTATAAGCAATTGTTGTTGATTACACATCTGTAAGCTGCTTTGGGTTAGGCTTTGCTGTGGGTGTGGGTGGGCTTGGTGCCTCATTAGAGGTTTGGCTCCATTTTACTGTTCGTGTCTCTTCTGGGTCCCAGCTGAAGGGGCAGCATACTTAAAGATAACAGAAAAAATTATCCTAGTCTTATAAATCGAAAACCTGTCTTAAATAAACAGAGAATAGCTGAAAATCAATCTACTCCTTGAGGTTACTTACATTTCCTTTCCCACAAGAAACATTTGATCTTTCAGCCACCATAACTCATAAGAATTTGACAAAATCATTCCTTTTAACACATTATACAGCACCTAAAAGTAAAATATTGAGAAATGTTTATAAAGTACAAAGATGTAATTATTTACATCTCATCTATTAATCAATATGTTAATCTATACTCCATAAGTTTACCCTGTCTTAACAGTTTTCAGAGCTCCATTTACACATAACACGTAAGTATAGTATTTTTAATCTGAAGTAACCTATGGCACGTGCATCCAATGAAGTAAGCTTTTCTATTTCAATTTTACATTTTAGAAAAACTTTGTAATAAAAAAAATCATATTACAAACATACAGTAGTTAAGCTAGTAAAGCAAACTCCTACTTTGAGGAAAAACAGTGCACGTAAATAATTATATTCATAGAAAAACAGTGACACACAGTTAAAAAGACAGATTTAAATACAAGACATTTATGTCTACTCTCATGTAATACTTAAAAAAAAAGCAATAGATTAAAATGAAGCAAGACAAAACCATAAACCCAAAGGATAAAGAACAAAATTGTAGATGATAAAATTAAAAGTACAGAAGCTACAAAGAAGGACAAATAACCTCCAAACTCAAAGAAACCTGATCCTAAACTGGAAATTGAGGAAAGCCAAGTGAGATGCAACTCTACTTAAACCAGAGAATCTCTCAAGAAGCAGAAATGGGCAGTACCACAAGATGGGGAGAAAATGGGACTCACAAAAGGGGAAAGATCCCCACACAGACATCCCAATTATTGTCCAGGTGAATGGGGAAACAAAAATATGGTGTTTCAGTACAACAGAACACACAGCAATCAAAAGGAACAAAGTGCTTGGAACCATGTGAATGAACTTCACAATCATGATGTTGAATGAAAACGGCTAGACACAAAGAGTATATAAAGTACTTTACTTCTATGAAATTCTAGAAAAGGAAAACTTATCTATAGTAACAGAAAATAGATGAGTCACTGCCTGGGGTAGGAGTAGAGGGACAGAGAGACTTTTGGAGGTAATGGAAATGATCTCTATCGTGATTATGATGGTAGTTCCAAGAATGTGCAAATCTGTCAAAATCCACCAAACTACACTTTAAAAGGCTGCCGTTTTTCATACATACATTATGCTTTAATGTACCCTTGCCTGGAAAATCTGATGGACAGAGAAGCCTGGTAGGCTACAGACCATGGGGTCGCAAAGAGTCAGACACGACTGAGTGACGTCACTTCACTACTTATGCTTTAATAAATCTGTCCAAAAAATAGAACTGTAAGTAACTCATATGGACCTACAACTGAGAAACACTGTTAAACCAAATAAGGCAAGGTGTATAACAGGGCAGACTTCCCCTTGTCATAAAAAGAAAAAAGGAAGACAGTGGGAGGAAGGAAAGGTATAGAAATGTATGCTTGCCTGTGAACACAATAGGCTGGAAGGATGCCCAAGAAACTAGTAACAGTGAAGACTTCCGAGAAAGAGAACTATGGGACCAAATGCAAGAAGTGTGGAAAAACAAAGCTTACTTTTCACTATATACTCCATTTTATTATGTGAACATATAATCTTGTCCAAAAAAGTTACATTTCTTTGAATATATTTAAGTGTATTTGGCATACTGACCAATTATCTCTCAAGGCACAAAATTAAAACAATATAAGCCACTTACCTTATTGAAATGAAAATTACATACAACTTTTTTCTTCAAGTTGATAGATGATGCTTCTAATGAATGATACTTCTAATAACTTCCATGTGTTTGGCTGTTAATCTTAAAAAAAAAAAAGAATTCTATATAGCCAAAGTAAAACAATCTATTAAAAAACATGAGAATACAAAAACAGTATCTATTAACTGTCTGCTATTAGAACAACTTGGACTAATCTAGACTAACAATAGCTTAGTGACAATTTTTCACTTGATATACAAAAATCTTGCAGTTCAATATGGTTACATCTCATTTTCTTATACCATATAATAAATCTGGTTTTTCTCTGAAAATAATCACTATCTTCTACCCTAAACCCCACCTCCATGGAAGGAGTATATTATTTTCCTTCCCATCAGAGGCTCAGCTTGACCATATGTCTTATTTTGGCCTCTTGGTGGACAGAGCATACTTCCCTGCCCCTACAGCTTTGCCATCTGATGACTCGGCCAATGGGATGTTAGCAGAAAAGATACAGAGAGATCTAAAATGTCTTCGTGCAATTGGTCTTGCCCTCTTGCTACCTCTGCCATTACCAGAAGAGTTTTCGCAGGTAGATGCTGCCTCTTCAGCTTAGGCCCCAGAAGAAACACAAACAGTAAACCAGAGCCAAACCCCTAATGAGGCACCAAGCCCACCCACACCCACAGCAAAGCATAACTCAAGTCTTTTTAACATAAATCACCTAACCCACAGCAGCTTACAGATGTACAATCAACAACAACTGCTTACACAGTTTTAAACCACTGAGTTGTAGGGCAGTTTCTCATACAACAATACATATTATAGTTAAATAAATGACTAATACATATTATAGTTAAATAAATGACTAATACATGTTATAGTTAAATTTTCTGGGAAGCCCCAGATTTACCCAAGATTAAGCCTCAGAGGTTTATCTTCCCAGGTGGCACAGTGCTAAAGAATCTGCCCGCCAATGCAAGAAACGTAAAGAGACACAGGCTTGATCCTTGGGTCAGGATGCCCTGGAGTAGGAAATGGCAACCCACTCCAGTATTCTTGCCTGAAAAATACCATGGACAGAGGAGCCTGGCAGGCTACAGTGAGTCAGACATGATTGAGCGACTGTGCGCGCACACACACAGACACAGACACAAACCTCTGAGGTACAATTACTTGAAAAAACTCATTTCAAGTCCTTTATTACTTAAGCACCAACAATTTTAATTTTAAAAATTATGAATTACTTTACATCTTTTCCTCCCAATTTCTAAATATTTTATCCTGGCAGTTGAGCCCTAACAGAACAAAGAGGTTAATTGATACACAAATCTACAGTATTTGTCACTTACCTGTTCAATTAAGCTAAGGATTAGTTCACTTTAGTTTGCCCTATATGTTAAATCATTATTAACCTAGCGTTATATACCTCAGTAACATCCCTTTCTATTAAATAAAATTTTGTAAAAATGCATTCTCTCACCTGTTAACAAATTGACAAGATCCCTCCACAAGCCAAAGCTAGCTTCTTAATAGAATTCTAATAAAATCAATATTGGGGCCAAAAAATAATAATCAAACGTAACATAAAACGATCACTTCAGAAACTCCACAACACTTATATAGAAAGATAATTTACAAGACACATGTTAGAAAGTACCTGAGAATTTTAACAGTACATTCAATTTCTGAATTGTATGTTATAATAAAATATATTCAAATTTTAATCATTACAGCATTTAGATTACATCACCCAATATATTTTAAGTTTAAAGTGATATTTTAAAAATCATTTTACAAATGGGAATTCTCTGCCAGTCCAGTGGTTAAGACTCCAAGCTCTCACTGCCAAGAACCCAGGTTCAATCCTTGGTCAGGGAACTAAGATCCCACAAGCAGTGTGATCAGGAATAAAAAAAAATTTTTTTTAACTGAGATATAATTTGAGATGGACTATAAAATTCACCTAATTACACAATTTAGTGGATTTTAATATGTTCAGAGTTGTATAATAATTGTCACTAAGTCCAGAATCTTTTCACCACCCCAAGGCCATCTGCAGTCATTCCCTATCCTCAACCCCATTTCCAGTCCCTGATAGTTACAAATCCACTTTCCGGGGATATGGATTTCACTATTCTGACTGTTTTATATAAATGAAATCATTAATAGTTTTATATAAATGAAATCATCAATACACATGGCCTTTTGTGGATGGCTTCTTTCACGTAACATTAACACTTTCAGGGCTCAAGTAGAGTTGTTTAGTTGCTAAGCCGCATCTGACTCTTCTATGACCCCATGGACTGTAGCCCATCAGGCTCCTCTGTCCGTGGGATTTCCCAGGCAAGAACACTGGAGTGAGTTACCATTTCCTTCTCCATTCAGTAGGTTTGCAGTATGTATCTGTAATATCTTGTTCTTTACTGGCAGATACTATTTCACTGTATAAATATATCACATTTTATTTACCTATCCATCAGCAGATAAATTGTTTGATGGGATGTTTCTACCTTTTGGCTATCATGAGCAATGCTATGAACAATCCTGAATGAGTTATCATGTGAACATATGTTTTCAAGTTTCTTGGGTATATACCCAAGAATATAACTGCTGGGCGATATGGAAACTCTATGTTTGAGACTGGTGGCTTGTCAAATTCATAACCTCTTCTGAAAATTCACCATGTCCACAGGTACCTGCTTTAAAAAACAAATGTGGGGGCCTTCAGGGAGTTCATAGTTATATTCTGAACCTCCTGTCTCTACCTCTCCAGCAGATTCCTGACACCAAAGCAGCCAATACAGTCACTATGATGCAAGGTTTCCAATCTTGCCACTACTAATATTTTGGAGCAAATAAAAATCTTTGACAGGAGTATGCGGGTGTGGGCATGGAGGATGTTTTAACAGTTAGCATCCCTGGTCTATACCTACTAGATACCAGTGGCACTTTGCCCTCAGTTGTTACAATCAAATATATTCATATTCTCAGACGATACTGAATGTCTCCTGGAAGGCAAAAATCACCCCTGGATGAACATTTGGCTTACCTTTTAAGTAAGCCAAATGCCAGAGCTGCACCTTTTCTCAGCAACCTTCTGAGTCCTGAACTAATTTCTGATTTCTGTAAAGCCTAGTGTTGGTGATTCCTGTTTTCTCCTTCCACAAGAGCTGGCTCTACAAATACAGTCTTCTCTTCCTTATTTCTCTGTGCATCCTGCCAATCCATTCATTATCCCCTATTTAAGGTAATCCAAGTGTTTCTTATGTTCTAAAATGCCCAATACATACTTAGAAATTAACAAAACATGTTAAGGAACATAAATTTAAATGAATTACTACTAGCCAAAAACATATAGAATGTTACAACTGAAGCAACAATAAACCATTAACAGAGAATGCAACAGAAACATACAGTAATACAAGGTACTGTCCCTAATAAATTTTTCCAAACATTCAAAGACAAAAATCTCTTTATTACACTAGATTTATAGACATTCAGTAAAACAACGTGATTCTCAACATCATTATTTAAAACTCTTAAGACAGGCACGGACAATTTAATTTTTTAAATTCTCTTCCTCCACCAGTCTCTTACAAATTAGTATTCTGCCAGGTTTGGTTTGTTACCACAAAAGACACACATTAACTCATTTCATTTATACTCATACTTTCGATTACTGCCTGTAGACCACTAACATACAAATGAATAGCCCAACACAATTTCCATCCCTAGTGCTACTCAGATATCTAACAACATACTGGACATATACATCCTGATGTCTTAAAGGCACCTTGAATTCAGCTGTCAGTCAAGTCATTCCACTATCACCATTCTCCACAATTTATTATACTACCATCTACCCACATCAAGAAAATAAAGCCCCCCAAAAATGAATATGACAGCAACAATGACAACAGGAACATTTCATTTCCTAATACGAAGTTCTTAGAACAGTTCCTAGAACCATAAGCAGTTATTAAGTATTAGTTATAATAATTAGCTGTAGTAATTAATATACTGATGTAACATTTTTATGAAAAGAAAGCATGAAAAAGAAAATGTTTGTCTTAATTATGCCTCATTTCACGTAACTACTAGTCAACTCTTTCCCTACTACCATTATCCCTTTCAGCTTCAGTAATTACATTAATTCTAAACTATTATTTACCTTAAAGCAGTAGTTCTCAAAGTGTGGTACAGGGA
Organism: Neotragus pygmaeus; assembly: GCA_006410875.1. Lineage (NCBI taxonomy): Eukaryota > Metazoa > Chordata > Mammalia > Artiodactyla > Bovidae > Neotragus > Neotragus pygmaeus. The sequence goes on along the minus strand of SJYV01048526.1, from coordinate 1,896,782 downwards.
TCCTGCAGATTCCAGAGACTTTCAAAGGCTCATGAGATTAAAATCATATACCAGTGAAAGATCAATTCAAACTGCAAACAGACCAATGAAATTAATACAACACCGTATGAGAAGGATATAGGTACAGTTTCAGACTCCACACCACAACTAACTGTTAAGAAACTACCACTTGTTGAGTTTTGTTGTAAAGTCAAAGAAGAGTATCACAATTAATTCAAAATGTTATTCAATTTCTCCTCCCAACACATTCCTGTGCAGCTGGATGTATGCTTCAAACAGAACAACATAAAGACTGAATGCAGAAGCTGATAGGAGAATCCAGCGATCTTCTATTAGGTCAAACAATAAGGAGTTTACAAAAATGTAAAACAGTTGCTATTCTTTCCCTCATCTTTTTTTTTTTGGGCGGGGGGAGGAATAGTAGTTTTGCATTTAAAAAGTTATTTATGGGAGGGAGTTTGGGAAAGATGATACACGTATATTTATGGCTGAGTCCCTTAGCTGTTCACCTGAAACTACCACAACACTGTTAATTGGCTATACCCCAAAACAAAATAAAAAGTTTAAAAAGAGACTATGCTTAAGGTTCTCATATACAACATGTATGGGAGAATAAAATAATAAATTTCTAAAAAGTTATTTATATTAACCTGTAATTATTTATTAGCTATTTATTATATATTAAATAAATTTAAATTAATATATAGTAACTGCTAATAGATATAACAGACATAAAACAAAAGCTATTTGGAGTCCTATATAATTTTAAGAATGTAAAGAAAAAAAAAAAAGAAGAATGTAAAGGGATCCTGATCAAAAAGCTTGAGACCACTATACTAAAGTAACACTTAAGAGAATTGCTTGGCAGTCCAGGAGTTAGGATTCTACCTTTTCAAAGCCAGGACCAGGGTTCAATTCCTGGTCAGGCAATGAAGATCCTGCAAGCTATGAGGTGTGGCTGATAAAATAAAAATTTAAAAAGTAACATCTTAAACCCCATTTTAATTTATATATTGAGCTTTATCTCTTGTGAATTTCACATACATAGCCATAAATCTTTAAAATAAGCTGAAGAGAGCAGATGACATAAATCTGGACTTCTTCAGGTGTACTATAATGCAACTAAGCATAAAATGTAGTTCTCTCAAAAAAGAAGACAGGGTGGTCAGGTCAACAGAATGATGTTATTTGCCAAAAGTAACCACAGTAGTTGATAGAAAGAATTTAGGCAGAAAGCGAGCCAAAGAATTTTTACTGTGCCAAGAAAAAAGGATGCACAGAAAAACATTAAAGTCTGGGCTTGGGAGAGGGGTGTAAGAGAGTCCTTAAGCAAATTATGCATGGTTAAAATCTCACTGGAGTTAGTTTCTAACTACCGTCTCAACTTCTGATCACCTTCAGTTGAGGTTATTCAACTTACTCACAAAGTGTAATATAAATCAGGTAACAAATCTCATGATAAACATTTAACTATTAAAAAAAATCCATTGTGCAATGCCAGTCTCCTTCATTATTAGAATAATTGGTCAGCTTTGTGCTGTAATGAATGACCAAGCTAAAAAGCGCCACCCAGCAAAAGGGGTTAATGACATTCATTAATTAGGCCTTTTCCCAGTTCTTCTGGAAACATAACATATTGATTTAAAGGGCTAACACAAAATCTTGCTTGGAGCTGATGTTAAAACAACTGCTTTTTCACTACAAAATCATAATACTAATCAACGAATTTTCTTTACCCAAGAAATAGTAAAATAAGCTGCCGCTGCTGCTGCTGCTGCTGCTGCTGCTGCTAAGTCACTTCAGTCCTGTCCGACTCTGTGCGACCCCACAAACGGCAGATGTGCATAAAGTAGGACAAGTTTTCTTCTAAGATGGGTACTTCCAAAGTCACACATCTGACCTAGGGGCATATACTGCATTCTGCCTAAAAAGGGGAAGTGTCTGTGTTACAGCTTTCTGACTTCCGCACAAGCTCTAGGCCTCAATTTGCAGCTTCCAAATTAAGTACTTTTCATTCTACTCTCATATCTAATTCCACGGTGAGATTTTTTAGTGTATTAGTCGCTAAGCCGTGTCCAGCTCTTTGCAACGCCATGGACGTGGCCTGCCAGGCTCCTCTGTCCATGGGGGTTTTTTTAAGTTTTTCAAATTAAACACAGTTCCACTGCCGCTGGTGCCGGGCATACTAAAGACCTGATCAGAAGTCGCTGAATATAGCATAATTCACGGCATTCAAAATATTTTAAACTGAACTCGTGCTTTACCCAGCTTTTAAAAAAATGTTGAGGTGGTAAGAAAACAAAGTACACCCACATCCTACTGTTCTACTAAGTAGCATTCTTTTGTTGGTTCCTGCAAAGGCTATTTACTGAAACGGCATTTGATAATACTATCTAAATACTCTGCGCTGCAATTACTTCCTGCAGAAAGAATCCCTTTTCAGCCATCCAAAGGCTACCGGAAAACAAGGTTCACAGTACTTCTCAAACCTCAAGACTTACTCCTTCCTCCTTCCCCGTCCCCTCCTGGAAAATACTGTGCGTGTGTTACTCACTCAGTCGTGTCCGACTCTGCGACCCCATGGGCTGCAGGCCTGCCAGGCTCCTCAGTCCATGGGATTCTCCAGGCAAGAATACTGGAGTGGGTAGCCATTCCCTTCTCCAGGGGATCTTCCCAACCCGGGTATCGAACTTGGGTCTCCTGCACTGCAGGCAGATTCTTTATCATCTGAGCCTCCAGAGAAGCCTTACAGTATGAGGTGGGTTTTCAATTTTTTAAAAAAGGGGGGTGGGGTGGGGGAGGGGAAGCTTGAGGGTGTGGGAAAGGGAGTGTTCTCCAGTTTTTGGACTAGCTATCTCTCCCATTCCGCCCGAGGAAAACAACCCCCGTTGTAAAATAATCTTATGAACAGGAATCAAAATCGAGGACTCAGCTCCCTTCTGCTTGCATCTACCTCTACAAACTTCGCGATGGCCCTCAACAAACCCAATTTCTACTCCAGAGCAGCCTGGCCTGCGCCCAGATCCTCGGGTCCAACCAGAATCCCTCTCTGACCTTGGACCCAGGCCACCGCTCCCCTCCCAGGCTAAGGATCGTGAAGCCGGGATCCCCACAGCCCAGCTCGCAGACTGCAGAGGCCTCGGGGTTCACGCCGGGTCAGCGGGTGGGCGGCGGGCAGCAGAGCGAGCCGCAGGACCGCAGCTCCACCGGGGCTGGAGCAGCGGCTTCGAGGGAGAAGACCGGGACGAGGCCCGGCTACCTGCGGGCCGACACCGCCCCGGCCGCCGCAATGGCTGCACGCCGCCACGGGGCTCCAGAAGCGCCGGCGAGACCCTGGAGACGACCCCTCAATACCTCCGACCTCCCCGCGGGCCGCGCGCGGCAGGTGATGCGGCGGCCAGGCAGCCGAGCCGCGCAGGTTGGTTGCCTGCCTCCGGCGACCGCGTCCCGGAACCGCCCACTCCCTCCCGGGGGCGCCCGAAGCCGGGACCCTAGGAGGAGGAACGGCGTGCGAGGCGACGAGACCCAGAGGGTGGGACGGAAAGCGGGGAGGCGTCCGGCTCTCCGGAGGGGCTGGCCACAGGGAGACGAGGACGACAGAGGCAGTGGGGCGGGCAGGACGCTCGCCTACCTTCCTCGCTCCCGGCCGAGGGTCCGACGCGAGCCAGCAGACCGCCTCACATCCGGGTATCGGGAGACACAGCTGCTTCTGCCGCTGCCGCCGCCGCCGCCTCCTCTCCCGCGGCACAGAAACGCCAAACTTCCGGCGACGACGGCGACGACGGCGACGCCTCGCCCGTCAGATGGGAGTTACCTGGGACCGTCTTGGGCGCGCTTGCGCAACGCTCTTCTGCCCGAACCCGCTCCGTTGACGTGCCCCGAGGCTGAAGATGGCCGCCACGCTCGCTGCGTGTCACGCCGTTTTTCACCCCGGCCGGGACGGCGGGGCGTTGGAGAGAGGCGAGCCCGCGTCCGGCCGCAGCGCAGGCGCGGTGGGAGGCCTCGCGTGCGCGCCTCCACGGGTGGGCGCCTTGTACCCGACCGGCGGCCGCTTCCCTTGTTTCCCTCGGTCTTCTCGGAATAAAGCCACCCACGCCCCCAGCGGTGAAGGTTTGTCTTGAAGATCCGTCGCCAGCGGTTCTTCTGTTGGTTGCAGGTGCTGCTCTCTGCGACTTCCAGTTCAGATACCTTTCATCTTCCACACGAGCCAGTGTACAAAAAAGGGAAGGCCACTGACCCGTTCTCCCTCCTTCCCGGCATTGCACTCCAGCGTCTCCCCAAAATGCAGGGCTTCAGCGTCTCTTTGCACACTTTCCTCCTAGGGCATCAGAGCACAAGAGTCGACAAGAAATTGTAGGAAGTTCCACCAAATTTAGTCACGGCGTGTGTTGAGACAAAGGGCTCTAAAGATTGAATCCAAGATCCTAGGATTCTTGGTTCTACACTGCTTTTGAACACGCCCTCTGTGATTCTCTTTGCTTATTTGTACGACTGTGAGGATGGGTAAATGAGTCCTCTTGCCTTTGAGAATGTGAAGAGGTGATCATAAGTGGATTCTCCCCATGGTTCTTACTGTCCTTTTTTGAAGCCAAGTCCACCCCAATATACCCTCAAGTTGGTGAAACCTGATTTTTTTTTTTCATCATCTTCCATAAAATTTTATAGAGCTGCCTGTCAGTTTAGTCTGGAGAGGTGCTATGGTTTAAAAACCAAAATGAGAGGTCTTGGTGGGTGAAGCCATTGGCCCCATATCTTCTGATAATTTGCAAACACCTGTCTGCCGCCCCTCACCCCCACATCCCCAATCCTTAATACATTCATTTGTCCCTTGGTCAACACAAGTTTAAACACACCCATTTCTATGGGGATTTTTTTTTTCCAGTAGTAAATACAAGAGTAAACAGTCATCATCAACTGATTGTTGGGAGGTTGTAGGACCCAGGATATGGATGGGCAGCTCTAAATTAGGCGTGGATTTTCCACTAAGCAGAGGGTCTGTGTCCTTACTGCTAGGGAGTAGACTGCCAACCTGATTAAAGCTGGGTATCTACTACTGATAAAATATCTGACTTATTAACACATTTACCTTCACCTTTAGATTGTCAAGACAATTGGTGGAATTTTTTTTGTGTGTGTAAACCACTTTATCTGTAATAACTCAAATTCTGACATACACACCTACACAAACCATATTTACAAGTTTCCATTCCCCCAAAATAGGCTTGTTTTTTAAAAAAGATATTTATTTGGCCATGCTGGGTCTTAGTTACAGCATGTGGGATCTTTTTGCTGCTGCATGGGAGGTCTAGTTTCCTGACCCTTGCTATGGGAGCATGGAGTCTTAACGACTGGATCACCAGGGAAATTCCAGAGCCTCTGCTTCTGAGTTCTCTATTCACTGTTATTTGTATTGGCCACAATCAGGAACATGGGAATCCTTACAAAGGTTACACCATATAAAACCATATGTATTTATTTTTGATACATTGTTATTGTTTAGTTGCTAAGTCCTGTCTACCTCTTTTGCAACCCCATGGACTGTAGCCTGTTGGTCTAATTTTACCCCTATCAAATTGTCCATAAAAAGATCGGTGACAATTAGTGGTGGTGAAGATTCGCCTAAGTGAATTTGGTGGGGGTTTTAATGCTGCTAATGTTCAGTTGCTAAGTCACGTCTGACTCTTT
>SJYV01048526.1:1864960-1882339 GCA_006410875.1 Neotragus pygmaeus | reverse complement strand
ACGGCGCCTTTAGGATGAAGCTCGTGAGATTTTTGATGAAATTGAGTCACGAAACTGTAACCATTGAATTAAAGAATGGAACACAGGTCCATGGAACAATCACAGGTGTAGATGTCAGTATGAATACACATCTTAAAGCAGTGAAAATGACCCTGAAGAACAGAGAACCTGTACAGCTGGAAACACTGAGTATTCGAGGAAATAACATTCGGTATTTTATTCTGCCAGACAGCTTACCTCTGGATACACTACTCGTGGATGTGGAACCAAAGGTGAAGTCTAAGAAAAGGGAAGCTGGTAAGTTTGAAGGATTATAAACATTTTTGTGTGTGGTATATTTATACCCTAATCCACAATTCAAAATATGTTTATATCTGCAAACAGCACAGGTTGGTTTGTTGCTTTTAATTGCCTGTACTTGCCATGAGTACACCTAGTGTTTCTTTTGGTTCCTGGTATTGCTATTCAAAAGACCAGTGTTGTTTGTTCTTACCTGCTGGTCCTTCCTGCATGGCCTGGTCCCCCATTCTCTGCACACTTGGGAACATTTGGGGATGAACCCTTTATTCCTGCTATTCTGAAATTTCTTAATGACTTAGCTTTTTGTCCATTTCATTGTTCTGGGTACTTGGTGGGTCCTTTCAGTATGGATATTCTTGTATTTTAGAGCTAAGAAATTTACTTGTGTACCTTGGATAAATTTCTTCTGTTTTGCTTATTCTGTTCTTTCTTCCTGGAATTCTTAATAATTGACTTTTCTGACTGATTCTGAGTCTTTTCTTTTACTTTTCTGTCTGTCTTTTATTCTAAACTTGGTGCTGTTTTCTCTGGTTTCTCTTTTTATTTAACCTCTTAATATGCTCTGTATGTTGAAGTCGTTACTGTAGTATCTTGCACTTTGGCCATCCATTGTTTAAGGACCCTGGAAAGAGAACTTCTGGGAAGGGAGGCTGGACTCCTTCGCTGGTGGATTCAAAGTAAATTTGCTTTTCCACTGAGGCAACCCCAAATTTTAGGATGTGGAAATCTTTTCTGGAACTGGTTTTTTCAGAAAAAGATTCTAGTCACATGGGAGACGTGTTTGGCAACCAGCATCACAGGAGCAGGACAGGAGAAAGGGACTGATACTGAACTTAGCACATGATTTTGAGACTTTTCCTCCCACCCACACTAAGAAATACACTTTTTGCATCATGACCTATTTATTCAAAGTTTCACAAAGAACTGTTTAGTCTTAATACATGCAGACGCCCTAAGTTCCTGTCCTATTCTCTTTCAGTTAAAAAAAAATGTTCAGGCTGTACCACGTAGCTCGAAAAACACAAACTTGATCCCTCTCTTTGTCGCTCTGGCTCTGTGACTTTTGCTGCCATCCACTTTGCAACTGTTTTCAAATCCAAACCCTTTCTGCTTCAAGGTCTTTAGGTTAATTTTCTCTTTCCTTTCCTGCCTACTGTCAGGGAAATAGGCATCAGCGTTGCAGGATGGGAAGAGGGCTAGCCAGTCTGCTGCCCCACACAAGGGTTGGCAGCCTCTCCCCCATGTTTTCAGCCTCCTGCCTCACCTTACCCTTTGCTTCTAAGGTCCTAGGTCTTTTTGAGGCTATTCTTCCCTTACTAAAAACTTGTTGTTCTCAGTCTGTTTTCTGACTTAGAAATTTGTTTAGACGTTTAAACTGCTGCATTTTTTCTGTGCCCTCGCTCCATGGATATTTGCCATTTTTCTTTCTTTTCTATCATGAATCGAACCTCAGCGAATTGGAGATAAGTGTGGTTAATCTGCCTGTTTCAAGAGAAGTGCTAGATTTACTCTATTGCTTTGAATGATAAGACTCCAAACGATGAGTAGAAATGTCAGGGTTTTAAAAACATTCATAGATACCTGAAAATAGAAAGCTCAGAGCTAGGATGACCAGGTAACAGGGATATTGTTACTGTATTAAAGTACTAAATTATGATTGGGTCAGACGACTTAAGATTCAGAAAAATCATGAGGTTGTTATTTGATGCAATGTAGCTTAAACTTTCTTGACGTGCATTAACTTACTTGGATTCTCTTCAGTAGCAAAACTGGCACACAGTGTTTGCGTTCTGTTCCATTAGCATGAAATCTCTTTCATCTTATGTGAAGTTCAGATCATTTGTGTTTCATTTTGTGGTGAATTTGAGGCATGATACAAAGAAAAAATATTTTAAACCTTGATGAATTTCTCAATGAATAAAGTCAAATGAAACAAATATTAAGGTATTAGGCCAGCAGTTCTCAGAAGAGGTGACTCAGAGGTTACGTTTGAGAGAAGCTGAGTTAAAGTTTTCTTTACTGTAGGTGCTGTTGGCAGTGGCCAGGTCACATCAGCACAGAAGAGAATTTACCTTACTTTGTTTTTCTCTTCCCTCANGTATTAGGCCAGCAGTTCTCAGAAGAGGTGACTCAGAGGTTACGTTTGAGAGAAGCTGAGTTAAAGTTTTCTTTACTGTAGGTGCTGTTGGCAGTGGCCAGGTCACATCAGCACAGAAGAGAATTTACCTTACTTTGTTTTTCTCTTCCCTCAGTTGCAGGAAGAGGCCGAGGCCGAGGAAGAGGCCGAGGCCGAGGCCGAGGCAGAGGCCGAGGGGGTCCTAGGCGATAATGTCTCTCAAGAAAGTAGTAAGTATTAACGGTATGTTTTTTGGTACAAGTTCCATTTATGGCAGCCAAGGAAGAGGGCATGGCCAAGGCAGAGAAACAGGGGGTCCTGAGTGATAATGTCTTTCTCGATTACTGTTTCAGAGTGATAAGAATTATGGGATGTTTTTTGTCCTGGTTTTGTTTATGGCAGGTGGGGCAGGAAGACGGATACATGACAGAGGAAGACTATGAGGGCCAAGGCAGGAGAATGTGAAGTCCTAAGCGAAAATGTTGCTGGAGCTTACTGTTTCACAGGGGTGGATGTTGCAAGTTTTTGTACAGGCTTTGTTTGTTTGTAGCCGTTTTTAATAAACATAAATGTAACACATTTGTCTGTTGACTATATCATGTTAAGTTTTTAAAGTTCATGTGTATATACTTGATATCAACACAGTAAGAGCTAAGCATTACTACTAGGTTGTCCTACAGTAATTCCAATCTTAGATCAGGCTTTTAATTTTTTGAACTAAAATATTTCTTTTATGAATGTATATAGAATATATACCTTTTTATTTCACATGCACTGGTGTGTTTTGTTTTACCTTGATTCCTTTCCGTGGAATCTTCCTATACATAAAATAAGTCCTTTTTGATACTTCAGAAACTGAGGTCCTGTGGAATGAGGTCTAAAATCGATTCTCCTTTTCCTGAGTTTTGTTCCATGGAGATGTAGCTTCTTAGTAAAAGGTGATGCTCATCTTCTAATTCAGGAGTTGTTGATTTTGTTGTCATTGTTAATGGGGTTTTTGGAGGGGGAGGGTTGCCAGACAATGTGTGGGATCCTATTTCCCCGACTAGGGATCAAACCCATGTCCGTTGCATTTGAAGCACAGAGTCTGAACCACTGGACCACTAGGGAAGTCTCTGTTTTACATTCTCTGCGTTGAAACTGTAAACAGTGTTCACTAGATAATCTGTTATAAGCAGTGTTGAAACTTGTAAATGTGTAATATACCTGTCATTGGCTCCTGTACCAAATACTTTTACAAGTAGTTCTTTAAGAATGAAAAAAAGGCGACTGACTTGTTTGAATCCAGCAAAACTGGATTCTTTCCGATCATTAATGATTATAGATTAGATTTAGAGAAAAATGTTATAGTCACCAAGTTGTATATGACTCCTGTGCTAGCCCCATGGACTGTAGCCCACCAGGCTTCTCTGTCCGTGGGATCTCCCCGCAAAAATACTGGACTGGGTTGCCATTTCCTTCTCTAGGGAATCTTGCTGACACGGGCTCAAACCCATGTCTTTTGCATTGGCAGGCGGGTTATTTACCACTGAGCCATCGGGGAAACCCTGAAGAACGTACGTCTCAGTACATAGTTTCTTACAAAGCTAGTTTACTGCTCTTTGTTTATATACCAAGATGAAAACCTGACTGAGGATTGGAGTGAACTAGATTCTGTATTTTCATTTAATCATGTATGTGTATGTGTGTTTAACGAGAAAGAGATATTCTGCAAAGATTGTTACCAAACAGGAGATTTAGGCCTTCTGGGAAGTTGGGTAAATGGAGAGAGCGACAGCATTTGTGGGTGGCGTGTGTGTGTACGCGCATGTTATGCTTTTCCATCCTCTGTTTTTGAGCCTATTGGTTGAATGCACGCAGAAGGCAAAGGGACCCAGTGTTCATCAAGGAGGGGACGAACAGTAAAGCTCAAGTTGTGAATAAGCATGCACCTCCTGACCTCACGGCACTAACAGGCTGAAAGGGAAACACACAATTGCAAACTGTGAACACTCTGATAATACTTCGTATTATCTTGTCTGTTTTGAAAACTGTGGAAGCTCATTTTAAGTCAAATGCCAATAACAAAAAAATGTTTTAACTGTGCCCTTTTTTTTTCCTTATTTTTTTGGCTGAGCCACATGACATGCAAGGTCTTAGTTTCCTGACCAAGGAGTCAAAACTGTGCCCTCTGCAGTGGAAGTGTGGAGTCCTAACCACTGACCGCCTGAGAAGTCCCTTCAGTTCAGTTCAGTCCAGTCGCTCAGTCGTGTCCGACTCTTTGCGACCCCATGAACTGCAGCACACCAGGCCTCCTTGTCCATTACCAACTCCTGGAGTTCACTCTTAACTCACATCCTTCGAGTCAGTGTTGCCATCCAGCCATCTCATCCTCAGCCGTCCCCTTCTCGTCTTGCCCCCAATCCCTCCCAGCATCAGAGTCTTTTCCAATGAGTCAACTCTTCGCATGAGGTGGCCAAAGTATTGGAGTTTCAGAAGTCCCTTAACTGTGTCTTATGTTGTGAGTTTTAATGTTTCAAAGTTTGTAGTGTGAAACCAATCTGGGAACACAGTTTAAATATAAGGCTAAACCTCGTGAGTACTGGATAGAATTTGTCAACTTTAATAATAGCCAGTTATTCTATCAGCACAGTGACTTTGAGATAGCCAGAATTGCAATTGGCAGCAAACTGGCCGAGCACAGGCAACTCCAGAGAACCAGGAAGCAGGCCTTTTTTGATAGGGAGTCGGGGAGGGAGGCAGGGAGGCCTGGGGAGGGGCAGTAATAAGCAGTGTCTTTTGCAGGAAGAGGCCTCTCATTGGTTGGGTATCTACAGTTTCTGATTGGCTGGGCTCCCCAGGGGACAACAGATGGTTTCTTCCTACTGGATAACCAATAGGCATCACCCTCATCTCCAGATGTTTGAAGTAACAGTTGGAAGTGAAGCTGGCCAGTTGGACTGTAGAACTTTCCTCCTCGTCCTGTCCCGTTTGGTTTTCAAGGGCAGGCTTTACCAGGCATGTGGTACTGCAAAAAGGATTGCCTTCTGTTTTTATGTTTTGGGGTGGGTTTTTTTCCTTTTGGCCACACTACTTGGTTTGTGAGTTCTTAATTCCCCAACCAGGGATCAACCCCAAGCCGTCAACAGTGAAAGCACAGAGCGCTAACCCCTGGACCGCTGGGGAATTCCCAATTTGATATCTTTTAAAGCTTAAGATTTTGTGAAATTTGGGGGTTTGTTTAAAGAAATTAATGAGTTTATATGGAAAACTGTAAGTGAGCTAATAGAGAAATTATATTTCACAGCGTGTTTTATTTTACTACAACTAGATTGGTTAAGCCGGAGAATGCGATGGCACCCACTCCAGTGCTCTTGCCTGGAAAATCCCATGGACAGAGGAGCCTGGTAGGCTGCGGTCCATGGGGTCGCGAAGAGTCGGACACGACTGAGTGACTTCCCTTTCACTTTTCACTTTCACGCATTGGAGAAGGAAATGGCAACCCACTCGAGTGTTCTTGCCTGGAGAATCCCAGGGACGGGGGAGCCTGGTGGGGTGCCGTCTATGGGGTCACACAGAGTTGGACACTACTGAAATGACTTAGCAGCAGCAACAGCAACAGATTGGTTAAGCAAGGATGGTTTAGTAATTTGAAATGTAATGTGTTTAGTACAGTTTAAATATCGAACAAAATTCACGTGGTCTTCCATAATATCAGAATCAGTTCAGTTCAGTCGCTCAGTCATGTCCAGCTGTTTGCAACCCCATGAACCACAGCACTCCAGGCTTCCCTGTCCATCACCAACTCCCGGAGTCCACCCAAACCCATATCCATTGAGTCAGTGATGCCATCCAACCATCTCATCCTCTGTTGTCCCCTTCTTCTCCTGACCTCAATCTTTCCCAGCATCAGGGTCTTTTCCAATGAGTCAGCTCTTCGCATCAGGTGGCCAATGTATCAGAATAACATTTAATAACACAATAGTCATTCCTGAAAACCTAAAATGGACTTTGCTTATCATGTTGAGGAAGAATTTTCTATCTTCAACCAACAACAGACATTTCTGGAGACATGCCAATTAAAACAGCAAAAGAATATGTCTAATATTAGTCTTTATTTAATGTGAAAATTCTTGGTGGATTCACAAAATAAGAGGTATACTTTTGAGAAGGAAGAGAAATTTTGCATTTTTTTTTAATTTTCTATGCAGGACCATGGTATTGTTCCATTGATCTGAATCAGTCTTTCCCCTAAGTAAAAGTTTTAAAGTTCTGTGTATTTCCTATATTTTGAGGAAGGTTAGTATATAATATGAGATTTAGTTTACAAAGGGCTTCCCTGGTGGCTCAGACAGTATAGAATCTGTCTGCAGTGCAGGAGACCCAGGTTCGATCCCTGGAGAAGGAAATAGCAACCTACTTCAGCATCCTTGACTGGGAAATTCCATGGACAGAGGAGCCTGATGGGCTACATACAGTCCATGGGGTTGAAAAAGAGTCAGACACAACTTAGTGATTAAACAACAAAGAAGCCAAAATAAAATATACAAAGGCAAGTGACAAGAAATTCCAAAACAGTGGCCGCGGTTTTGTGTCTTGACCCATGGGCCGGTTAATGTTCCCTCGGCTGCTGCTTTTGCCCAGTAAGAGCCTCTGCATCACAGACTGATCTACAGCTTGCACAATCTGTGTATTTCATTCTGCAGTTTTAAGATTTGAGCCAGGGTCTCACATTTGTTTCACATTTGTTTTTATTGGGTATTTTCCCCTTAACTGTACACAGATAAAGCTTATGACAATTGCTTTTTGTTTTTCCTTGCCGGAAATAGCAAATGTCACCTGAGGGATTTGGCTGATATGAATCTTAATGCATTTGTAGGTGAAAGGAAACCACCCATCTTTCTTGGGAAACAGTATTAGTGTTCCCTAGAGAAACAGAACCACCAGAAGATATTTACATATACAAAGAGATGTATTATAATGAATTGGCTCACACAATTATAAAGACAGATAGCCAGAAATGATCAGCCTTCTGCAAGATAGAGACCCAAGAAAGTTCTCAACTGAGCCCAAAGCCCAAGAATCAACAGTAGAAGTCCAAGTCCAGAGAACTGAGGGAACTGATGGTTGGAAGTTCCAATCTGAGGGCGGAAGATCAGTTCATATCAGTCCAGTTCACAGAGCAAACTCTTTGTCTTTCTCTACTTTTTTCTGTTCAGACCCTCGACAGATTGGACAGTGCCCACCCAAACTGGACAGGGCAATCTGCCTTACTCAGTCCACCAACTCAAATGTTAGTCTCATTTGGACATCTTCACAGACACACCCAGGAGCAATGTTAAGGCAAATACCCACATGTGTATAACCCAGTCAATTTGACACATAAAATCAACCTCATGAGAACAGGGCTTTACAACTGTCTTAATCATCTTCTCACTTGTATTTACTCCTTACTGCTAGTCAGCCTCACCTCTAATCCAGTTTCTCCCATTCATTAAGCTGTAGTTTTCTCTTTGGGAGTTATCTTCTGTGTATATTTATATTTCTTTTGGGTAACATTGATAAAGTCCATGTGTAGATGTTCTTGTTGGCACCCAACTTAGAAAAACCAAATACTCTGCTTAGAATGTACGGTGCTTCAGTGAGAAGCAGGTTTATTTAAACTAGGATCTTACACTGTGATTTACTTCAGATTTATCTTTTAGTCAGAAATAATGTGCTTAAATTTCCTAATCATATTTTTATAATAGGCTGCCAACCTTTACTCAATGTTCTCATAAAATGATAACTCTCAGGGAATATCCCTGAAAATGAAAACCTAAAGATTCTCTCTCATATAGGGGTAGGGTATCTCTTCCTCTCTCCATGTTCCTGCTTGAGTCCATAAAATATTAGCCATTGGGATTCCCTGGTGGCTCAGATAGTAAAGAATCCACTTGCAATGCAGGAGTTGATCCCTGGGTCGGGAAGATCCACTGGAGAAGGAAATGGCAATCCACTCCAGTATTCTTGACTGGGAGATCCCATAGACAGAGGAGCCTGGTGGGCTAGTCCATTGGGTCATAAAACGTCAGACAGGACTGAGCAACAAACACTTACATCAGATTGAGGGTAGAAGAGGCTTGGCCATTTTGTTTACCTCCCCAAGGAAGATTGTTCTGTTGACATTCCTTAGAGGCATCTTCTAAGAGGTCCTCCACCCTATGACTTCCTCTTCTATTTGTGATCCATGGACTGAGTAAGAGTGCTCTTTATTCCCATAAGCTTGTTCTAAGTGTGCTTCGGGGGAAGAGAAGCATTAATTTTTATCTTCCAACCCAAGTTATGTTCTTTAATCTGTCTTAACCACTAATAAAGTAGGTAATCTGAACCTACCTGTCTTCTCAGTTTTATTCAAGACCCAGAGATGAGGTATGGTCATCTCTGAAATTTAAAAAATCTGAAATTTTGAAGACCTCGGGTTACATGGGTGTGGTAGCATACGTGGTTAGTCACCAACTCAATATTCATGCTCTACTCTTAAAAGAGCCCAGTTTTCAGGGGAATAGAAATGTGTCAAGCTCTAAAAGCTTTATTTTCCCACTCAATTTGGGCTTATCAGGATCCATTTGGCCTGGTTCTGATTAATGACATGTAAATAGAAATCTCTTGCAGGGATTCTGGAAAAGCTATTCTTTTCAGATAAAAAACAGAATCATCTGTCTTGGGTCTTTTACTCTATATCCCTTCCACCTTCTTCCCTGGAACACAGATGGGATAACTGGAGCTAAGGCAGCTATTTTTTACAATGAGGAAAAGTCCAAGAGAATTAAAGGCCTAGACCTTCACATTCTTAAGATGTTTAACCAGTGCCAGCAACTGTCTTCCCCTGAACTTAGTGTTCTGCAAGAAAAAGATGCTACTTTAGAACAAACTATAGTAAATTGCTTTTTGTATTGCCAAATGCCATTCCTGTGGGATACAGTTTCTAATGAAAGAGACCGCTTAGCCCCTGTGCTACAAAATTATTCCTGCTTTGTTCAGTTGACTTGGTAAGGATAGGATGAATTGTAAAGGTAACAATTCAATACATTATTAGAGGTTTAAACTGGAATTTGGCCTGTCTATATTTGTGACAAAGAGCCTATGAACTTATAGCTGGGCAGGTTGGTTGTCACAGTGTATCCTCCATTGCTTTAAGGAATGAGGCACCTGTAAAAACCAGGAATGTTCTACTTGATTAATAGTTTGCAATGTATTGCTGCACTGACTACTCTCAGCAGGATTTTGAAGTGGTTTGGTAGATAGTAATTGATTATATTCATCTTAGAATAAGTATTTCCTAGTGGAATTATATTCCACTTTCATTCTGTTTGACCTTTCAAACGTACGTAGAATAGACTGGTACACTGAGCTCCCATGTAGTCACTACCCACCTTCAACAACTGTCAGCTCTGGTCAAACTTGTTTCGTCTATACTGCCACCNCACAAAAAAGTACAGTCAAGAAAAGCAAAACAAACAACAAAAAAAGCCGAAACCCCCCCCAAACCAGAGGCTTCCCTGGTGTTCCAGTGGTTACGACTTCACCTTCCAAGGCAGGAGGTGTGATTTCAGTCCCTGGTTGGGGAGCTAAGAATCCCACATGGTTGGAGGTGGTGGGGTGGAGGGGGCAGAAACATAAGCAATAGAAGCAATATTGTAACACATTCAATAAAGGCTTTAAAGATAAAAGTGAAAGTCGCTCAGTTGTGTCTGACTCTTTGCGAATTTTCCAGGCCAGAATACTGGAGTGGGTAGCCTTTCCCTTCTCTAGGGCATCTTCCAAACCCAGGGATCGAACCGAGGTCTCCCACATTGCAGGTGGATTCTTTACTAACTGAGGTATGAGAAAAAAACGATCCACATCAAAAAACAAACAAAACATAGCCAAAGAAGAAAAAGAAAAAAGCCACAACATATAGGCACCAAAAAGCTGAGAAAAGTAGAGAAGAATCTAACTGGCCAAATAGTTAAGCGCATTGAAACAGAAGGATATGCAATGGCATATAGAGCACAAAAATATGTAAAACAGTAAAAATTCATTAGCAAAGTAAAACTAGAGAAACTAAGGAAGAAAATGAGGTGCAAATTGTATAAAATAGGGAAAGAGAAAGATAATGAGATGAATCTGGAATCAATAAATAAATATTAGTTGATTGAGAAGCTAAGGAAAATAGACAATAAGATTAAAAAAATCTGATAGTACACTGCAAATTAACCACATGATTTGAATGCATCTTAAATTTATGTTTAATAATAAACTATGTATAGAAATTTGATTAATAAGTATACAAGTAATTTTTTCTTAAATTTCTGCTCTTAGTTTGGATGACATCAACATGACTTAAGATTCTGTACTGTCTTGTGGCCTTCACTTTTGATTGTCTATTTTAAAAATGAAATCATTCTGAAAGGATGGTTTTTCTAACTTCCGCAGTTTGTCAATTCAGAATTCAGTATCTCACCACTAAGTTCTAACCCACTGGAGCACAATGCAGTTTTGAATAGGGTGGTCAGGGTAGATCAATTGAGAAGGTGAATGTCTGAGCAAAGACTTAGAGGTTAAAGAGTTAGCCAAGTGGAAATCTGGGGGCAGCAGGTTCCAGGAAGAGTCTCACATCTAGTACAAAGGTCTGAATTGGGAGTAGATCACACAGACATTTGTAGGCTGTTTAATAGGCTTTAATTTTATATGTGAAATGAGAAGCCATTGGTGAATTTTCAGCAAAGAAGTGATATTTTCAAAGGTGTTGGAGGATCCTTACTGTAGGAGGCATGAATAGGAGTGGAGTCATAAGGAACCATAGGATTGGGGACGTATTTTTGAAGAAACTGCAAACTGACTTCAAGATCTTGACCTGAGAACCCAGAAAGATGATAATGCCATCAGAAGGGGTTGTTGCAGGCAGACCAAATCTGGGCTGAGTGTAAGGTTTCATGACCTGCGTGGCCTCTCTTGCAGCTTGAGTCCAAAGGCCTGTTTTCTGATTTGATGTTTCTCATGATCCTTCCTGCCAGCTCTCCTTTTCACCTTTGCAACCTTCGAAGTCTTTGCTTTAGGGAGGAGCAGCCTAGTTTTCTAGGCAGCCTATTGGCTGGTTCCTCTTCCTCAGTATTTCATTATAAATCTGCTAAACATTCTCCCTCTGGGGCAGTGGTCTTAGAGAGGATATAAATGACTCCTAGTTGGAAAAGAAAAAACCCTACTAATACTTTCAAATTTTCCTTAAATTTTTTTCATAAGATTAATTAAAAATTTTTTTCTTAAAATTTAACTTTTATTTTTTAATATTTTTACATATATTTTTGGCTGTGCTGGGTCTTCATCGCTGCACACGGGCTTTTTTCTAGTTGTGGCGAGCAGGGGGTCTGCTCTCTAGTTGCAACGTGCGGGCCCCTCATTGCAGCGGCTTCTCTTGGTGCAGAGCACGAGCTCTAGGGCGTGCTAGCCCAAGTAGTTGCAGCTTCTCGGCTTTTAGAGCACAGGCTCAGTAGTCGTGGTGCATGGGCTCCGTTGCTCTATGGCATGTAGGATCGTCCCAGATCAGGGATTGAACTGGTGTCTCCTGCATTGGCAGGCGGATTCTTGGCCACTGAGCCACCAGGGAAGCCCCTCATTTAACTTTTAGAAGCAATTTAAAGCTCATTTTGCAGTACTAGAGGGTTACATTTCTGTAGATAAGGAGAATATGGAAGCTTTATTTCTTCCAGTTCTTAGCAGAATATTTGAATCTTGACCATGAAAAATTCCTCTCAAGGATGAGCAGGAAATACACTTTTCTTATCAATCTAATCTCTGACTTCTTTTAAAAAAATTTTTTGCCAAAATGAGATGTTTAATAAAAATTAATATATTTAATTTAATAAGATAAAAATATTCATTTTACTTTTCTGTTTTTTCTTTTAAAAACATTTTATTTATGTATTTTTAATTGAAGGATAATTGCTTTACAGTATCTTATTGATTTCTACCAAACATCAAGATGAATCAATCATAGGTTTTAGCCAAAGGTCCGTGGCCGAAGGTTCATAGCCTAAAGTCCGTCTAGTCAAAGCTATGGTTTTTCCAGTAGTCATGTATATGGATGTAAGAGTTGAACCACAAAAAAAAGCTGAGTGCCGAAGAACTGATGCTTTTGAACTGTGGCGTTGGAGAAGACTCTTAAGTGGCCCTTGGACTGCAAGAGGATCCAACCAGTCCATCCTAAAGGAAATCAGTCCTGAATATTTATTGGAAAGACTGATGCTGAAGCTGAAACTCCAATACTTTGGCCACCTGATGTGAAGAACTGACTCATTGGAAAAGACCCTGGGAGGGACTGAAAGCAGAAGAAGGGCACAACAGAGGATGAGATGGGTAGATGGCATCACCGACTTGATGGATATGAGTTTGAGCAAGCTCTGGGAGTTGGTGATGGACAGGGAGGCCGGGGTGCTGCAGTCCATGGAGTTGCAGAGTCAGACACGACTGAGCAACTGAATTGAACTGATTGCATTGATTTCTACCAAACATTAGGATGAATCAGCCATAGGTTTACCCATGTCCCCATTGGCTTCTTTATTTTAGGTCCCGTGCAGGAGTTGTTGAGTTTACAGTGGACAGAATGAATTTTGAAATACACCAACTGTCCACTAGGACCTGGGTTGAAGCCATGAACTTAATTTTATTCAGGTCGCTGTGTAATCATGATAGAGGCATTGGTCCCCACAGTCGAATTTGCACTGAAGTCATTGCACAGCAAAACCTTCCCAAGGCTACATTTTAATGTTTCATTTTCAGACTGTTGTGCCAATGGAGCAATTAAAATTTGTGAATAATGTCTGTTTCTCCCTTGATAAATAATGTGGATGGCCTGCAGTCTGTTCATATTCATGGCAAGGGATTTAACAGGCTATTGTGTTAGTAACAATGTGGATGCAAATGGTAAACATTTATCATCCCAAAGTTTCATACAGTTTTCAAAGCAATATCAGTTGAAACAGATGCTCTAAATCCCCTAAATAAGACGATCTTTAGATAATTTTCCCATACTCTTCAAAACCATTTTGTCTCTCACTGACTTCTATTTATTATATCAAATGAAATTGTAAAATCTACTAAAAAGTGATGAGTAATGGATACAAAGTTTAATGTGATGTCCTCTATAATTGATTTCCTATCTCTGTAGATGCTATGAGCTATTACTATATCAATAACACTGTCCATATGCTAGAATATAATATGTTCCCTTTGCCTATTTATCAGCGTGTTTATTAGAAGGTGAACTACTTATAGCTAGTGAAAATTTCCTGATATAATTATCTATTTATTTCAGAAATTTACAACTGATACTATCTTCACTCCTGAAAATCACTGATCCTAACAGGAAAATCCAAAGATTTGGAAATCTTAAAATTGAATGGATATTTTTCAAAGAGGGGAAAACTCTTTAAGAATCATTATTTAAATTTCCTCCAACACAGCAGGTTGCAGGAGACAGACATGGATCAACAAGTTTTTTTTTTTTTTAATTAAAAATTTGTATTACTGTCTGTGCTGTGACTTGTGGGATTTTAGTTCTCTGACTAAGGATTGACCTTGCGCCCCCTGCCGTGGAAGTGCAGAGTCCTAACTACTAGACCATCAGAAAATCCCTGACTAATTTCTTCTTATGAGGACTTGGACTGAGCATGTGGGAATACAAAGCAATGTAAACTGTGGCCTTGACCTCAAGAGGCTCAGAATCTAGTCAGGAGAGTCAAAAGTTAAAAATCTGGCAAGATAGTCAAAAGTTGAAATGTGCATAAGCAGAGAAGATGGTAATCTACTAAATAATAATTAAATGGATGTTGGAGAAGCATACTTTAGGTATTTTGAAAAGGAATATTATTTTTGTGATAGATAATCAAGAAAGACTTTATGGAAGAAGTGGAATTAGGTAGTGATTCAGGAGGTGAACTCTGAAGAGTTTTAAAGGAGCAGGTAGGCAGCATGTTGGTGAGAAACACCCCACGTGAAGGAATAAGAGAAGCCCGCAGTCTTGGGAGCAGGGTTGGCAGGACTGTGAGGTGAGTAGACAAGTCTGATTAACGTGAGGGATAAATCTGTGGCTGTGAGAAAAAGCACAGCCTGGTCACGTGGAAAAGGTGAAGGCATTTAGACTCCACTGTGAGGCCCTTCTACTGTGGGGAGGTTGGTTTCGGGCAGAATGGAGATAAAGTCCCAGCTCCACTACANTGGGGGGCATATGAGGAGTGCCATGGCGGTGGGCTGTGAGCCAGTCAGCGACAGAAGTGATTAGAGGGCTTCCCCGGTGGCTCAGAGGGTAAAGAATTCACCTGCCAGTGCAGGAGATGCAGTTCCCATCCCTGGGTCGGGAAGATCCCCTGGAGGAGGGCATGGCAACCCACTCCAGCATTTTTGCCTGGAGAATCTCCATGGACAGAAGAGCCTGGCGAGCTACAGTCCATGGGATCAAAAAAAGAGTCGGACACGACTTAGCAACTAAACGGCCATAGCAGCAGCAGCAGCAGCAGAAAAAACTGGTGCAACAGTATAAAGCAACTGTACGCTAATAAAAAAATTTTTTTAAGAGATTAAAGCTGAGGTCCTCAAGCCTGAGCATGCACTAGAACTACCAGAAGGGCCTGTTAAAACCAGATCCCTGGGCTCCATCCCAACACCTTGATGCTGTGTGCCCTGTGCAGTGAGGCCCAGGAATCTGCATTTCTAACAAGTTCCCAGGTGATGCTGCTGCTGCCTGACCGGGCACCTCATGTCAAGAACCACTGGGTTAGAGCTTAAGTTCTAGAACCAGACCGCCTAGGTGCAAACCCTGGCTCCGTTCCTCAGCTCTGTGACCTTAGGCGAATCACTTACCCTCCCTGAGCCCCCGTTTGCTGACCTGTGAGCTAGGCCGTGGTCATTATCTCTCCCCTTCACGGAGGCTGAGCATTCAGTGAGATACACAGGGACCTAAGTCCTGACGGGCTGTCTGCAGCTGGGGTCCACTGTGAAGGACGTGTCTTGATTGTCCCCTTGTCCCCCCAGAGTGCACCCCCACCGCTGTGTCCGAGTGGCCGCACCCCAGACTTGAAGGCCCTGCTCAACGTGGTGGACAATGCCCGGAGTTTTATCTACATCGCGGTCATGAACTACCTGCCCACCATGGAGTTCTCCCACCCACGCCGGTATTGCTGGACACGTGGACAGGGCTCGGGGCTGGAAGCCACGCGACTGGAAGAGGAGACAGGAGAGGGAGTGATGGGGCCCAGGAAGCAGGCAGGGGACAGAGGGAGGGGACACCACAGGATGAGACAGAGGTGACAGGGAGGGTGGCTCTGGGTGCTCGAGACAAGGGAAAGGGGACGGAGGAAAGGCTGTGAATATTGGGAGAGGGGTATGGAGATGGGGGGACTGGAGGCTTGAGGCAGAGGATGCGGGGTTTCTGGGCATAGGAAGCAGGGAGTGTGGGCGGGATATGGGGTGAAGGGCTGGAGAGGTGGGACTGAGTGTATTCAGGTTTGGAGTGGCATGGTTGGGGTTTGAGATCTGGGATAGGAAGGGGAGGTGATTGGGTCTGAGGGTTCAGAGCAGGTAGTCTGGGGGCAGCAGACAAGATGATGAGTGGATTGGGTAGGGGTGGGCAGGAGCGGGAGCCAGGGATGGGGTGGTCTTGGGAAGTGGGGGTTCTCCGAAGCTGCAGTGGGACCCAGGCCTGGCGCCTTAAAGCTGAGGGGAGGCCTCCCTCCGTTCCCTGCACTCCCTGCCCCCAGGTTCTGGCCTGCCATCGACGACGGGCTGCGGCGGGCTGCTTATGAGCGGGGCGTCAAGGTACGCCTGCTGATCAGCTGCTGGGGACACTCTGACCCCTCGATGCGGGCCTTCCTGCTCTCCCTGGCTGCCCTGCGTGACAACCACACCCACTCCGACATCCAGGTGGTAAGCACCTGCCCAGACCCGCCCCTCAACCCCTGTGCAGAGCAGTATGGGGACACAGCTCCTGTGGAGCTCACCTGTCATCTGACAGAGATGACGCAGAGCAGGCTGTGCCCTGATTGGGGTGGAGGAGGGGTGACCACAGGTCAGGGTTGGAATCAAGGGCATGGGCAGAGGGGTCAGGGCCAGGAAGGGGGAGCCCCGAGGAAGCTCCTGCTGCAGCCTGAAGGGTCACAGAAGACTTTCAGGAAAGGGGGACATCTGAGGTAAGACCTCAGGGACAATGGTGAAGAATCTGCCTGCGGTGCAGGAGACCTAGATTCGATCCCTAGGTCGGAAAGATTCCCCTGAAGGAGGAAATGGCAACCCATTCTAGTATTCTTGCCTGGAATATTCCATGGACAGAGGAGCCTGGCGGGCAACGGTTCATGGGGTCGCAAAGAATCGCACATGACTGAGTGACTAACACTTTTAACCCTAGGGGGAACAGGTGGCATGTGAGCCAGTCTTTACGGAGGACCCACTCCTCTGAAGGGCTTCGCACACTGTGCTAGTGGTAAAGAACCCGCCTGCCAATGCAGGAGACATAAGAGAGACAGGTTCGATCTCGGGGTCGGGAAGATGCCCTGGAGAAGGGCGTGGCAACCTACTCTAGTCTGCTTGCCTAGAGAATCCCAAGGCCAGAGGAGCCTGGCGGGCTATGGTCCTTAGGGTTGCAAAGAGTTGGACACGACTGAAGCAACTTTACACGCACACATGCACTTCTCTGGGCCCTGTTCTGATCCCCAGGGCCCGAAGGGAAGCAGCTGAGCCCCCAGTCTCGAAGACCTGGTTCCACTCCCCATCCCCAACCCAGAGGCTTCTCTGTCCTCACCCTGCATCTCCCCACCCCTCTCAGAAACTCTTTGTGGTCCCTGCGGATGATGCCCAGGCCCGAATCCCTTATGCCCGCGTCAACCATAACAAGTACATGGTGACTGAAAGGGCCACCTACATCGGTGAGTGTTCCAGGAGCACCATGATCGGGGCGCAGGGGGGTGGGGTGG
>SJYV01048526.1:1723917-1864933 GCA_006410875.1 Neotragus pygmaeus | reverse complement strand
CCTTGCCCCCTGCCATGACCCACTGGATTATTTTGAAGCAGATGTGAGATATTTCATCTATAAATGTTTCAGTGTGTATTCCTGAAAAATAAGGACAGTTTTAAAAAATATGACCACAGGATCATTGTTAGGGTTGGCCTCCACACTTTGACTGCCAAGGACACAGGTCAGGCTTCTAAGGTCCCACAAGCTACGTGGGGTGACAAAAAATAAAGTTTTATAGATGATATTTTTGCAGTTGATTTCTTACCCCATTTTGGCTTTTTTCCATGCAACTTGTAAAGTTTCCTGACTTCTTCATTTTACTGATTGCACCCCATTTGGTCTCAACATGTTCCTTTGACCCCTGAACTTCCTATAAGCTAGAAGTTTGACGTTCACCTGCTTCAAGTTTAATTTTTTCTCAGTAATTTTTCATGGATGGTATTCTTTTTCATTGCTATGTTTATCACAGCTTCTTAAACAGTATGACTCAGTGATTGAAAGGTGAAGTCTTAGGGAACTCCCCGGTGGCCCAATGATTAGGACTTGGCATTTCACTGCCTTGACCCCGGTCAAAAAACTAAGATCCCATAAGCCATGTGTCGTGGCAAAAAAAAAAAAGTTACTATAAATTAATTCCTTTCTTTGGCCTTCAGGAAGCACAGCTAATAAATATTAGCTGGTTGGTGGTTAAGTCTGTGGGGATGAAGAGAATGGGTTTCTATTAATATGTATCGTGGGGAATTAGGCAAGTGATAGTAAGTTTGAATAGGGAACTGTGGTAGTAGACATACAATTCTGTGCATCTGTTAAAACTCATGGACTTGTTCATCACGAAGAGTAAACTTTACATAAATTTTTAAAAATCCATCAGAATGTAGTAAGAAAAATGGAATACAGATCATGGCAAATGAATCTAAGTGTATTAGAAGTGAGTCACATAACCACACTAAGTGAAGTTAAGTAAATTTCTCACAGGAGTGTAGGTTAGAAATTCTGAAAAGACTTTACCTACTTTTATGTGTACTGTTCAGTAAATAAGTAAATATATTATAGACCATCAGAGCCAGGTTTCTAACTTAGAGAAAGAAATTACAAATAAGAAATGGGAATTCATTCTGTTGCTGAATTGGAGTCAGAGGTCTCAGTATGGATGGACTCCATTACTTACAGATGATAGATAAATATAGACATGTACATGCATTATATTTACATATAATTTTTTCCTACTTCCATTGAAAAGGGCTACAAGCGCTGGGATCCCTGTAGCAATGAGCATATCTACATCCAGATCTTGATTTTTATTTAAGTTGGTTTTTTTTTTTTGGTGTGGACCATTTTTAAAGTCTTTATTGAATTTGTTACAATATTGTTTCTGTTTTATGTTTTGGGTGTTTTTTGTTTTGGCTGTGGGGCAGTTTGAGGCATGAGGGATCTTAGTTCACTGACCAGGGGTCGAACCCACAACCCCTGCACTGGAAGGCAAAGTCTTAACCAGTGGACTGCCAAGGAAGTCCCAATATGTTGGTTTTTAAATGCCATTCTTTAATAAAATAAATCAGGACTCCTTGAAGAACTGTACTGATTCCAGGACTGGAGTAGAGAAAATAAAAGATGAGACTAGAGCATCTGGTGGTGCCAACCCACTTAAAAAAAAAAAAAAAAAAGGCATATCAAAGGGACATAGAAGCCATCCAGAATGCCCAAACTGAGACAAATTGAACAATAAAATAAGGATAGTATTGATAATTACAAGCCAAAGAAAAATACTCATGAGTCTATACTGATGTCAACACCTACACAGAGAAATGGGGCCAGTGAGGGAGAGAAGTGACGGCATTTTCCTTCACAAGGATTTCAGTTACAAACACAGAAGGAACATGAGAAAGAGGAAAAGACCATCGACAGGATTTCAGTTACAAACACAGAAGGAACGCGAGAAAGAGGAAAAGACCATCGAACACAACAGCACCTTGCTACAGGCAAGATAAGATCCACCAGTGAGTGGAAAGAAATGTAAACAAACAGGATATTTGCATAGTCTCAAAATAGGCCGCCTCCCTTCCCCACCCGACTCCTGAATCAATTACAAAGGAAAAATTAGTAACTTCTCTGTGGTGAATCCTGACTGACACCACCTCAGCCAAGGGATCAAGGTTAATATCACCACAGAGATCAACATGTACTTTTTCCCTTTACCCTAAACCCAATGCGTTTTAGATAGAGAAAGCTGTATTAGTAATAAAATGTTATTTGGTTTTGGTTTATAATAGTAAACACCTTTTCATAGGAACATACTACTTTANCAAGGTTAATATCACCACAGAGATCAACATGTACTTTTTCCCTTTACCCTAAACCCAATGCGTTTTAGATAGAGAAAGCTGTATTAGTAATAAAATGTTATTTGGTTTTGGTTTATAATAGTAAACACCTTTTCATAGGAACATACTACTTTATATATAACACTGTCACAGTTCATAAAGTATTTTCACGTTATTAATATTTCTTTATTCCTCATAATAACTGTAACATTTATATTTCCATCTATATATATATTTTTAACCATCTGCATTTTCTAGAAGAAATCAAAGTCTGGACAGGACAAATGATTTCCTTCAGGTCAAATGGTGAATTAATAGCAGAGCCAAGAATCAACGTCATGTGCTCTGAATTCAATCCCAAACTTCTTTCCCAAGAAATGATCTTAAAAATAGTAGGAACTATGGTTAATGACTATAAAGACCTCTAGGTAAATATAGAAAATATTAGGCATTTTTACTTCATATGTTGATATTTATATATCTTATCTATAATATCTATTCATATATTCTAGAATAAATATCATGAAAACATATATGGTAGTTTATTGTTTGTCATATTTTTCAGAGTCCCTTTAATTCTAGTAAGAAAACCTAGAGGTTTCAAAGGCCATACTGGATCACTTCTATATGGCATTAGAAGGAAAAAAAAATACCATCCAAGTCCAGGAATTAAGCACTATTCATGTTCCATTTTAGGCTGGAAAGATAGGGGAAAAAATCTGAAGCTATCTGCCCAGAGGTAGAGTAAAGCAGATAAAATATTTAAAATTTGCAGAAACCAATTAGTAAGTTGACAGTTTAAAAGAGAGTAATGCTCTTTTGTGAACATTCTGCTCTGTTAATATTCTGACGGCCTGTCTATTCATATGCAGCTGGTACTGAATGCTTGATAATATAATTCACAATAAACTGAAAGTACAGATGGTGTAGATATGATCATTGTACTGCTTGCAAAATTTGGGTACCAGTATCTAATTCCGGGGGAAGACAACCCTCTACAGAGGGCACAAATAAACAGTTGTCCTGTAATAAGTTAATACTGAGTCATGGTCTTAACTGACAGTGAAGTCTTTCTTACTTGGTCCAAATTACTGTCTTTATTTAAAAGAGATACTCAGTGAGGTAAATTAGTCTTGTCAAATTCTCACCATTTACATTTTTCAAAGTAATTCCCACATTTAAGTGGTTGAAGGATAGAACTGGAAGAAGCTTCTCTTAATTTTAGGATAGAGATGAACAGCACGGTTGAATAATTCACAGCTTGATAATGCATGTGACAAAGTGAAAACTTTCTTATCACAAGGCCTTGAATATATAAATAGTCAAGAAATAAAATATATAAATATTGTATATTCTAAATTATAAATATTTAGAAATAAAATTTAAAAGAATAAAATCAAATACAGAACAGTTTTTACCTCTTTAGGTATCAATATTGATATCAACAATATATCATTAGGACAAGATTATATAACATATTGTAGGACAAGAAACACCAGCTTCTATTGTATATGTTGGTCTGTTTGTAGAAAAGGTTAGGACTGAGAGACTCTTAAGTGAGAACTGTAGTTAAAATAGCATATTTCCTAAGTATTCTTTATCACCTGACCTTGCAGTTTGGCCTCAAATTTGGACTTAATTGGACTTAATTTGGACTCCAAATAAAGTTCCAAGAAGCCAGGTGCTTACCTCATGACCAGCACTTTCTTAGGTTCAGAGCAACAGTGAGATTTTTTATTGCCATTTTGGCACTGAAGTCTGCACGGGAAACAGACACTGCTTTAATAGATGTTCTGATTTGGAATGAGGTTGCAAAAACCCCTCCTCTCCCAAGCACCTGATCTGTATGTAAGATGTACCCTTCCATCAGGGCAGAACCTGCATCTCTTGGCTCTCTGATCAAAGACAAACTTTTCCTTGGAAGCAAACTGAACCACGCTTGGTCTTGGTCTACTGGCTCAAAAGACATCAGGCAGAAGGTGCCTTTTTGGGGACCAGCTGGGAGGATCTGTAACAAAATATATGTGTTAGCACTGGGTTCAAGATGTAACAAAATATGTAGTGTAGGATAGTGTCAAAAATGAAAGAAAAAGAAAGCCAGTGTATCCTCTGTATCCCTATTTCTAAAACAATGCTCTGTGAAGCTTTGAATAAATGTTTAATGATGATAATAACCAACAGAAACAGGAGACAGCTAAAAGAATTTCAGGGTATACTTCAAATTAACTTTTCAAATCAGAGATCTGGCTTACACGGTAGTATTTTCATTCTTATACAAACCTCTGTTATTCAGCTATTGTTGACCTGCTCTGTTCCAGGCAATATGCTAAATGCTTGGGATGTAGAAATAAACTACAGCCTTTCTTTCTCAGAGCATATTAGAGTGTGGAGGTACTGGGGAGAATGGGACCCTCCACATCAGCACTTAAAAATGCTCATTTCATTATGATTAACACACAAAAACATACACTATCACATGCATGTAGAGCTATATTTTATTTTTGTTTATATTGGACTGGCCACAAAGTTTGCATTTTTTCATAATGTGACCCTATATATATGAATCAAATTGTTTCAGATTAAATGACCTATCAGAAATATCTTTATAAATTATTACATATAGGGCCACCTCATTATTTTTGATGGCTCTACCATGTGGATGTGTCATAATTTGCCTATTCCCTTACAAAATAGGTTATCCTGAATGTCCAAAGCTGCAGCAAGTCTATATCTCTACATACCTGTGCTGGCTTTTCTATAGGATAGATTCCTCAACATGGTCTCTTGTATTTTAATGTGTCTGGCCCCACTCCTTCTGCCTTTTTTCTTCTCAGAATACAAATGTGCTGGGTGAGCTGCCATCCTGTGTTTGCATGCTAAGTCGCTTCAGTCATGTCCAACTCTTTGCGACCCTATGGACTAAAGCCTGCCAGGCTCCTCTGTCCATAGGATTCTCCAGGCAAGAATAGTGGAGTGAGTTGCCATGCCCTCCTCCAGAACTTCCCGACCCAGGGATTGAACCTGTGTCTCTTAAGTCTCCTGCATTGGCAGGCAGGTTCTTTACCATTAGTGCCACCTGGGAAGCCCAACATTAAGGTCTGGTAGCTTGAGTGTATCACAGTCATTTGCCTACATATGAATTTTAGGGTTCATTTTGTATCTTGTGTCTAGGAGATAACTAGCTATCCTGACTGCCAGGGATATGGCATCAGAAAGAGCCTGTTTTTTTGATGACACTGATGAACATCTGTATCAGCCCTGCCCTGCTTACCTGGAGACTTCTTGTGATGGAAGATAATTAAATATCATTATTCCCAAATCAGTGTCAGATTTGTCAGGGTTTCCTGTAGCTGAAAGTACTTTTAATTGAAAGAAATAGTGGGAGCCCAATATTCTGGAATCAGTGAAACAAAACAGTTTTAATATTTGTTACTAGCACACTTATGAAATGATAATAAATTACATTCTTGGGATTACTTTTCAGTGGATAAAAACTCACAAAGAAACAATTTAAAATGGTAGAATTTATTTCATATAATGATATATATGTATGCACATATACTATTTTAAAAATAATCATGTGAACTATAATCATTATAAAACATAAGTCAGCCTTATTTTAATATTATCAGAGAAAAAGAGCATGTAAAGTCAGTCTAACATTGTTGCATTTGCTTTTCAAAGTTAAGATACATAAAAGATTTAGCACGTTGTATTTTATGTTCAGTTTTCATGTTACGATCATTAGGTATAAATACCCTTAGGAATGTGCCAACTTATAACTTACATTCAAATAACCAAAGTCCTATTACAATTATTAAAGTAGGATAAATCACCTAAAATAAGTAATCTAGAAAAATACTAGCCTAAATTAAAACCCTGAGGAATTAAAATCTTTTTACATACACCATAGTTTTGGTTAAGTGCAATTCCATGTTTGTACTACTTTATTTAAGGTCATACTTGGTAAGGCATAGTAAAAATAAAATCTACCTAAATTACCATCTAAATCTATATTTTATTTCTTGCAACAAAGTTGTTTGTTTCTCCAAAAAAATAGTTTTTGCACGTCATTCT
Organism: Neotragus pygmaeus; assembly: GCA_006410875.1. NCBI lineage: Eukaryota > Metazoa > Chordata > Mammalia > Artiodactyla > Bovidae > Neotragus > Neotragus pygmaeus. The sequence goes on along the minus strand of SJYV01048526.1, from coordinate 1,858,550 downwards.
GGACCTCTTCACCACCTGCTGGCTTATTTGCTTTATATACAGTAGTCAAGAGTTGTGTACTAAGCTGAGGTGCCTTTATATACAGTAGTTCAGACAAAGTGCACCTGAAGAACTACATGCTTGAGAGTTCATGTCCGTGTTCAATCATGGCCTGCACAAACTGCTTGAAGACTCGGTCCATGTAGGTGGACTGCCTTGGCCAGAATCCCTCCAGAAAACCAATATGGCCTCCATAAGAAGTAAGGACCAAAGCAACATTAGGGTTTTGCTTAGCAGTTTCTATTGGAATAGCTTGATGAAAAATGGGGGATGGTCGGGCGGGAGGGTGGATAAGAGAGGGGAAGGAGAGAGAAAAATATATATTAACTGTTGTTAGGAAAAGTGTGTAACTTTATCATTTCTAATCATTTTAAGCCAAAATACCATTAAACAAATATTCATAATGAGTATGGCTAATCAAATAAGTCTAATTTATATCAACCACCCATATTCTTCTAACAGTTCATGTTCACGTTCATGTACTGGATCATCATTTTGGAAGAATCAATCAATCAATTGGTTATAACAAAAGTACAGGTCTAGTCTTCTTTTGAGAAATTAAATAATTCAAGAAATGGTGAATACTTCCATTATGCTATAAGATTCTCACTTAGGTGTTATACCAAGGGAAAACAAACAAACAAATCTTATTACCTTTGTGAGAGTTATAAATTCACTATGTATGACTTTGGTTAACTTTACATGAAGTTAGATTCCTGAGGCCAATTGGTGGCTATGTTAAGAATCCAAAATTAAAGATAGGATTTATAAAAACATATATAGATAGCCAAAAAACAATGGCATAAAATACTCCCCAGTGGTAACAGTGTTTATCTTTGAATGGTGAAACATTGGTGATTATATTTTTTCTTCTCTGAATTTTTATTTATAGTTAAGCTCTCCCTACTTCACACCCTTCAATGGAACAGAAGGTAATTTTACTGTAGGACAACTGAGACCAGTTCAAGAAAAGGCTGCCGCAGGACCCTAACTGCCTTCAGGTGATACTCTAAACTGACCTTTCACTACATTCTTTGAAGAATAAACCTAGAGACCCTAAATCAAGGCCCAGGAAGCCAAGTCCTTGTCCTAAATGGGTCCTGAACTCAGATCCTTATCCAGCCAGCTACACCTAAAACAGAACATCTATCTTGGGATCAGATGTGAGAACTTAAGGGGAGGGGCAGATGACATGACTTGCTACTATTTTTGCTTTTCCTTTTTCATCTTACATTAAGGGCTTAGATTTAAAGTGCTTCATTTATCTCTGATGGAATTATTAAGAACCCCACTTTCACATTCTGGATACACTCAGGAATTTCTAACACACTGATAGTTACAGTCATGTCAGCAGAACAAAAGGCTGGGCCATGGGAGGCATGTGAAAGATGTTGACTGCCTGTGCTCTCAGAATGCAGACAATTGTCCACTATATTCAGGGTAGCTTGGGAAAGAATACGAAATAATGAGTCTAAACTTCAACCAAGGTCAAAACAAGTTAAATGCTGGGAAATTTTTGTTGGTGGAAGAAGGGCCTGTGAAATATAAAAACAGATGGAGAAATACTAGACTTCCTTAATCCGATGAAAATAGGCTAAACAATCTCCATGATTTTCAACTGATATTAAAGTTCAAAGTTTAGGGAATTTCCTGGTAGTCCAGTGGTTAGGACTCCACGTGCTCACTGCCAAGCGCCCAGGTTCAATTGCTGTTTGGGGACCTAAATTCCCACAAGGCTGCACAACGTGGCCAAAAAAAAGTTCACAGTTTAATTTTCTGATTTGTGGTCAAAGGCCAAGAGTTCCAGCCATCTAAAACTACTTTGATTTAATCATAAATCACACAATGATATCCCGTAGAGAGATGGTAAAGTGACATTTTTTAAAAATTTGGGGGATTTTATGAAATTTTGGCGATACATATGTGCTATGTTTGTACTCAGAATAGTTTATTTTAATAAAGTACTAGACAAAAATGTTTTTAAAGTATTTAGGGGAGAAATAACAAAAAGTTTTATAAGAAGCTTTGTGAAGTTTCATTAGAAAAAAATTAACAGTTCAAATCTATTTATCCTTAAGATAGGTATGATTACTGATAGGCATCTTACATTCCTTTAATATATGAACACAGGCAGGTATATTTTTGTTACAAAATTCTGTATATCTTGAATTAAGAGAGTGAGGAAGTTAACTTGGGCATAATTTTCTTCTATACAGTATCCAGGGGTAAAACAAACTCTTTCCTTTCGAATATGACTTTATTGTCTGAATGTGCTACATTCATTGAGTTATCCAAGGACATCTTATTAATAAAGTCTCAAGCTCTCTTCTAAGTTTAAAAGAGGAGTAATATTCCCCTTTACAAAGCTTTCTGTATAAGAACCTCAGGAAGAAAAGGCCAACTATGTCAATGTACTCTTGAGGTAGAGACTGTAACATAGCCTGTCCAAAGAACAGATATTTGATAAGAAAGAGAGGTTGTAAGAATGAATACAAACAAAATACTGAGAGCCATAATTTGTTCTGAGGCTCTCACAGTAGACTAGAGAAGAATATATGAAAATGTTTAAAGTGATCTGAAACATTTAGATACTAAATTGAGTATCAAGCTATTTTTTTCTATTTATCACAGTGGAAAACAGCAATGAGTGACGTTTTGTTTCTTATTATTGTATTTTCCCACAAAGAACATTATTTGTAAACAGTTGATTCATGTCAAAATGTATACAAAGATGTTAATTTACCATGACTGGGTGAAAAAACATCATCCACAGAATTCAGACACAACACCGGAATCCCCACTGACTTCAGTCTCCGATTTGGACTGGCATCAGTGTAATAGTCATCAATTGTCCGGTAGCCGAACATGACAGAAGTGAATCGCTTATCAAATTCTCTTATGGATTTAGCCTGAAAAACAGAAAACAACTATATATGTTCTTCGAATCAAAAGAGGAAATAAAAGTATTACATAAAGTTTCTCTCCTACCTTCATGACATGATCCATGTCAATCTGTTTTACAAACATATGCCGGTGCCTGGAAACAAAATTTCAAAATTAAAAAAAATTAAGGTCATTCCCATCTCAAACACACCTAATAATAAGTCATTTAGCACAGGATATAAAGTTGTTATTCAATAAAATATTTATTGACCTTCCCTGGTGGCTCAGTGGTAAACAATCTGCCTGCCAGTGCAGGAGACGTGGGTTTGATCCCTGGGTTGGGAAGATCCCCTGGAGGAGGGCATGGCAACCCACTCCAGTATTCTTGCCTGGGAAATCCCATGGGCAGAGGAATCCAGGGGGTTGCAAAGAATTGGACACGGCTTAGCAACTAAATAACGATAAACAGCAACAAAATATTAATATTTACTTAATCAGACATAGCAGGAATATATTGGTCATTGTTCTGAGACTCTTTTTAAAGATTATTTCATTTATTGAATGAATCTTTAAATTCTGTAGGGCTTTACCATTTTGAAAAGTTTCATATATATGATTTCATTATATTTAATACTGTGTGTGCTCAGTTATGTCCCCACTCTTTGCAACCCTATGGACTGTAGCCTGCAGGCTCCTCTGCCTATGAGATTTTTTTGAGGAAAAAGTACTGGAGTGGATTGCCATTTCTCCCTCCAGGGGATCTTCTGGACCCAGAGATTGAACCCACGTCTCCTGTGTCTCCTGCATCTTCTTAAAAATTTCCTACCACTGTATTGCCTCTCCCTCTATCCCTCTCTCCACTGGTAACCATTAGTTTGTTCTCTATTAAGTCTGCTTCTTTTTTGTTTTATTCACTATTTGTTGTATTTTTTGGATTCCACACATAAGTGATACCATACAGTATATGAAGCATCTGAAGACATTTTTTTAAAAGGTACTTTTTTCTTAATTACAGAAGAAGCGACCAGTTGTGCAATGTTGTTTCATAACAAATTCTACCTACACACTGATGCTATGAAGCCAGTTTGGCCAAAAAGGCCCCGACTGAAGCCAGGAGCTTTCAACTGGGTAAATCAACTGAAGATTTACTGTACTCTTTAAATTGGTATAGTGAAAATTAGGATTTATATTTTTGTGTACCTATTTTCAAACGTTGGTCATTTTTCTTGTATAACCCACATTTTAATCCAAATCTTTCTCTTCACTTTTCTTGTTACTGTCCTCCATTTCAGTGACCATGAATAAAAATATGATTCTGTAGTATTTCTAGCAATATTTTATAGTCAACATCCATGATGTAACAAACAGGTTGTTCTTTAAATTTTTTTAATTTAAAAAAAGAATAGGTTAAGTATTTTTTAAATAAAATAATTTTTAATTAAGGTATGTACATTGTTTTTTCATTAAAAAAAAAAATTGGGTTGTGCCACTAGACAGAATCCTAACCACTAGACTGCCTGGGAACTCCTTAAAAAGTGGACAGTGTCTCATGTCAACTTTCAGGGTAACAATGGTTTTCAATTAAGTTATGTACAAATTTACTTTTTATTTAAAGTTGTCAATTCACTTTAAAATGCACAGTAACAGTCATCAAAAAATAAACAGAAACATCCCATGTTCTTTGTTATCCTACTGTTTAACTGTTAGATGATAACTAAACAATTTCAGAAGGGGCGACAGAGGATGAGATGGCTGGATGGCATCACTGACTCGATGGACATGAGTTTGAGTGAACTCCGGGAGTTGGTGATGGAAAGGGAGGCCTAGAGTGCTGTGATTCATGGGGTTGCAAAGAGTTGGACATGACTGAGCGATTGAACTGAACTGAACTGAAACAATTTCAGAAAAAAACTAATTCACAGATAATGATTTGGTAATGTTAAGAATTGTGGGGGCTGAGAATATCCATATTTTAGGGGTATGCTCCTAAGCCTCTAAATCATACTATGTTTATAAGACAAGCTTTAAAAAACATATTATTTAGCTTTGAAAACACTTAACACATTAGTTACTACCCAGGGGAGAATTAGGTACTAATAAGATTAGCGACAAGTAGAAAATCCATGGAGAAGGCAATGGCACCCCACTCCAGGACTCTTGCCTGGAAAATCCCATGGACGGAGGAGCTTGGTGGGCTGCAGTCCATGGGGTCGCTAAGAGTCAGGCACAACTAAGCGACTTCACTTTCACTTTTCACTTTCATGCATTGGAGAAGGAAATGGCCACCCACTCCAGTGTTCTTGGCCTGGAGAATCCCCAGGGACGGGGAGCCTAATGGGCTTCCGGCTATGGGGTCGCACCGAGTCGGACACGACTGAAGTGACTTATCGGCAGCAGCAGCAGAAAATCCAGGGAAATAGCCCATAGTTATTCAACACATTCAATACTATTGCTTTTATTCTTTTAGAATAATTTAGAACAGTGATGAAATGGTGATCTTCAAAATGTGGCACAGAGACCAGAGGTTGTACAAGGTACATCGTGGTACAGAAAGAAAACATCAGAGCTCTTATCTATATTTTTAGCTTACACATAAAACCTTTTGATTTTTGTACATATTAACAATAGATTAATTTGTTACAGTATATAACATAATAGTGCATATAACAAATATATATATATACATTAGCAGTGTTGTCCTTTAAAACATTTTACTGTGGCACTTACTCCAAAAAATTTGGAAACATTAGGTGTTTAAAATGACTTACTTATTCACGGAAGACTGGAGACAAGTTGTCAAATAATAATTAAAAAGCAGCCAGTTCAGTGGTTTCTCCAGTGACTCCGAGCAAGCAAAGGTATTCCAACCAACTGAAAAAGTTGCAGCTGCCTTCAAAGGAGTTTTTGGTCCAATTTTGCCCAAATAATTTAAAAGCAGCATTCTAAAATGAGGAAAAACAAAACCATGATTATATCACAAGACATCCTGTTTCTAATTGTGGACTTTTAGTTACAGAAAAGAAACATATAAACCAGCGTGTCTAACCCCTTTATCTTGGAAAACCATCAAAATATCTTCTTTCTTTCCTTCTGTTCTCATATTTATCTTGCGAATGGATAAATATGGATAGAGAATTTGAGAATGGGACAAAGCATACAGTTGTTAGTTAAACGTATATCTTTCTTGGAGGTAAAACATCAGGAAAATCCATCATAAGAGTGGTTTTCTTTTTCTTTTTTGAAATTTATATTGGGGTCTATTAAAAATTTGCAATTCCCTGGCCACCCGCCCCCTAGCTGAGTATCTAACTTACTATGGGAGGGGTGTTTCAGGCAAACTTTTTCTATAAAGGGCCACAAAGCAAATGGGTTCTGGTGGCCCTAAAATCTCAGTCACAACCATCAATACTTAACCTTGTGACTGTATTTTAAAATAGCTGTAGACATGCGTGAAGGAATGGACATGGCTGTGTTTCAATAAAATATATATGGACATTGAAATTTGAGTTTCATATACTTTTCACATGTCGTGAAATAATCCTTCTTTTCCAACCATTGAAAAATATAATAACCATTCTTAGCTCTTGCACAAAAACAGTCATTCAGATTTGTCTTCCGGGTTGTGGTCTGCCAATGCTTGGCACAGGTGAAAGATCACGAGTGGTTTTCAAATGTGTTTCCACACTGAAGTCACCTGAGGAGTTTTAAAAACTCTGATTGATTTCTGGGTCTCACCTCGAAGATTCGGAGTAACTGGTCTGGGTAGCCATTCTAATTGTCTATGCATCCTTCTCCCTGGGCTTCCCAGGTGATAAAGAACTGCTCTGCCAATGCAGGAGACATAAGAGATGCAGATTTAATCCCTGGTTCAGGAAGATCCCCTGGAGGAAGGAATGGTAACCCACTCCAGCATTCTTGCCTGAAAAATCCCATGGACAGAGGAGCCTGGCAGGCTCCAGTCCATGGAGTCACAAAGGGTTGGACATGACTGAAGCAACTTGGCACACATACACGCCTTGCTCCCTACAGCAGTGTCTCAGGGCTCATTGTCTAGAGTTCAGTTCAGTTCAGTTCAGTCGCTCAGTTGTGTCCGACTCTTTGCGACCCCATGAATCACAGCACGCCAGGCCTCCCTGTCCATCACCAACTCCCGGAGTTCGCTCAAACTCATGTCCATCGAGTTGGTAATGCCATCCAGCTTTCTCATCCTCTGTCATCCCCTTCTCCTCCTGCCCCCAANCATTGGCTTGGCCCTGCACCCTTTCAAAAACTCAGAATGTTTTTCTCTCATCCAAGGTGTTTATTCCTTCTTTCCATATCTCTTTGACTCCTCCCCACCTATTCCTCCCATGGAGGTGGTGCTTATGGAGACTGTGCCTAAACCAGGTGGTCTCAAGGAAAATCTAGTTGTCTGGCCTTGTGGAACAGGGCCCATGGGTGTTACCGGGAGACACAGGGCGCTGCAAAGCATCTGGGTTGTCAGCGACCTGAGGTTCTATCTCTGCTGAACATAAAAGGAAGCAGCCGCTGAACATTTCCCAGATGGGAAGCTGGCCTGGCGGATTACACAGGAGATTAAAAGAACGGTTTTTCTGGTTCCCCTAGTAAAGAGGTATCAACTTGCTTCTCACTTGCTGGAAGTAAACTGTCAGTATTTTGAAAAGCATCTCTTCACCCATATGACCAACTTTAAATGGGTCTGAACAGGGGAGGAGTGTACCCACAGGGGACAGTGGGCAAAGTCTGGAGATATTCATGGCTGTCACAATGGGGGCAGGTGGTAGGTGGGTAATACTACTGGCTTCTAACAACCAAGAGGACATGGATGCTGCTGAACATCCTACAGTGCATAGGACAGGCTCACAATGAATAACTATCTAACCCTCATTTGTCAATATTGTCAATACTGCTAAGACTGGAAAATCCTATTGCAGAGCATGGTGGCTAATCATAAAAGCACTGGAGTCAGAAAGGCCAGAGTTCAAATCCTGGCTTCATCACCTACTGCCCCTGTGACCTAAGCAGATCGCTTCATTTAATTCTTTCATTTCTAAAACTAGTAACACCTACCTCATCAAGTGCTCAGATTAGTACATGGCACTTAAAATGATAAGATTTCACTATCAGTGCTCTGAATGGGCCTTATGGAAGACAGGAAGTTGACAGAACAGCACCTCATGTGCCAGGTACTGTGGCATGTAGAGCAGATGGTGGAGAAGAGTTTATAGAAGAGAAAGAGCAGAAACATGCTGCCATATATCTCATACAGTTTAGAATGATGTGGTTCAACAGAACTTTCTGGAGTGATGGAAATGTTCCCTAACTGCTCTGTCAGATAGGATAGCTCCTATTCATACGTGAATTGTGAGCACTTGAAATGTGGCTACTGCAACCAAGGAACTGAATTTTCAATTACATTAAGTTTAATTATTTAAAATGAGGATGCAACAGATAGCTGATAGCTTTTGTATTGGACAGAGCAGTTTTAGAAGAGGAGATGAGACTGATGTGGACCAAATCTTGACAATCAGTGACACCACATGGGGAGGGGCACAGCTGGGGCAGAGAAATTGAGGGGAGGAGGCCATCACTTCTGAACAAGCACTTCATGGAAGAGATTCTAGGAAAAAGCAGGTCTGGAGGATGAATAGGCTTTTGCATAGCAGAAATGAAGACCAGGGAGGGGGAGCAAATTCCAGACAGAGGAAGCATGAGGGCAAAGATGCAGGCATGGGGAGAACAGCCTGGAATGTCTATAGAGATGAAGGTCAGGTCCTAAGAAGGCAGCATCTTCTGAATGCAATGAAGGTGACATTTAAACATACAGCACCCCAAAGATACAACTTCCGAGCGAATTTAAGATGACAGAACATCTTAAATCCACCACACTCGGAGGAATGACTTGAAAAAATTTTAAATGCCATGTTTTGTAGAGCTAAATTCTTTGAATCCACCACAAATTAGTAAATGCACATCTTAAACCCATGTCTGTGTGACTTCAAGTACAATGTTTTCTGGTCTACCCCATGAAAGCCCCAAGTCTCCATGTGGGCATTAATAATATGAGAAGCTGGAAGAGTGCCGAAGACACATTTTGACAATCTGCCTCAGGCTGCTCTGATTTCTGGAACCCAGTTAAGGATGGATGACATGGAGAGACAGAGGATACTTGGTACTATGAAACTCCCTGTCTCAATTCAATTTTATTGGAGACACCCAGACACTGCCTAAAACTTTCCTTAGACATCTATTAAGTATCATGACTTCACCAAGCAGTACTTACTTAGAGGCAGGAAGGGCTGGACAAAAAGCAACAACTGCTTTGAGGATCTCACCTTCAGGGGAGGGGAAAATAATTTTTGAAACAGAAACCTGAGGTGTTGCTAGAGAGAGGAAAATTGATCTTTCAACATAAGGAATGTTTCCATAACATGCCAATTGTAGGATCCAATAAAGGCAAATAAAGAACTGTTAGTAAGACAAACATTTTTCAGGACAAAAGGAAATTATCTGTGCAAACCAAATCTTTGTCAGCTCTGGTTATTGGCTTGAAACCAGGGTTCATAATAATTGCATAACAATTGTGGCTCCCCAAACCAGGTGAATTTTTAAGTTGCATATCTTAAAATATCTCACTCAGTCAACAACTAACAATTCTGATGAATAAATTAGAAAGAAAAATTTCATAGTGGCTGTATCAATTTACATTCCCACCAACAGTGCAAGAGCGTTCTCTGTTTTCCACACCCTCTCCAGAATTTATTGCTTGTAGACTTTTTGATGATGGCCATTCTGACTGGTGTGAGGTGATATCTCACTGTAGTCTTGATTTGCAATTCTCTAATAATGAGCAACATTGAGCATCTTTTCATGTGTTTGTTAGCCATCTGTATTCCTTCTTTGGAGAAATGTCTGTTTAGGTCTTTTTCCTACTTTTTGATTGGGTTGTTTGTTTTTCTGGTATTGAGTTGTATGAGCTGCTTGCATATTTTGGAAATGAGTCCTTTGTCAGTTGTTTCATTTGCTATTATTTTTCCCATTCTGAGGGTTGTCTTTTCACCTTGCTTATAGTTTCCTTTGCCGTGTGAAAGCTTTTGAGTTTAATCAGGTCCCACTTGTTTCCTTTTGTTTTTATTTCTGTTACTCTGGGAGATGGGTCCTAGAGGATCTTGATTTATGTCATCGAATGTTGCCTATGTTTCCCTCTAAGAGTTTTATAATTTCTGGTCTTACATTTAGGTCTTTAATCCATTTTGAGTTTATCTTGGTGTATGGTGCTAGGAAGTGCTCTAATTTCATTCTTTTACATGTAGCTGTCCAGTTTTCCCAGCACCATTTATTGAAGAGGCTGTCTTTGCCCCACTGTATATTCTTTTCTCCTTTGTCAAAAACAAGGGACACATAGGTGCATGGGTTTATTTCTGGGCTTTCTATCTTGTTCCATTGGTCTGTGCTTCTGTTTTTGTGCCAGTACCATACTGTCTTGATGACTTTGGCTTTGTAGTATAATCTGAAGTCAGGATTCTTGACTTACTCTAGCCCCATTCTTCTTTCTCAAGAATATTTTGGCTATTCGGGGTCTTTTGTGTTTCCATATGAATTGTGAAATTTCTTGTTCTAGTTCTGTGAAAAATGCCATTGGTAATTTGATAGGGATTGCACTGAATCTGTAGATTGCATTTGGTAGTATAGTTACTTTCACAATATTGATTCTTCCTACCGAGGAACATGGAATATCTCTCCATTTGTTTATATTGTCTTTGATTTCTTCCATTAGTATCTTAACAATTTTCTGTGTACTGCTCTTTTGTCTCCTTAGCTAAGTTTTATTCCTATTTAATTCTTTTTGTTGCAATGGTGAATGGGATTGATTCCTTAATTTCTCTTTCTGATTTTTCATTGTTAGTATGTAGAGATGCAAGTGATTTCTATGTATTGATTTTATATCCTGCAACTTTGCTAAATTCACTGATTAGCTCTGGTAATTTTCTGATATTCTGTGGACTGTCTACTAATCTTAGAAGAAAAAAGAAAAGGAGAGATGTCTCAAAATAAATATATGAATGTTTCTAAAGAGAGAGAGAAAGAGAAACCTGGAAACATCTTTGAAAACTAAGCATGTTGTTCCTAAAGGCCAATCCCACAGAAGAGCGAAAATCATGTCAGAAAAACAGAAGCTCTATGGCATTATCCAATATTTTTTTTTGTTCAATCATTCAGTCCTGTCTGACTCTTTGTGACCCCTGGATTGAAGCATGCCAGGCTTCCCTGTCTTTCACCATCTCCCAGAGTTTGCTCAAACTGTGGATAGCTGAATTCATGACTGTAGTCATCTGGTATTAAGACAATAATTTCATAAAGGGAAATTCCAAAATAAGTTATAGGTATCCACTAATTTAGGAATTAAGGTCTGTAGAGTTTTTCCCTAGCTAGAATCTAAGATAAGAACTCTAGGGAACAAGATGACCATTTTTCACCACCCTGGTTTACAAAGCCCTGGTCCCTTTCTGTGGTCAGACACTTTGGATCAAGTCAGATGTGTTTTCAAACTACTTTGCCTCTTAATTTTTAAATCCTTGTTTATTTTAAAGAAAATTTAATCCATATGTTTCCAATTCATTTACACTTAACTCATCAAAATGCTGTTTCATAAAAAGCTCTTTGATGTTTAAATTGCCTTTGGAGCTATTTTTAATACTTTTTTTTTTTTTTAAGGCTTCTCTACTTAGAAACAGAAAGTTTCATTTCATTGCTATTTAACAACTTGGGGTCCAGAGGGTTGGGTTCAGTTTATTATCTAAATGAAATAATGTATGTAAAATGCTTCATAAATTCTAAAGCAATTGACACCTGTTAGTGATTAGAGTTGCTATTGTTATTACCACCACACAGAAGACATAAGGTTTGCGGTTTCTCCCTCCCATAATTAGCTGGACTAGCTCATCTTGTGGCTCCCTCCTACTTATAACATTTTCTTATTCTACGACTTTCTCATTCTTAGTAACACATACAATAAACATGTTAAATGATTAAGTAATGACAGAGTAAGTCAGGGAGAGACTCACCCACACAAATTAAACCCCTTTTAAATGAGCTCCTGGTTGGACCTACTGTGAGTAAAGTGTCAATCTTCACTGAGGTTCAAGGTCTAGTTGGGTTTCACTGACTGAGGGGTCAGGGTTTTCCTGGAGTATTATGTGCAAGAATGGTTAGATTCTGTTAGAAAAAGAATTCACTAAGAAGGAAGTTTTGAGAACAGGCACCTAGGGGTAGGAGGGAGACAATCAAAGCAAGGTGGGGTCTCTTCCCAAGTCTTATGGAGCGCTACATAGAAAAGCTGCAGTTATTCTGGGAAGCGGGTGGTCTGGGAACGTGGTCACATACTGTATTGCTCTGGCTGATGTGACAAAATGTGACAAAGCGTTCTCCCACTTCTTGGTGGAACCCGGCTCTGCCTTGTCCTCATACACATTGATGATAGAATCTGAACAGTGGACAGCAGTGGTTAGGATCTATCACCCAGTAGGATGTGGCTGAGACATCTTAGCAATGCACAGAAATTGCGTGTAGCAGCAGGGTCCAGTTAAAATTGGCCTCATGGAGTCGCCTCTGAAACACTTTGGTGTATGTGTGTGGGTGGCCCAGGGGGTCTCTGTGACCTCATTCCTAAAGTGTAATGAGCCCTGGGGTCATTCAGATTTCATGTGAAAATGCCAAAATGGCCATTCAGCTCGTCCTGTCTTGACAACTGCGCAAAAGGTCTCGACCACTCTAACAAAAGTGAACAGGAAACCTTTGTCTTCTGGAAATTGACCCTGATCTTGTGTGTGAAGCACACACCTCGCTTCCTCATGCTCTCCCCATGCCTTGGCCTGTTGTACACCAGGCTGCCTTTAGGAATTTGGAACCAAACATGAAACTCTTCATCACACAATGGAGGGACCACTGCTCTGCCCTTTCGCACATCAGTCTTTCCTGGTGAATGGCTCTCCAGCCCTGTGATTCTTGCCATATGGAACAATTGGTCCCTTCAGTTAACTTGCCAGCAGTAATCAGTTATTTCTCCTAGCCATAAATTTTCACCATTCTTTTTGGAGGGGAAGAAATTAAAGTAACAAAGGGAGGTGGCTATAAAGAACAGAACTGTCAGAATAGAAAATGTTTTAGTAATTTGTTGGGTCCTTGGTTTAGGGTTGACTAATTTCAGCACTAGTTTTGGTTTGGACTCTTTCTTGGGACGAAGAGGCCTTATTTTCATCTGCATCTCCAATGAAGATTGGGACTACAAGTGTGGAAAAGCTGTGAGAGAGGTTTTATCAGAATGTAACAACTTCACTGATATTTTTGGCAGGGAGGACAGGGAAGAATTCATATCTGCTTGGCTATCTCTTTTCTCATGAAACAAACCAGAGTTTTGACAGCACCCATTGAACTTGGTCCATTACAGACATTGCCTGAGAAGCCACCTGGTTCAGCTAAATGGTAATAACTTCTCTAAGCATCTAATTCCACCAGCTCTCATTTGAAAAAGAGGAAAAAATTCCCCAAATGACTAATGCTTTTAGGTCCGGCAACCGTTTTTCATTGTCTCAAAGCACCTGGTGTAACCTGCTTGTTTTCAATTCTTCTGAGAGCCCGTGGATTTGAAATGAAAAAAGCAAACAGGATCCCCTAAGTCCACAGGGCAAGGCAATCTACTTTTATAAAGAAAACATTGAACATTTTCGAACATGTGGCCCTCTCAGCTCTCCCTGTCAGGGTCAGATTTATGTATTTGCTCTGGGACCAAGATTTTTGTACACCAGGCACAATACCTTGGGGTATTTACAGTGCAAGCTATTTTCCTAAAGCAAACAGCTGCATCGGTAACCCCTGTCCCCAGACACAGGAGTCAGAGCCTTCTCTGGGAGCAGGTGTGCCGTAACTAGGAGGCAACTTTCCTTGGGCCTAACTCCCTGAATGTCTGAACACTTCCCGCCTTCCAGAGCCACAATCTGATGACTTCTGAAGTCTTTGAAAAGGCAATTCTTTTCTTATTTCCCTCTTGATAAGAAAAACTAAAAAAGGGTCCAGTTATTGCAATCTAAAGGGAAGGGGTGGGTGGCTTCTAGAGGAAGCTGTAGATAAAGCAGAGTTATGACAAAGGCACTTTATCTTCTTCTTTTTCTCTTCTTCTAATAAAAAACAAAGTTCCCCTCCCTCTTTTCTGGCAGGGAGAGTAGAGGCCTTGGTCTTGAGCAAGAATGCAAAAGGGAAACAAAAGGCAAATCCTGAAGCTGGGATTCCCAGGGAGCTCGCTTGGCCTGTGAGAAAATCCTAGCTGGCCTCCCTTAGTGGACGTGAAAATCATCCACTTCCTGTAGAAGGGACTTGACTAAAACAGGCACAGGTGGCATAAGGAGATGGTGTGACTCATTTACTTATGCATTCTGTAAATATTTATTAAGTGCCCACTTGGTAACGGAGGCTGATGACACTTTCATAATGGAGTTGAACATCATTCCTACAAGTGATTAAAGTGGTCTCCTTCATTACTTGACCTCAAAACCTTCACGATTTCAGCCATTCCTTACCCTTTTAGAAAACAGACACTGACAGGAGGCTGTCAAAGTGGAAATGCTATGAGAGGACAGTTGCCATTTTTCTATTATATTTTAAAAAATCTTTGCTTGAGATCCAGTGTAACATGGTGTCACGGGAGAATCACAATTCAATAGTCAGGAGAGGTGAGCTCTGCTTCCGGTTCTGCTAATCACTACCTGTGTCATGTGATGACATGTAACATTTATCCTCTGGGCTGCAGCCTCTTGTAAGGTATGAGGAGGTGGTGAGGATTTTTAATTGCCTTCTAGCTTTTCGATCCTACAATTTATTTTAGTTTAAAAGTGTTATCTACAAAAAAAAAAAAAAAATAAAAGTGTTATCTACTTATTTAACTTATATACAGAGTACATCATGAGAAATGCTGGGATGGAGAAAGCACAAGCTGAAATCAAGATTGCCGGGAGAAATATCAATAACCTCAGATATGCAGATGACACCACCCTTATGGCAGAAAGTGAAGAAGAACTAAAGAGCCTCTTGGTGAAAGTGAAAGAGGAGAGTGAAAAAGTTGGCTTAAAGCTCAACATTCAGAAAACTAAGATCATGGCATCCAGTCTCATCACTTCATGGCAAATAGATGGGAAGCAGTGGCTTACTTTATCTGAGACTGCCTCCATTTCATGGTGTGTGTCCTCCTTCCTCCGTGTTCAAAACACTGGGCTGACTTGGATAATCCAGAACACTCTACCCATCCTAAAATCCTTTCTCACACCTGCAAAGTCCCCTTTGCCATATAAGATATCCTAGGTTCTGGGGAGTAGGACATGGCATCTTGGGGGCTCTTATTCAGCCAACCACAATTCCACTGAGTTATTCTACAAATTGAATCCTTAACAGAATAACAAACAAGAAGCCAACTAAAATCTATAATTATAGTATATATCAATTTGAATGCAGATGCACCTTTTTTACTCATTTTCTCAACAGAGATTTCTATACAAGTCTTTGCGCAGACTTCAATTAGCAGCTTAAGAGCCCTTTCTTCCTCCCCGTGATATCTTCTTTACCTCCTTCAGGAGGGTTCCCTCTTCTCAGCATCTGCACTGAACCTGGACCACAGTAAGAGCTCCATAATTGTTAGCTGACATTATTTCAATTACTTTTTCATGTCTCTTCCCTCTCCTAGGTCTAAGCCACCATCCTCTAAAGCATGTTTCACAAAACACTTACCCAATTGCATAAAAACAGCTCTACAGTCAAAACATTTCAGCCAACACTACATATTTTATCCTCCCATGTGGAGATTCATGGTGCACATTAGCATATTAAAGGCTCTGAGAAGTCCTGCAGTGCCCAGGGGTGAAGGTGGGGTTAGTTTAAAACAGTGTTTTTCAAATTTATTTGCCCAAAGAATCTTTTTTTCATATAAAATCAATTACCACTCTATTTTCAGAAACACTACTCCAAGCTCTTTGGGGTATGGACCAAATTGTGTCCTTCTGTCTTCTGTGACTGGCCTGCCTCTGAGAGGTACTTGACAAGTATATATCACATGAATGTGTTGAAAAAAGCAAAACCAAGTTGATAACACAAGATCTCTTCCTTTAAATGGTTAAAAATGAGGAAGACATATGCATAAATAATCATTTATGTAGTAGTAGGTAAGTGAAATTGACTTACCTACTTAAAAGCGATCTAACTCAGGACTGTTAATAAGAAAAATAAAATCAAATCCAAATGCTGGAAGCCAACCTAAGAGTTAAACAAAACTGAAACAGGTAATTCAAGCAGCCCTTTGAACTTGGTGGACTGCCCTCTCTACAGAAGGGAAAAGGAAAATTAGATCTGTGTAGCAGAGAGTGGAACAGAAAGAAAGAGCTGTCTTCAGATAAAGAATGAAAATTATAATAGAAAAGATTAAGCAAGGATTGAAATTCCAAGTCAGGTCTCTACTGCACCCCAAGTGATGGCTGAGCACCCAGTACTCACATCCAATTATCCCTGTGAACTGCAGGCAGTCATTTTGAGGGAGTGAATCTGTAGCTTGCTGCCAAAGGCAGAACATAAACTTTTCAATCCCAACCACTGTCATTTATCAGAAATGAAGGTTCTCTTGACATGGGAAGCAGCGCTGGCCCCACTCTGAGATGGCGGCAAAGGCCAGGGCAATCACTGGTTGGATCAGCCACGCTAGCAATGCCCCGTGGCCTCACTGGCTTCCTATGTCACTTGACTCTGAGAGCTAATTCCACCAAAGTCAGGAAGGGGCAGAAGGCAGTCTATGCTCCATTAAAGTCATGATGCAGAGGGAGAAACAAACAAAACTATGTCCAACAAGAAGAAAAAGAATTTGGTATGGCTCTGTGGAAGTGGCAAAGGAATTGGGGGTCACTAGGATGATTTGGGTTTGAAATTCTGGCTCTGTTGATCCTGACTGTGTGCAAGTTACTTAATATTTATGAGCCTGTGTCTTCAGTTGATAAATTGAATTTATCTTAGGGTTGTTTAAAGTCCTAGAAAGAAGATTTAGAAAGTGCACAGAATAAGCACTTAATACATAATAGTAGGACAGCATTTATAATCAATAGCATTTGTTAGTTAATATACAGACATCCTGGAATGTGAAGTCAAATGGGCCTTAGGAAGCATCACTACGAACAAAGCTAGTGGAGGTGATGGAATTCCACTTGAGCTATTTCAAATCCTGAAAGATGATGCTGTGAAAGTGCTGCACTCAGTATGCCAGCAAATTTGGAAAACTCAGCAGTAGCCACAGGACTGGAAAAGGTCTGTTTTCATTCCAATCCCAAAGAAAGGCAATGCCAGAGAATGCTCAGACTACCGCACAATTGCACTCATCTCACACACTAGTAAAGTAACGCTCAAAATTCTCCAAGCCAGGCTTCAACAGTACGTGAACTATGAACTTCCAGATATTCAAGCTGGTTTTAGAAAAGGCAGAGGCACCAGAGATCAAATTGCCAACATCTGCTGGATCATGGAAAAAGCAAGAGAGTTCCAGAAACACATCTATTTCTGCTTTGTTGACTATGCCAAAGCCTTTGACTGTGTGGATCACAATAAACGGTGGAAAATTCTGAAAGAGATGGGAATACCAGACCACCTGACCTGCCTCTTGAGAAACCTGTNTCCTTCTCCAGGGGATCTTCCCGACCCAGGGATCGAACCCGGGTCTCCTGCATTGCAGGCAGACACTTTACCGTCTGAGCTACCAGGGAATCCCACTAGCAACTATCATATTGTAGTCATCCTTGCCTTATTTCATGCTTCCAGAAAAGAGGTAAAGTAAGACACATCTAATCACTAAAGGAGGGAAGAATGACCCAGCAGGATTCAATTGAGTGATGAACTCCTTTTATAGTAAAAAGAGGATGAGAAAGGTATTCTTAAAAAATGCAGAAAAATCTAAAGGAGAGATAACCTTCAAGCAGACATTGGACATTAAGTATTTTTACAAGTTAGATAGAATAATTTGATGACAATTACAAACCAAGNTTCAATTGAGTGATGAACTCCCTTTATAGTAAAAAGAGGATGAGAAAGGTATTCTTAAAAAATGCAGAAAAATCTAAAGGAGAGATAACCTTCAAGCAGACATTGGACATTAAGTATTTTTACAAGTTAGATAGAATAATTTGATGACAATTACAAACCAAGATTATTTATATTG
Organism: Neotragus pygmaeus; assembly: GCA_006410875.1. Taxonomy (NCBI): domain Eukaryota; kingdom Metazoa; phylum Chordata; class Mammalia; order Artiodactyla; family Bovidae; genus Neotragus; species Neotragus pygmaeus. Next base: position 1,840,393 of record SJYV01048526.1, on the reverse strand, counting down.
TTCAACTGCAACTATGATCAGAGAGAAACAATAATAATTTCTTAAATGGCTATTAGAGTTAATTTTCTTTTTTTTTTTTTACACCAAAGCTTTATCCCCATTCCATATTGGGATATAGCTGATTAACAATGTTGTGATAGTTTCAGGTGAACAGGGAAAGAACTCAGCCATACAGAAAACAGGTACCCATTCTCCTTCAAACCCCCTCCCATTCATGCTGGCACATAACACTGAGCAGAGTTCCATATGCTATACAATAGGATTTTGTTAGTTATCCATTTAAAATAAAGCAGTGTGTACATGACAGTCAGAAGTTAGTTTTTTTAAAAAGCCTTGATGAGAATAATGTAGTAAAATTAATTATAAATTATTTATACATAATAGATCAGAAAAGAGATTTTATATTTATCTATGAATGATATCTAATTTACCCATAACTTCCAAAAAGTAGACACAGTGATTTCTCCTTATCCCGAAAGAGAATTTTCTTGTCCTGATTTAGAAGTCATTTGTTTTATAAAATGCAAATTTCATTTAAAAAATGTGGGGAGTATAGAAAAAATTAAAATTCACCCTGTTAATCGGATAGCCTGATTCTCCCTAGCTATTCTGGGAGCAGATTAATTTGTTAATCTGAAGAAAAAGCCATAACCCAGGACCTTTCAATGCCTGCTGCATATCCTACACTGAACCAGGCCAGCTCATAAAAAGAGTTCAGTTTTCTATCCAGAAAAAAATAAAACTGGAAAAGGTACTATTATTAAGCTGCTTCAGTCGTGTCCGACTCTGTGCGACCCCGTAGACAGCAGCCCAGCAGGCTCCCCCGTCCCTGGGATTCTCCAGGCAAGAACACTCNTGCAAATTTCATTTAAAAAATGTGGGGAGTATAGAAAAAATTAAAATTCACCCTGTTAATCGGATAGCCTGATTCTCCCTAGCTATTCTGGGAGCAGATTAATTTGTTAATCTGAAGAAAAAGCCATAACCCAGGACCTTTCAATGCCTGCTGCATATCCTACACTGAACCAGGCCAGCTCATAAAAAGAGTTCAGTTTTCTATCCAGAAAAAAATAAAACTGGAAAAGGTACTATTATTAAGCTGCTTCAGTCGCGTCCGACTCTGTGCGACCCCGTAGACAGCAGCCCAGCAGGCTCCCCCGTCCCTGGGATTCTCCAGGCAAGAACACTCGAGTGGGTTGCCATTTCCTTCTCCAGTGCAGGAAAGTGAAAACTGAAAGTGAAGTCGCTCAGTCGTGTCTGACTCTTCGCGACCCCATGGACTGCAGCCTATCAGGCTCCTCCATCCATGGGATTTCCAAGGCAAGAGTACTGGAGTGGGTACACAAATATCTTTTTAAAAATCACTTACATTTCACATTTACTCTAACGTCTTGGTAAATACCAAGGGCTTAAGATATTTCATTTTACAGTCTTCTTCTTACTTGTATTTAAAGGTCTGTACTTAAATATTTGATAAGATGATGCTTAAATATACTCTGTGAAATCTTGCGTGGATGTAGGCTACCCCAAAAGGGATAATCCATTTATAATAGGACTAACTGTGCTTCTGTCAACTACAAACTGGCACTTACCAAGGGCACTGCCAACGGCTGAACAACAAAGGCATTTGCCAACTGCCTCTACGGAGACTGAACCCCATGTTGCTATAGCTGTTGACCTGCAACAACCCCTGAGGGAGTTCAGGGGAATGAGGCACTCTGGGCTCCAGGGAATCTGGTGGACTTTAGATAGTTGGATGTTTTTAGGAACAGATTTTATGATCTCCGTCCTTGGATCTGCTCATATCTAGAGAAGCACTAAATCCCTCATGGTGACATCAGACTCTCATGACTAACAAAAAACCTTTTGTAAAATGCGTGCTTCATGGTACTGAACTCCCCCTTCACCAAAACCTCATATATTGACTTTCCCCCACTAGCCACTTTGGAGCAGTCTCTCAGAGCTATCTGGGATGCAGCTTCCTGGGCTGCAGTCTTCATTTTGCCACAAATAAAACTTAACTCACAACTCTATCGTTTTTAGTTGACACTTCTTAACTGCTCTCCACATTTTTGTTGTATTGTTTTCTTTTCACTCAACCTACTCCCAGTCCAGTATTCAGTGAACTGCCCAAATAATTCTTAGGAAAACTGACCCTATTTCTGGAAGCTGAGTTTGTTAAATAAGGAGTCAGAGAAAACAAATGTATGTGCATCTCTAAGCAAAACCAGCTCTGTAATGAATAATCATTTCACCTCCATGGATAGACATACAAAACCATCAGGTAGCTAAATATGCCTGAGAACTCATTAATTATTTAAAATAACCAACCACAAAACAAACGGCCCCAGGAAATATCCTGGCCAACTCTAAGGCCAAGATAGCCCGTACGCCCTGTTCCTGCTAACATTCTGGATGGCTATCACACATGCTTATGCAGTCATGCTGCAAAGCAACTCCAATAAATGAGCACAGTTTTTTAGTGGCTTAGAGCAGGTCAGCCACACAGACAGGAGTTCTCAGATCAGGATCCTAAGAAACCTGGGACTCCCCACCACCTCACAGTGATTTTCAGCCTGGCCTACAGAAAGAGGGCATTAGGACAAAAAGAGACCCAGCGACTCCACCCCGGGTCCAACGAATCAGAAATCTTTGGAGGATGGCATTCAGAGATCAGAGATTTTTTGAAGTTCTCCAGAGGATCCTACTGTGCAGCCAGGGCTGAGAAGCAACTGCTCAAAGGGAATAAAGAACCAGGGTGAGAGCTGAGCCAAGAGAGGAGGCGGCTGCAGTGACAAGAATGACAAAGCCTACCTAGAGTGACTGGGGAAGAGGAATGTCTAGTTCTACAGGGATTGCCTGCAGCGCACGGAGAAGTACTGCTAAACAGCTCACAGCAAAACTCCTGGCGGCTTAGATGGTCAAGAATTCGCCTGCAATGCAAGAGACCCAGGTTCTATCAGAAAGAACCCCTGAAGAAGGAAATGGCAACCCACTCCAGAATTCTTGCCCGGAGAATCCTATGGACAGAGGAGCCTGGCCAGCTACAGTCCGTGGGGTCACAAAGAGTTGAACATGACTGACTAACACGGCACAAAGAAACACTTCACGGCACAAAGAAACACTTCAATAAATGGTAGCTGGTTAGCACATCATTGTAACTCCTAAAATTCTGTTATTCCTTAAAGATATACCATTCCTAAAATTCTTTTTTAAACTTATTTTTAATGGGATTATAATTGCTTTACAACATTGTGTTGGTTTCTGCCGTACAACAACAGGAATCAGCCGTAAGTATTCATATATCCCCTCCCTCCGGAACCTTCTTCCCACCCCACCCCCACATCCCACTCCTCTTAGTTGTTGTTCAGCAGCTAAGTCGTATCTGACTCTTTGCAGCCCCGTGGACTGCAGCACGTCGGGTTCCTCTGTCCACGGATCTCCCCCCTCTGGGTTGTCACAGTCCTGCAGTCCATGGCATGCTGCAGTCCACGGGGGTCACAGAGTCGGGCAGGACTTAAAAGACTGAACTACAGGTTGTCACAGAGCAGCAGGTTGAGCGCCCTGTGTTATACAGTAACTTCCCCCTAGATAATTCACTGAAAACTGTTTCAATATAGAGAAGTGTACAATCTTTTGCACACCCACCAAGAGTTGGTATTAGTGAGTGATATCACCTCATAACACTGATAATACTGAGATATTATTAGATATTACTGAACTGCACCTATCAGTGCTAGAAGAAAATTCTAAAGGATTCAACACACTCATATCCACAGCTGACTGATGACCTTCGGGGGTTGTTGTGATAGGTAGCAGAAGAGGCTATCTGGGGAAGCATGTACGAAAGAGCAAACGTGGGTGGCACACGATGGTTGGGTATGGGAAAGGGGGTGCCTGAAGGTGAGAGTCTGAACTGTGCCCCGGCCAGCCTTGCACTGTATGTTCCTCCTCCCTCAGACTAGCAAGTCCTTTATCCCTTGTGAATTCCCTAAATCCCTCCCTACCCCATTAACTTCCAAGGTGGAAAAGCTCAGCAGGGAACAAGAGCAGATTTCTCTAGATCTGAGTCCTTAATTAACCACCCAAAGCATCGGAGATTGAGGCAAGATCCCCTCTCTTTGAAAACCTTCTTTATCTCAATCTCCAGTTTTTCAGCCTGACTTGACCAAAAGCCTGAGCCGAAATGTTGACACTGGCAGTCAGAGTTTCTGCCAGTGTAGAAGACCATTAATCAGCTTTATGACCTCAGGCCTGTCAGCCCACTTCTCCAGAGGTGTCCTCATTTATTAAATGGGGGTTTTTCTGGTTTTTTGTTTGTTTGTTTTTTATTAGAGGATCCCTGAAGCAGAGCTACATAAAGTGCCAGGCCAGGGAGAGATAAGGGGCTGATGTCAGAATGTAAATCAGTGCCTGCTTCTCTCACCCGGAGAGTGTTTCTATGAGAAAAAACAATCAGCTCACCTTGGCAGCATGCTTGGAGCTGAAGTTGCCTCACATTCTCTCATCCTGTCAGCGATGGTGTCGGATAGTTTGAAAACTGGAAGTTGGCCCAGAGACCACGTTTGGAGTAGCATGGTTTTAAAGCATTTTCTGGGCTTCCCTGGTGGTTCAGACAGTAAAGAATCTGCCTGCAACCTGGGACACCTGGGTTGGATACCTGGGTTGGGAAGATCTCCTGGAGGAGGACATGGCAACCCACTCCAGTATTCTTGCCTGGAAAATCCCCATGGACAGAGGAGCCTGGCAGGTTGCAGTCCATGAAATCGCAAAGAATCAGACACGACTGAACAACTTTCACTCAAAGTATTTAAAAGTATTTTCTGGCTTCTGCTCCACCGTTGACCCTCCCCCGAACCCACTGAACCAGCTCTAACTTGAACTGGAAAGTACTTGAAGGAGGCTTTTCTTTTTAATATTTATTTATTTTTATTTGTTTATTTGGCCATGTCAGGTCTTAATTGCAGCATGTAGGATCTAGTTCCCTGCCCAGAGATGGAACCCAGGATCCCTGTAATAGGAAAACAGAGTCTTAACCACTGGACCACCAGGGAAGTCCTAAGGCTTTTCTTTTTAAGAACTTTATGAGGCGTGGTTCACTTAGCATAGAATTCACACATTTAAGATGTGCTTTTTTAAAGTATATTTAGAATTGTACAACTATCATCACAATTTCAGAACATTTTCATCACTCCCCAAAGAAACCCTCCACCATTAGCAGTCAGTCACTCCCACTTCCTCAGCCCAAGGCAGCCATTAATCTGCTTTCCATCTCTACAGATTTGTCTATTTGGAAAATTTTGTATAAATGAAATCATATAATATGTGATCTTTTATCTGGCTTCTTTCACTTAGCATAATGTTCTCAAGTCTCTTTCATATTGTGGCATGTATCAGTACTTTATTCATTTTTTAATGCTGAATAGTAATCCATGACCTAGCTGTACCACATTTTATTTATCCCTTTGTCTGTTGATGGACATCTGTTTCCTTCCTTCTTTCAGTTATTATGAATGTGTGTGTGTGCTTAGTTGTGTCTGACTCTTTGAGACCCCATGGACTGTAGCCCACCAGGCGCCTCTCTCCATGGGATTCTCCAGGCAAGAATACTGAGTGGGTTGCCATTTCCTCCTCCAAGAGATCTTCCCGACCCAGGGATCAAACCCTCATCTCTTACATCTCCTGCATTGGCAGACGGATCCTTTACACTAGTGCCACCTGGGAAGCCTGGTTATTATGAATAATGCTGCTATAAATATGTGTGGACAAGTTATTGTATGAATTAATATTTTCATTTCTTGTATATATACCTAGGAGCGGCACTGCTGGATCATACAGCAACTCAATTTTTCAGTTTTTGAGAAACTCCCAGAATATGTTCCAAAGCGGCTGAGAGGGTTTTCTGGTTGGGTTTAGGGACATGGAAATCTGCATAACCCTATAAATAAAAGGAAAGGGAGTGTAACCTTTAACAAACTCAGGTTTCACTGAGTTCTTTGTAAATCATCATTCCTAAACTAAGCTGGAAACATGACAGTTCTCAAAGTAATCACTAATCTGAGGAAGTTTGTGTATAACTTGGCTTCCTGGATTCCTGACCTTGAAAACCAACCTGCAGAAAATCGAGAAAAGGCACTGTCCACCTTGAGGGTGCCTGCAGGGATATCCGAGGATTAGTCTACTAAGACTGGGACTCTCTGTCTTCCACAGCTCAGAGGCCCAGAGAGGGAAAAGTGCAGGCTTCTCATTTCCCAGCAAGCAAGGCTTCTGGCTTTCTCTCAATCCTGCAAAGACTAATTAGAAATAAGGACAATATGGTCCTGGAAGATTTCTACTTTCTTATTCTGCTTTGCAGGGGCCATAACCACCCCTATAAATTCTAAGCATATCACCAACTTATTTCAGCAAATCTTTTCCTCTTGCTTCTCTTCCACCCCTAAGAGAATGGCTTACCCTAAATTCCATGTCACCTTCGCTAACTCTCTTGGATTAATTTCAGTGAGTCAGTTCCTCTCCCTGTTTGATCTTTGCTGACTCATCTCTTGTTCTTTATTATGACTACCCTAAAGTCTTTTACTCTGGTCTGGGCTATATTCAGTTCTTTCTGGAACAGGGAAGGTATAAATACTCATAGAGTTCCTCTAGTCTGAAACATTGTTCATAGCTCTAAGGCAGAAAGAAGAAAGGCTCTCAAGAGCTCTCAGTATCAAAGCCAGCTCTAACAATCAATACTGGCAATTCATTTTTTGTGGCCCATTTGGGTACAAATATATATTAAATTATATTTCATTTTTTGTTGTTGTTCAGTCACTAAGTCATGTCCCACTCTTTTTGATCCCATGGACTGTAGCAGGTTTCCCTTCACTATCTCTCAGAATTTGCTCAAACTCACATCCATTGAGTCAGTGATGCCATCCAATAATCTCATTCTTTGTTGCCCCCTTCTCCTTTTGCCTTCAATTTGTCCCAGCATCAGGGTATTTTCCAGTAAGTCAGCTCTTCTTATCAAGTGGCCAAAGTATTGGAGCTTCAGTTTCAGCATCAGCCTTTCCAATTCAGGGTTGATTTCCTTTAGGATTGACTGGTTTGATCTCCTTACTGTCCAAGGGACTCTCAAGAGTCTCCTTCAGCACCACAGCTCGAAAGCATCAATTCTTCAGTGCTCAGCCTTCTTTATGGTCCAACTCTCACATCCATACATGACTACTGGAAAAACCATAGCTTTGATTATATGAACTTCATCGGCAAAGTGATGTATCTGCTTTTTAATACACCGTCTAGGCTTGTTATAGCTTTTCTTCTAAGGAGCAAGCATCTTTTAATTTCATGGCTACAATCACCATCTGCAGTGATTTTGGAACCCAAGAAAATAAAATCTGTCACTGCTTCCACTTTTTCGCTTTCTATTTGCCATGAAGTGATGGGACCGGATGCCATGATCTTAGTCATTATGTTTAAGTCATTTGATATGCTATTCTTTTTAAAGTTAGATCAAATTAGCATTCAGATATTTGCTGGGGGTATCAGTTCATCAGAATTCAACCAAGGCACTGTAAAAGACGCCAGAGACCAAGCTTCTCTTATCCTCCTGCTTAGAACTCAGTGAGTTCTTTGGAAGTAAAAAAAAAAAAAAATCTAATTACTATCTCTTTGTAAAATCTCCTGAAGTATTCTTGTGGAGATTTTTTTTTAAAACTATGCAAGTTTATGGGGCTTTCCCAGTGGTTCAGAGTTAAAGTATCTGTCTGCAATGCAGGAGACTCAGGTTTGATCCCTGGGTTGGGCAGATCCCCTGGAGGAAATGGCAACCCACTCCAGTATTCTTGCCAGGAAAATCCCGGGGACAGAGGAACCTGGCAGGCAGAGTCGAACATGACTGAGCATGTAGGTGCAAATTTATGGCTCAAAGTTACTGGGTTGCTGCCTTCTTTCAAAGTAAATTTCCAATTAAATGTAAATGCTCAGGATAAAAGTCTTCCCAGCCTTCCCCCTCTTCATCTTTTTCTCTCCTCCTTCCTGTTTGTCGTGTTCGAAGAGTCTATCCTTTGCTAGACCAACGGTTCCTAAGCAATCTCATCCACTCCTGGCCTCCTGGTTCCACTAATATACCCATAATCCATGATGCCTTTCTCCAGCCTGTGTGTCTCTTCTGACAGCCAGTCTAGTACATCTGAGTGTTTACGAAAATTTTCTACCTGGATGACATCAAAGCATCCCCAACATCTAAAACTGAACTTGTTATTTAGATAACACCAAAATCTTGTAAATTGTCCTACATTTCCTATTTTGGCAAATATTACCCTTTACCATATTAGCCTTTTACAATTCAGCAAAACTAGACATGCTCACGTTGACTCCCTTCTCTCCACTTCCCACAATACAATGAATACTATTCTTTCTGCCCCAGAAAAACCCCTCATTTCTGTTCTCTTCCCCTACCTCTGCATTCACACTCTGGATTCTTGTTGTTTGGTCGCTCAGACCAGGTAGGCTGACTGTGTGCTTATGTTCTTGACATTTGTTGTTTGGTGTCCAACTCTTTTGCAACCCTATGGACTGTAGCCCAGCAGGCTCCTCTGTCCATGAGATTTCCCAGGCAAGAATACTGGAGTGGGTTTCCATTCCCTTCTCCAGGGAATCTTCCCAACCCAAGGATCGAACCTGCATCTCCTGCACTGGCAGGCGGATTCTCTACCAGTGAGCCACCAGGGAAGCCCCTCACACTCTGAATAGATCTTTAGTGATTGCCAAGCCTCCAAGCCTCTTTCCCCTCCATCACTTTTCTGCTGTGGTTTTCTTTCTAAAACATGACTAAGTTATTTTATATGTCAATTATACATCCATAAAAGAAACTTCAGAAGGAGTCAATGGTTCAACACTAGGTTCCTTGGGGTTCTTCACATGACTCTTCAAAATCTGGCCCTCCCTTTCTGGGAGAATTCCTAGCACTTCTTGAGCAATAAGGAGTACAGCACAAACGTCAAGAACATAAGCACACAGTCAGCCTACTTGGTCTGAATCCTGGCTCTGAATTTCTTGGTGAGGGCACATTCTTAGCCTGCTCGTGCCTCATTTTCTTCATCTAGAAAATGGGGATCATGTGGCTATGCTCACCTAAATCACAGGGTTGTTTCTATTGCTGAACATCAATAGGAAAAGACATAACTGATATACTCTAAGGACTCAATAAACACTAGAGAAAATGATCACCGTCGTTATAAGGATGAATAAAGACTTGCTGTCCACACTCTTTACCATCTCGTTCTTTATGCTGAGAAAGCTTCTCTCTCCCCTATGCTGGTTCAATACCATAACCTTTAAGATCCAGCTCAAACCCACCTCCAATGTTATTTCTCCCACCTCCCCCAGGAGTTAGTTACTCCTTCCCTCTAATCTCTGTAGCCTTAATACACCTTTTTTGTGGTCACAATTAGCACCGTACTATGTCTATTTTTATATATCTCTTGCAACTTACGTACCCTCTGTTGCAACTCAAGTTTCCTAAGAAAGGGTTAGGGCTGCATGTAATAATGTGTGCCCTCCTCACTATGGCCTTGTACAGGTACCTGATTTACTAGGCATACAATACAGCTTTGCTGAACAAACAGATCCTTTGTTCTCATTTTATGGGACCAAATGGCCTTTACTTTTCAGCGCATTATTTTCTTGAGAGCCTAAGACCATGCCTTTCCCAGCTTTGTGTTGTCCTCTAAGCATCTGCAAGGACACAGAGCAGACAGGAGCTGTTCAGAAATGACTGGCTTGGTCCACAGCCAGTGACACATTCAAATCTTTCCTTTTAGAGTATCTACAAACTTACCTATGAGATTCCTACAGGGCTGGACCAAATAAGGAAAGCGGAATCTTCACCTTCAGGAACTGGAGTAAGACCGTAAACACTTTATAACTTTAGCTTTTGCAATCAGGTTGCTCTTGATCCCCTCTAGGATTTATCAAGCAAAGTGCAAGAGCTCTTTTCTCCCCACAAATTCTCATAATGTACCAACATAGTGATATGATCATAAATTTTTATTTCCAGCATGACAATTATTTATAGTCTTAATATCATTCTCTATCAATGATTCAAAAAAAATGGTTCTTTCTATTGTGATAGAATTGCCTTTGACCTGTTTAAGTGGTGAGGGACTAACAGTTGAAAAGCTTCAAAAAAATTTCAGTGAGTATAGAATTTCTCATTCCAACTCACAGGTAAAACACCAGATAGTGATGATTTTCCAAGAGATGCAAAAGCTTAGGGGTTAGAAAAAGGGGAAAAATACTGATTTAAAATAATATGTCTTCTATGTAAACTTTGGCAGGCAAATAACCATATAACATGCAGTCAATCTGTTTTACAATAACAGTAAATTTCTTAAGTAAATCAAGTATTACTCTATTGGTTAATTTTTTTGGCACTAGTTAATTTTTAAAGAAAATCTGTTTTTCATTAAAAATGATGTTGATAAATATTTGTTGATGCTAACCTACAGTAAGTATAAAAAGTTAAGTTACAAAATAAAGTCTTATTTTAAAAAATAGAAATATGTAACATTTTAAAATTTAAATATAAGATCTGGATGGACACAGGCTAAGAGGATTCCCCTGGTTGTATAATTATGAGTTTTACAAGTTTCCTTTTTCTCCCCTTACCCGTATTTTTCCACAATGAACTTGTATTATTGAAATAATAAGTTATCTTAAATCAAAAAGAGTATCTTTTTGTTATAAAACTGGATTTCTTTAAAAATTAAGCTGCTAAAAAAAAAAAATTAAGCTGCTGTCATTTTAAATTTACTTACCAAGAGATTTTCCCCCGCCACTCCTCTGTTGTTAAAAACCACGTATCTAAAAACCAAGAAAATAATTTTTGTTATTTTTATGCATGATCTTAATATAATATTAAAATCCTCTTCTTGGGCCTGTATTAGAGCACTAAAAGGTTCTTAGAAATCTGTTCCAAAGAAACAAGGATGCTTGATAATGTTATTAAATGCACTAAAATACATTTCTAGTTCTCTAAAGTCAACGTATGGATTCAAACCTGAAAACTATATATCAAAGTGGTATTAAATTTTCCTACCAAAAGCAGAATCTTTAGATATGTAGGCCTCCAATAAGTAATATTAAAACAATTCTGAATACAAGTCAAACTTAAATGTTTTTGCTTCAAATTAAAAAAATGTCTTCTAACTATTCTATTTGTAACATGAAAGTGTTAGTTACTCAGTCATGTCTGACTCTGTGACCACATGGACTGTAGCCCACCAGGCTCCTCTGTCCATGGGATTCTCCAGGCAAGAATACTGGAGTGGGTTGCCAATTCCTCCTCCAGGAGATCTTCCTGATTGAACCCACATCTCCTGCACTGAAGGCAGATTCTTTACCATCTGATCCACTAGGGAATGAGCATCTATTCCTATCCTGAGAAATACCTCTTGTCCCCTCAAAGCTCAGCAAATAGAGAGACTAGAATTTTACCTGCGGTGAAAATATCATGGCAGGTAGAATTGCGAGGGACATGGTGCCTGAGCTGGGTCCCCACTATGCTACTGCTTGGTGTTCAGCTGAATACCAAGCAGTGAATAGCTCTGTGTCCTACACTCCTGTTAGCCTGTCCTGGGTCAGTGGTCCTAAGTGAAGGGCTTCAGAGTAGCACTGGCTGACAGTAACTATACAAAGACCATTAGCTAATTAGTAGCAATGGTAGTTGCAACACCACTCTACCTTTACACAGTCATTCTGCACTGACAAAACTTTCCATCAACCATAACCACAGATAGGTATTTTTGCCATCCTCACACAAAATCCTGACTTGTATCTGCATGGGTTCTCTTTGGATTAGTGAATCTATATTCATGTCAATTAAAATTCATTTTCTTTTTGTCTATCTACTTAACTAATCAGTCAAGATTATTTAAGGTTCTAATTTAACTCTACATCCCTTTTGTCTGTTTAAAGCATTTACTATCTTTGTTTTCATGATGTATTTAACAAAGAAGAAATAAATACAAAAAGCCTATAATTAAGAATATACAGAACAATTTTGTATGTACTCTAATTGCCTTCTTTCAAGGTACTGTTGATCACTGTATGGGTTCTAGCACCAGTTAATTGAATATTCACTAAGAAATATTCATGACTTGGATGGATTGGGTGGGGGGGTTATATTTTACTTCAGGATGTTTTTGCAAAGGAATTCTTTCTCGCATCTGAAAGGTCATATAGACAGCTTTATTATGCCCTACTGAAAGAAGAGGTCCTACTAAAAGGCCCTACTAACAGAGTTTTGCAAAGAAAACCCACTGGTCATAGCAAATACTCTCCTCCAACAACACAAGAGAAGACTCTACACATGGACATCACCAGATGGTCAATATCGAAATCAGATTGATTATATTCTTTGCAGAAGATGGAGAAGCTGTATACAGTCAGCAAAAGCAAGACCAGAAGCTGACTGTGGCTCAGATCATGAACTCCTTATTGCCAAATTCAGACTTAAATTGAAGACAGTAGGGAAAACCACTAGACCATTCAGATATGACCTAAATCAGATCCCTTATGATTATATAGAGGAACTGACAAATAGGTTCAGGGGATTCAATCTGATAGAGTACCTGAAGAACTATGGACGTAGGTTCATGACACTGTACAGGAAGCAGTGATTAAGACCATCCCTAAGAAAAAGAAACGCAAAAAGGCAAAATGGTTGTCTGAGGAGGCCTTACAAACAGCTATGAAAAGAAGAGAAGCAAAAGGCAGAGGAGAAAAGGAAACATATACCCATTTGAATGCAGATTTCCAAAGAACGGGAAGTAGAGATAAGAAAGCTTTCCTCAGTGATCAGTGCAAGGAAATAGTGGAAAGCAAGAGGATGGGAAAGACTAGAGATCTCTTCAAGAAAATCAGAGATACAAAGGGAACATTTCATGCAAAGATGGGCTTGATAAAGGACAGAAATGGTATGGACCTACCAAACTACTTATTTATAACCAATAGCTCACTGGCTATGATGACTGAGAAAGATGGAGTATAACAGCTTCTAGTGACCTCCTCGAAGAAGGAAATGNGACTGGTTCCAAATAGGAAAAGGAGTACGTCAAGGCTGTATATTGTCACCCTGCTTATTTAACTTATATGCAGAGTACATCATGAGAAATGCCAGACTGGATGAAGCACAAGCTGGAATCAAGATTGCTGGGAGAAATATCAATAACCTCAGATTTGCCTCTTGATGAAAGTGAAAGAGGAGAGTGAAAAAGTTGGCTTAAAACTCAACATTCAGAAAATGAAGATCATGGCATCTGGTCCCATTACTTCATGGCAAGTAGATGGGGAAACAATGGAAACAGTGTCAGACTTTATTTTGAGGGGCTCCAAAATCACCGCAGATGGTGAATGTAGCCATGAAATTAAGAGATGCCTGCTCCTTCGAAGAAAAGTTATGACCAATCTAGACAGCATACTGAAAAGCAGAGAGATTACTTGACTAGGTCCATCTAGTCAAGGCTATGGTTTTTCCAGTATTCATGTATGAATGTGAGAGTTGGACTGTGAAGAAAGCTGAGCGCCAAAGAATTGATGCTTTTGAACTGTGGTGTTGGAGAAGACTCTTGAGAGTCCCTTGGACAGCAAGGAGATCCAACCAGTCCATTCTAAAGGAAATTAGTCCTGAATATTCATTTGAAGGGCTGATGTTGAAGCTGAAACTCCAATTCTTTGGCCACATGATGAGAAGAACTGACTCATTTGAAAAGACTCTGATCCTGGGAAAGATCAAAGGTGGGAAGAGAAGGGCACGACAGAGGATGAGAAGGTTGGATGGCATCACTTACTCAATGGACATGAGTTTGAGTCAACTCCCGGAGTTGGTGATGGAAGGGAAGCCTGGCATGCTACAGTCCATGGGGTCGCAAAGAGTCAGACACAACTGATCGACTGAACTGAACTGAACTGAACTTAAAGAAGACACATTATTTAAAATCTCAGAACTCTGATTTGAGAAAAGGCTAGAAATATTCAATGTTATTGATTAATCAGAGAAAGGTTTTAAATATACTACAGAAATATGCAGGAAAGTTAAAGTGCTGCACGGTCAGTACAGCCATTTGTATTTATTGCATAAGCACCTAAGTAACACAGGAATTGAAGCTAAATTTAATTATGACCTTCAAGCTTTCTGTCATTCAGAAAAGAACCACTTTCAGCATGCAAACACGACTTCAGGATAAAAAATAGCTTCTGGGATAAGATAGCCCCTGAGAGAAGGAGACAGTGCTAGTGAGGAGAAAAGAAAGCGATGATCTGCACATTCAGGAAAGAACAGCATACGCACCTGGGATTTTCTTCCAAACTGAAGACAGAGATGTCTGCACTTTCTTTTAGGCAACTCTGAACAGTGGCTCACAGCTCCAATATCTCTCGCTAGAGGAGAAAGTGTACTGACCCCTCGACAGGTCTTTGTTCTTGACCCTGTTCAATCATCTGTATGTACTTCTATGGATTAAGATATGCGTTCACCACAGTTATCTACCTCTAGCCTCGGGAATGAGGCAGAGAGATACAATAGGATAAGACAGAGCAGCTTTGGAGGCAGGAAGCCTGAAGGCTTCCACATGGCTCCCTTCTCCCACCCAATTGGTGACAGTTAGCTGCTCTCATTTAACCCCTTTTCTGCCTTCATCATTGTCAGGGGACACTTTAGCAAAATGAAAAGAACTGGTTGAAATACAACTACTCTTCCTAAGACATTTGATAGGCCCCTGTTAACTTTATAACTGCTCTATCCAAATTATTTTCACAATTTCTCCCAAACTATTTATCTATTTATTTATTTATTTATTCCTATTTACCTATTTATTTTTAAAGTTTTATTTATTTGCCTTCACCAGGTCTTACTTGCAACATGCAGGATCCATTCAAACTCTTGGATGTGGCATCTGGGATCAAGTTCCCTGACCAGGGTTCAAACCCGAGCCCCCTGCATTGGGAATATGGAGTCTTAGCCACTGGACCACCAGAGAAGTTCCCTCCAAGTAATTTTAAAGGGTATGTATATGAGGGAAATTGTTCTGTAAAGCTTATTTTTCCTACGCATTTTAACTATTTAAATTTTCTTCTTAAAACAGGTAAAATACAAATAAAGAGGAGACACTAAATAAATAAAATCTGGAATTGAGAATTTTCTATGACAACAGACCACATTAACTAGGAAAGCTCTTAAAGAAGGTTAAGAGGCAGAGAGCTACCCGCAAGGCAGGAATATCTCAACGTTGGGCACTATGGGCATTTTGGATCAAGTACTTCTTTACAGAAGGGCTATTGAGAACCACTTGGTTGAGAACCAGTGTTACAAAGAAATGGGTCAGATAGCCTTGAATCTGCTCAAGCCCAGTGATCCACAAGAACAAAGGAATTTTTATCATTCAACTTTATTTTTCAGTTCTAAGATTCCACGAGTCTTCGAGTCTATGAATGAAAAGAATAATCAGCAAAGGCTAGAGTGAGAAGAATATTCAGGGATCACTATTTTGATTTCAGATAATAACCACAGATAATATTTATCAGTGTTTACTATGTGCTAGATCATCTTCTAGGCATTTTACATGAATATTAATATTGGAATGACTCATTCATTCAAAAATTTATTGAACAGACTAGTTACTGAATTAAAGATTCAGTTAGTGCTTGTAGCAGAAAAACAAAATAAAACATAAGGTTCCTGGTCTCAAGAAGAAAAAGTGAAAGTATTAGCTGCTCAGTCGTGTCCAACTCTTTGTGACCCCAAGGACTGTTGCCCTCCAGGCTCCTCTGTCCATTGTATTCTCCAGGCAAGAATACTGGAGTGGGTTGCCATTCCCTTCTCTAGGGGATCTTCCCGACCTAGGGATCGGGAAGACCAAGTCTCCCACATCATAGGCAGATTCTTAACCATCTGAGCCACAATGTAGGAATGTATAAAAATTTCTAAGGGATGAGAAAATAGATCATGTTAGCTGAAACATGATACTAGGCTAACGATAGAAACTAAAGAAAATTTAAAAAAATAAGTCAGGATCAAAATAGGCTTAGGGTGCAGATTGCCAGGCTAAGGAAAAATGACAAGGAAGTTCTGCTTCCAGAAATGTCATGGTAGATCCTGCAAGGCCAGCCCTTCCATAGAATAATAACTAAATGCTTGATAAATTATAAAGGCAATGGAGAACAACCAAAGCAGGCAGAAACTAAATGGGACTTGACACTTGGAAGGAAAAAAATGGCATTGGGTAAGTCTCCATTCACAGCTTTTTGCCTGAGGGGAGGCACCAGCTGGTATTATCCAGTAATAGATAAAGGTCAAATACAAATGTTCAGTCTCATGAGCTTGAAAATCAGAAAACAGAATTTGCTGCAACTATAAGAGAAAATGAGGGGGAAAACCTCATAAAAGAGAGAGATACGGAGGCAGAGGCCTAAATTCTGGATAAAAACACTGGGCGCACAGCTCTGAGTTTTCTGTGACATGGGCCCCAAGCAGTCCAGGTAAGGATGAAAACCTGGACAGAGACCTCAGCTGCTGTCTGCTGCAGATGGGGCAGAGTTTGAAGTTTGAATTTACCCAAGTTACCTGCCTGAAAAACAAAAATCAGTCATTAGAAAATGTATAGAAACTCTTTAGAAATACATAACAGAATCCAGAGTCTCTACAATGGGAACAAAATCCACAATTACTATACTGTGAAGAAACAGAAAAATGTGGCCCAACTCAAGAGATAAGATAATCAATGTAACTGAAGCTGAGACAGTCCAAGGTGTTAGAATCAATAGGTGTGGATTTCAAGCCGTTTTTATAACTATCCTCAAGGACACAGATGAAAATTAGCTTGTAATGAATTTTCTTTTAAAGGAAATATCAGCAGAACAATAAAACCTATCAAAAATGGAAAGCCTAGGTTAAAAAATACAATACTGAAATAAAAAATATTCACTGGATTTGCAAATTGCAGTTCCAATCTCAAGATGAGAGAGGAAAAAATAAAGATTGGAAAAAAAATGAATAAAATTTCATTGATTTGGGGGACATTATCAAAAGATGAAACATGCTTGTAATTTTGGAGCCAGAAGGAGAGGAGAGAATAGGACAGAAAATTTAAAGAAATAATGGCCAAAATTTTTACAAATTTGATTTTAAAAGACACAATTCATAGACTCAAAAAGAGAGAGAAAAATGACAGGGGAAGGAGGGAATCAAAAATCATAAAACAGTAAAATACTAAACAGTAAAACAGTAAACTCGCTATCTAGCATATCAATAAAGACATTAAATGTGATTGGACTTAAAAGCTTTAATTAAAAGGCAGATGTTGTCAGACTGGATAAAAACCTTCAAGACCCAACTATATGCTATCTACAAGCAATGCACTGAAAATAAACACAGATACTTTGAAAGTTAAAGTATAAAAAAAGATATATATCACATAAATGATAAGCCTAAGTAGGACAGAGTGGATACAGTAATATGAGATGGATGTTATAACCAGAGACAAAGAAAGGCTTATCATAATGATGTAAGAGTTCATTCACAGGAAGACTAACAATCATAAATGTACATGTGACTGATAACAGAGGTTCCAAATACGTGACATAAAAATTGATAGAATTAAATGGAGAAATAGAAAATCCATAATCATAGTTGATTTTAACATCCTCACATCAGCAAGACAAAAAACTTAGTAAAGATATAAAGTATATGAATAACATTAACAACTATCTTAGCCTAATTCATATTTGTATAATTTAATCAACTATCTTAACCCAATTTACATTTGTATAACACTACATCCAACAGCATAATACACTCACTAAAAAATGATAATACCTGAATATTTCCAACTTCACTAAGATCAGAAAGACATCAAGACAGATAAATATAACTCATATACTTTCTTCTAAAATATGAAGCATCAGAAATCAAACACATAATTAACAAGAATATATTAATGACCACATTAATGCCCAGCTCCTGATTATCACATGGTACTGGAGAACAGTGAAAGTTAATTCATAAATCATGAGCCTCATTCTCTTGTTTCAACTCTTTCCCTATAAAATCTGTTCTCTGAGTAGGAAACTTATTTGCTTGTCATGTCTTCAGTTTCCTGATAAAATTGAGTCCTGTGATATTACAGGTCTACATTATCTCTATAAGCAAAAATCATGGGACTTGAGGAGCTAATTGTTCCCAAGCTGGGAGCCTGAGATATCCAAGGATGTGAAAATGTAGTAAAGGAGAGTTTTCAAAAATGACCAAGATTTCAAAGAACCTAACAGAAGTCAGTTCGTGATAGACTGGGAAGCCTGGCGAGCTGCAGTCCATGGGGTCGCAAAGACTCAGACACACTGAGTGACTGAACTGAACTGAACAGAAGTCATGTATTTTTCTGCAGCAAGGCTGCACAGTGGAAACTTAACCCTGTCACACTGTTTAATTTTGGTGAAATTACTAATACCATAGTTCTGTTTTTGGTTGGTAAAATGGGGTTAGTAATATATATATTGGAGTTGAGTTCATATTAAATAAAATAACTTGTGTATAGCACCTATTAAAAAGCAGAGACATTACTTTGCCAACAAGGGTCCGTCTAGTCAAGGCTATGGTTTTTCCAGTAGTCACGTATGGATGTGAGAGTTAGACTGTGAAGAAAGCTGAGGACCAAAGAATAAATGCTTTTGAACTGTGGTGTTGGAGAAGACTCTTGNAGGATGCAGGATGCTTGGGGCTGGTGTACGGGGATGATCCAGAGAGACGTTGTGGGGTGGGAGGTGGGAGGGGGATTCGGGATTGGGAGCTTGTGTACACCTGTGGTGGATTCATGTTGATGTATGGCAAATCCAATAGAGTATTGTAAAGTCAAATTAAAAAAAAAAAAAAGTTTAAAAAAATAAATAAATAAATAAAAGAAGTCAAACATCAAAAAAAAAAAAAAAAGAATACAGATGCTTAAAGGCACATTTTTATATCTTATTATCTGTTTAAAAACTATTTTCACCCAGAACAGATTCTTACATAGGCCTACATATATAACTGTAAACTGGGACAAAATTTAGGAATGTAAATATATATTAGATAAGGCTAAAATCCCTTTGATCACCATTTCTGACAGGATCCCTGACCACCTACCCAGATATAATCATATTTAGTATTTTGGCACCTGTCTTTTCAGGCTTGGTAGTTTTAAACTGACATACACATATGAATACATGCATGTTCATGCACACACACATATACACTGTAAACATTTCCTACAGTTTAAACATTTGTGCACTTCTAAATTTTAGAAAATGTGTGTGACATAATCTGGTGAGTTTCTTATACAGTCTGGAAGAGGAAGTGTCTTTGTGTTAAACAGACTTGAATTAAGAATTCCATTGCTATATAATTTGCAGTGGTCATGATAGCAACATTCTGGAAGTTATCTAAATGTCTACAATTAAGGGAATGCTCAAAATATATAACTTTTTTACAGAATTTTTAATCAAGGTAGTGATATGGCCATGTATAATTTTTTAAAAGATAATTTAGAATACACATTGAAGAAGGNTGGTGGATTCATGTCGATGTGTGGCAAAGCCAATAGAGTATTGTAAAGTAAAATTTTAAAAATAAATAAAAGAAAAAAAAATAAAATAACATATTTAAATTTTAAAAAAAAGCCATACAGGTATAGATAATATGGAGGGACAGAGACCATAAGAGAGAGAAGGAGGGAGACAAAATAAATAAATTATCCTGTGCTATAGAGACTTTGCAGTTTCAAAGCTACAGCTTCAGGGAAAATTTCATCACTAGTATTGATTAGTTCTACTGATTGATTAGTTCATACACCACCTGCTTATGTAGGAAATACTCTCAGTGCAGTTTAAGAATCTAAACTCCACTCAGAATCCCTATAACCTCCCATATGATCCAGAAAATACCAGCCCTCATAACACTGCTGGCTGCGTGCTTGCCTTTAAAATTTTAGACTAGACTAACCTTTGTTGTTGTTCAGTTGCTCAGTCATGTCCGACTTTTTGCAACCCCATAGACTGCAGCACACCAGGCTTCCCTGTCCTTCACTGTCTCCTGAAGATTAACCTTTAGGAGGCTCTAAGAACATAAACTTCATATGTGTTCTCACAACCACGATCCACTGGGTATAGGCTGGTATCTAATATTTTTATGCATATTTCTATCTTAAATATCGAAGTATTTTCCAGTATTGGCTTTGTTAGTGATGATATCCCTCCCCCATCTTTCATTCCTCATACTCATAAAACACAGTGATGCCCTCATAAGAGAAGAAAATTCCATTAAGTATCTGATTCTTATTTAAAATCTACTTCTTGTGACAAAAAAAAATACAGAACCNTTTGTTAGTGATGATATCCCTCCCCCATCTTTCATTCCTCATACTCATAAAACACAGTGATGCCCTCATAAGAAAAGAAAATTCCATTAAGTATCTGATTCTTATTTAAAATCTACTTCTTGTGACAAAAAAAAATACAGAACCCACATAAGAGAAGGGAACCTGTCACATGAATGTCAAGAAAAGTTGGAATTGTGTACAGTGAAAAGTGAGGTAGATGTTCTTAATTTAATCCAAAATATAGTTGATTTAAAGATTGTTACTGTTTTTCAAGAAAAGACTCACCAATATGAAAGAAATGAGTTTCTCTGCTCTTAGCAAAACTCATACACAATGGATCCTATCATCACACAAAGTGCCTTAAGCTACATTAAAGGTCGGTTCAGTTCAGTCACTCAGTTGTGTCTGACTCCGCGACCCCATGGACTGCAACACACCAGGTTTCCCTGTCCATCACCAACTCCCAGAGCCTACTCAAACTCATGTCCATCGCATCAGTGATACCATCCAACCATCTCATCCTCTGTCATTCTCTTCTCCTCCTGCCTTCAATCTTTCCCAGCATATATTATATAATGTATTTAAAAATATACATTAAATGTGTATTGTCCAAATAAAAGAGCAAATAACAGAGACAATTATGCTAATCACCTATGTGGCTATCAGAACTCAAACAAGGGACAAATATGTCTCTTAAATTTCTACTGCACCAGTGGGTCCCATCATCAGGATAAATGACATTTATATTAAGTATGACATTTTTCATCAGGTGAATTGCAAGGCAGCCTGAAACCTAAGGCAGGAGTATTAGTGAGAGGTATCAATGTTCAACTTGTATGTTCATGCCATAGCAACTTAGTGCTATTCGTAGGTCCTTATTACTAGGGGAGATCCCCTGGAGAAGAAGTATGGCAATCCACTCCAATATTCTTGCTTGGAGAATCTCATAGACAGAAGAGCCTGACAGGCTACAGTCCATGGGGTCGCAAAGAGTCAGATATGATTGAGCGACTAAGCACAGCACAGCACATTACTAACTGTATATATACAGATATGTATATCTGTGTGTATAAACATATACATACATATGTATGCAGTGAGTGTGTCTATGTGTGTGCATATATATATATATATATATATATAGAGAGAGAGAGAGAGAGAAAGAGAGAGTGAAAGAGAGACAAAGGTTTGATAACTACATTTAGAAGGAAGTCTAACAATCCCCAAGTATCTTATCTCTGAATGGAAGTTTAGGAAGGAAAGCAAGAGCAAGAGGAAATGAGAGAAATAGAGTTTCCTAAGAACTCTCCGCCACTATGTGACTCCTTTCAATGTAAAACTCATTTGTGTTTGTCCCTCACCCTGCCAAAATGTTTAACTTTCTATATGCTATGTCGAGGCACTTGTTTGCAAGTTAATATTCAAAGAGCTGGTGTACCTGTGGTTGTTTGTGGAGTGGTTCATTTCTGTTGTAGGACCCCACTAGTTGAAGGGCAGAGAATGGAAACTCACACAGCTAGACAGGCAGAAACATAACTTAGTTTACTTTCTCAGGGAATAGGATTACTCTTGAGTTTCCTGGATGATCAGAAAAACAATTTAAAGGGACTAATTAAATGTTTTTAAAAGTCACGCATATATTTCCCTGTGTGTTTGTTATTTGAACACTTCTGAGAAAAGTTCATGTATTCCCGGAGCTTGCAGTTTTACCTAAGAGGAAAGAAGAATTCAGTTATCCTATTCCCTCATCAGTGTTGCAGATAAACTCACAATGGTTTACTCTCAACATAAAATTGCACAGAACCCAAAAGTGATCATCTCCTTTTGTACTCCCATCTTATGTCTCACTCTCTCTTGCACCCTATTTTAAGGTGATTTAAAACTGCTGAATTTCTAAACTTTTTTAAAAGCTGAATTTGTACACAATTATGGCATTTTTTCTTACAGCTGTTTAGGTAAAGATATTTTAAAGAAAACAAAGAAGGCTGACCATAAAAAAAATGATGCATTGAACTATATTGATTGCATTTTATTTGGTTATGAAACTTTAATGAGAAAAAAATATATTAAGCACAAGAACACTGTGGGGGGGCATTGATTTCATTTTAAAATACAAATTTAGATATGACATGATACAGGTGCTAACTATTGATACAATGGCATTTATAGTATATAAGTACATCAGGTCAACATGTTGTAAACCTTAAATTTACCCAGTGTTAAATGTCAAATATATTTCAATAAGAAAGAACACTTGTGATGTAAGTAAATGAATCTTTGAAGAATTATTTAAAAACAAAACAAATTTAAAAATAAAATAAAAATTATGCAGTTAATTTTCTTTGATCNCATTCTTTCTGGAGTTACTTCTCCACTGATCTTCAGTAGCATATTGGGCACCTAATGACCTGGGGAGTTCTTCTTTTGGTATCCTATAATTTTGCCTTTTCATACTCTTCATGGGGTTCTCAAGGCAAAAATACTGAAGTGGCTTTCCTTCCCTTCTCCAGTGGACCACGTTCTGTCAGCCCTTTCCACCATGGGTTGCCCCACAGGCATGGTTTGATTTCATTGAGTTAGACAAGACTGTGGTCCTGGTGTGATTAGATTGACTAGTTTTCTGTGAGTATGATTTCAGTGTGTCTGCCCTCTGATGCCCTCTTTCAACATCTACCGTCTTACTTGGGTTTCTCTTATCTTGGGCGTGGGGTATCTCTTCATGGCTACTCCTATAATTTACATTTTAAGATAACAGGATTAGCCAGAAGGTTTTTTTTCAAAGACTGTGCTCAAGCAGGAAACATTATTGTTATATAATCCTAAGGAATGTCGAGGGGGAAAAAAAAAAAGTTTGTCCTTTCTTCCTCCTTGAGAATTCCAGACCCTTCTCTCCTTGGGGACCCCTTGAGTTCTTATCAACCTGTCTAGGACATGAACCTCCTATCCTCCTTTTCTTTTAGGAGGATTATGTTGCTAAGGGGAAGGGGCATCATTTTCATTCCATAACTACTTGCTGTTTAGGGGCATGGTCCCTAAATTGTTGAGGCAACATATTCTCCTAACCCTCATACTGAGAGTCTCTTGGTCTATGGGCCCCAAGTAATAGTTGGAGGAGGCTGGGCACTCGTAGGAGCGTGGACAACCATTAGTAACTTAAAAGCCTGCATGCGACTAGAAACAAATCCAGTTACACAGTTACAGATGCAGGGAGCAAACAGCAAAAATAGAAAAATCAGAATTATTGTAATTAAGATAGTTTTCCACCATGGGGAACAAGTTAACGTCTCCCAAAGTGAGGCAACTGAGGCTTCAGGAGTATCCATAGGCCCAATCATCTTGTTCATGTGTTTCGTAAAATGAGTAACATTAGTGTTCATATCAGGTATATATGTAGAGCGTTGGGTATGAATAATGACACAAGTTCCTCCTTGCACAGCTTTCAGAATATCTAAAGCCAATCTCTTTTGTAAAACCACCTTTCTAATTTGTGCTTGTTTGGGATTAAGAGCTGAAATAGCTTTTTGAGAATCTTGTAATGCCTGTTGAGTAAAATTACTCAAAGCATCCACTCATAGCATAGCATCTGTAGTTCCTGCAGAGGGAGCAAATTCTGCAGCCAAATAATCTTACCGGTGAAATACAGACCATGTCCACGAATTTTTAAGGATAGGGTAAATTAACAGGCTTTTCTCAAGTTCTGAAAATATAAAGACATGAGTAAAGACTGGACCTAGGGTTCATCTCCTTATTCAGCCAGGGGGAAGCCATGCCCATAGGTAAGAGCCACATATCCAATAGGTCCCATTTGGAGCAAGCCAGTGTGATGTGACTAAGATATCCAGTACTAATCAGTGCCTAGCCAGACAAAGGGAAGACCTGAGTTGGGATTGGAAAACAAGCGAATGATTACATTTCCCTGAGGCAAAATCCCAAGTGTTTTCAATCATTATAATTAAGTTTTTGACTAACTTCTGGGGATGGCTCTATTTGTTCCCAGTATATAGGGGCAGTAGATATTAGATGTCTTTTTTCAGGNATCAGTGCCTAGCCAGACAAAGGGAAGACCTGAGTTGGGATTGGAAAACAAGCGAATGATTACATTTCCCTGAGGCAAAATCCCAAGTGTTTTCAATCATTATAATTAAGTTTTTGACTAACTTCTGGGGATGGCTCTATTTGTTCCCAGTATATAGGGGCAGTAGATATTAGATGTCTTTTTTCAGGAGTTAACCATATAACCCTATCCCATATTTGATAAACGTCAGGTAAAAAAAAAAAAAAAAAAAGTCTAGACCTATTTGCCTTATGTATAGCGAAATAGTCATTAAACCAAGTTAAAATCAAAATGAAAAGTCACATTATGTCCATAGTTATATCAGTCCATCTTAAGGTTGTTAGACGTCATCAGATGAAGAAGAGGCATCACATGTGATTGTTGTTAAAGGTATTCACAGACTTGGAGAAAGTCTTTTCCTTGAAGTGGAGATGTCCACCACAGGAACCTTCATCTACTGATGAAGAGGGGAGTGCCCCACAGATCCAGTAGTTAGACTGATTGTGGAATTCAGCATAGGAATGAGCCTAGGACAAGAAGGCATTATTTTGAGGATCAAATGACATACTCAGGATTTAGGAGTCAGCAGAAGTAGGCTCACATAGATTATCAGGCCCATCTGAAAAGTACAAAGTCAGAGCATAGAAAGTAAATACATAAAATGAAGTCACTTAGTTCTGGTCAGGGTGCCACCTCTTAACTCGAGTGTGATGTACCCATGAACCAATTCCTGGCACTTTGACAGCTGTGGAAGAAGAAAGAATAACCTGGTAAGGGCCTTCCCAGAAGGGCTAGAGGGATTGGCCCCCAAATCCCAATGTTTTTATGAAGACCTCAGTTCCTGGCTCAAATAGAGGCTTGTTGGACTCAGAGGCTGCATCAGAAGTCATTTCCCAGAGTTCTGTTAATGCCTGTTGAAAAGCTCAGATCTGAGTTACATAACTAGTTAATTCCAAGACTTCAGGGTGTATAACAATGTCTGTGCATAAGAAAGGCCTTCCATAAATACATTCAAAGGGGGACAGTCCCTCTTTTTTGGGGACAGTTCGAGCTCTCACTAAAGCTATGAGTAGGACTTTAATGTCCTGCATCTCTTGAGTTAATTTGTGCCGATGTCTTTTGATAATGTCGTTAGCTTTTTCAACCTTTACTGAGGATTGGAGACTCCAGGAAAAGTGTAAGTGACGTTCTATTCCTAGAGCCTTAGACACCCCCTGAGTTACAGCAGCTTTAAAGGTGGAGCCATTGTCATTCTGAAGGCTCCGTGGCAGCCCAAATCTGGGGATAATTTCATGGATTAAGATCTTTATAACCTCCTTAGCCTGTTCACTATGACAGGGAAAAGCTTCAATCCTTCCAGTAAAAGTATCCACCCAAACTTGTAAGCAACAATGCCCATTAGCTTTTGGCATATGAGTAAAATCAATTTCCCAGTCCTCTCCAGGATACTTTCCACTTTGTTGTAATCCATATTTTGCTAGCTTTTCAATCTTTGGGTTATTTTTCTAACAAACCTCACACCT
Source organism: Neotragus pygmaeus (assembly GCA_006410875.1). Taxonomy (NCBI): domain Eukaryota; kingdom Metazoa; phylum Chordata; class Mammalia; order Artiodactyla; family Bovidae; genus Neotragus; species Neotragus pygmaeus. The sequence goes on along the minus strand of SJYV01048526.1, from coordinate 1,814,429 downwards.
TTTGATAATATTCTTTTAAGTTTTGTTTACATTTTTACCTTCAAACAAATGAGAAGCCATCTGGTAAGTACTCTCTGTACCCAAATGAAGGCTCTGGTGTAAACCCTTAAGAATTTTCCACTGAGCATTTTCAGGAATTATTTGTCGTCCATCCTCGGACTGTAACCATCCTTTATCAGTAATCTTTGCTCATCTTTTCTCATATCTTTCTAATTTTTTCTCAGTATATTGTGGTTTTTCCTGTTCCACAGGACCTGTCCAGATCAAAGGCATCTGCAGTGAAGGGGTTTGGTAAAGTGCCTCTTTTCTGGCTTGACAGCCAGCCAGCTGATTACCTTTGGCTACTTTACTCCCATCCCTGCTGTGTCCTTTGCAATGCATAACAGCTACTTCTTTAGGACAATATAAAACAGTTAAAAGTCTCTCAACCTCTCTGAAGTGTTTAATAGGTTCTCCTGTTGCTGTTTTAAACTTTCTTTCCATACTGCAGTACGAGCATGTAAAGTCAAATAAACATACTTAGAATCAGAGTAGATATTTACCCGCTGCCCTTTGTTTAACTCTGGAGCTCTGGTCAGAGCCACAAGCACCACTAACTGAGCACTGGTTCCCTGGGGGAGAGATTTTGCTTCTAAAACCTGTTCAGCAGTCACCACTGCGTAACTTGCTTTACACATTCCATTCCGGACAAATGAACTGCCATCTGTACATATAGAAATTGGTAACAATCGTGGTAAGGTGTTTCATTTTCCTTCTCAGGAAGGAAAGTGGCAGGATTTAAATTTCCACAAACTTTAAGCTTAGTTACTGGTCTTTCTAACAACAATGACTGATATTCAAGAAGCCTACTGTCTGTCATCCAAATATTAACCTTAGAATTTAGGATTCCACTCACATCATGAGAAGTCAGTACAGTAAGGTTTTGTCCATTAATTATTTTTAAAGCCTCAGGTGCTAATAAAGCTGCTGCCCCAATTAATCTTAGGCAGTGAGGCCACCCACGTGAAATTGCATCCAATTCTCTTCTTAGATAAGCAATAGGTTGCTGGTGAGGCCCTCGGTGTTGTGTCAAAACTCCCAAGGCCATACATTTTCTTTCAGTGACAAANCATTGGAAAAGACTCTGATGCTGGGAGGGACTGGGCGCAGGAGGAGAAGGGGACAACAGAGGATGAGATGGCTGGATGGCATCACCGACTCGATGGACATGAGTTTGAGTGAACTCCGGGAGTTGGTGATGGACAGGGAGGCCTGGTGTGCTGTGATTCATGGGGTCGCAAAGAGTAGGACATGACTGAGCGACTGAAATGAATGAATGAACGAGCACCTATTATGTGGCAGGCACTCAACAAAGCTAAATTTAATTATGGTAAACAAAAATAGCGATTCTAATTATTTCTTGCTGATCACAAGCTCTAAGTGCCCTCGTGAATTTAAAACAAAAAGAGACCAACAAGTTAACATTTAACTAAATGCAATTTATTAGGCTAAATATTTCAAAACCAGGGCCACAAGGGGAAAACGTCACTTATCTTTGATGTGAAGAAGCTAAAACCTTCTTATACCATCAGTGTCAAGAGTTCTCTTTCAACAATCTCTGAAAATGTCTTCATGAAATCTTTTTTCCCCCTTAGTGCTCCCATTTTCCCTAACATTTACTCACTTGTTTTCTGACATTCTCATATTTTATCTTACTAATTTGAATTCTAGCTGGGTGTCTTTGGTATTTCTGTTAACTTAAGACCCAGTTGAACTAACCTACAGAAAATCCTATTTAAGAACAAAAGAGTTCTACATTAAGAAGAATAATAATATTTTAATAAAAATAAAATAAATAATAATAATGAACTAACAGGAATTACTCTACGTCACAGCTCACTGCTGGCAACTGTATCTCTCCAAACTGAGTCAGACATGTATGTGTTTTAGGCCGTAGATTCCAATGGCTGCTCCACCCTAGCCAGGTCTCACCTTCTCCCTGTTCTACCCACTGCCTGGCTAGGCACCCTGCTGTCTCTGGGCCCTCCTAGGATGGTTTCTCAGCTGGTAATAGGGCCAAGGCAGTAAGTACCTCATTTCCACCTGAACAGACTAAAAGAATGATGCTCCTTGGCCAGACTAAAAGAATGTGAGGCATGTGGGATCTTAATTCCCTGACCAGCGATGGAACCCACTCCCAATGGCCTTTGCATTGGAAGATCAGAGTCTTAACCACTTGATCACCAGGGAAGTCCAAGGATCTTTTCTAAACCAGACCATGGCCGGATTCACTTCTTTAACCTTCCTAGCTTAATGCTTTAACAAATGTTCATCATGGGCCAAGGTTCTTCATACACATTACATGCAATTCTTATAACCCTATGAAGTATAGGTGTCTTTACAGATGAGAAAATTGAGGCACTCATTAACTAAATAATTTGTCCATGGAAACACGGGTAGTATGTGACAAGGCTGGAATCTGAATGCAGGCAGATTTGACTTGGTGATCCAATTAAACAGCTCACTAAGCTGCCCCATGCTATCTAAGCTAGTAACATTAAAGTCTCTTTTTCCAAAAAGATGGGTGCTCTGAACACAGAGTACCCTTTGAGTGCATGTCAGCTCTGATAAAAAGAGCTCTGTCCCTGAAAGTTTGTTAATTAAGGTATCATTTTATAGTGGAATATCTAACAGCGAGTTCCCTAGAGAACAGGATCACTTGTTGGCATCCACCATATCCTTTCCCAGAAATGCCATTAAATAAGCTAAGTACCTCATTCAGTGCTTTCTAATATTTAGTATTATCTCATCTAGCCGGTCTCATGAATAATCAAGTTAACTGACTCATTCTCAAAACTTCAAAAATGAAATTATTTTAACAACAAATCATAAACACACTTTCAGATAAAAACATTCTGATGTTAATTTAAAATGATGTCTTATCTAAGATACTGCTTTTAGATTGTTGTTCAGTCACTAAGCTGTGTCCAACTCTTACGACCCCATGGACTGCAGCATGCCAGGCTTCCCTGTCGTTCACCATCTCCTTGAATTTGCTAAAAATTCAAAAGCTCAAAACCATGTTTGTGCAAACTCATGTTCATTGAGTTGGTGATGCCATCCAATCATCTCATCCTCTGTCATTCTCTTCTCCTGCCTGAAATCCTTCCCAGTATCAGGGTTATTTTCCAATGAGTTGGCTCTCTGCAGCAGGTGGCCAAAGTACTGGAGCTTCAGCTTCAGCATCAGTTCTTCCAATGAATAATCAGGGTTGATTCCCTTTAGGATTGACTGGTTTGATTTCCTTGCAGTCCAAGTGACTCTCAAGAGTCTTCGCCAGCACCACAGTTCAAAAGCATCAATTCTTTGGCATTCAGCCTTCTTTATGGTCCAATTCTCACATTCGTACATGACTACTGGAAAAATCATAGCTTTGACTAGTTAGTCAAAGCTCATCCTTTCATTTTTGTGCCTGATTTTTGATAGTTCATTCTCCTCTTCCTTCCTCCCTCAGGAAGAGTCTTCAGACAGCCCTCCACTGTGCTCTTAATGCTTCAGGAAAAGCTAACCATTTAGCCTCCACTGATGCTACTTCCTCTACATAAAAAAATGTGCAAGCCCAAACTCCAAACTGGAAAGTGAAGGAACATTTACAATTAGTCAAATTTTAACCTCTTGAAAATCAGCTCCCACTGCAACGGAAAGGAGAATAAAAGAGTAGCTCTTACGCTAAAACAATCTATAGTAGCAAATAGAGAAAATTAAAAAGACAGAAAATACAAAAAGTGAAAAAAGGAGACAACACAGATATTAGGTTGATGTATCTGTATTACCAACTGTGTGGCATTATCAAGAAACTTTGAGATCTCTGCATGTGATGTGTATTTATCCTTCCTGAAACATTTACAGCTCTAAGAGTTATAATAATGGTAAGTTTTAAACTAGGAAACATAAATATCTCTAATTTTCTTCTTTCCAATAGGTAAAAGAGTTATTAATGGTCAAAGGTTGACACTGCAATTGTTTGTATTTCTGCATTACTTTCAGGTTGAAAAGACATTTGCTGAAGCATTTTGATCCACTTGACCTTTACTTCTTTGTCAACTTCATACATCTATTAATCATCCTAAAATTTAAAAAATAAATCATCGCCCACTTTAAGTATCTCAGAAAGACAAATGATGGACACTGGCATCCTTGCTCTCAATAGTGGGCTCTGCCATGAAGGACAGGAGATATTAGTCCTGTCAAACCACGGAAGAAAATCAGTGCTTTCTGTATTTTTTTAAGGTTCTTTTTTGATTTTTTTTTTTTTTAATTTCTTTCATTTTGGCTGTGCTGGGTCTTCATCGCTGTGGGAACGGGCTTTTCTCAAGTCGCAGTGAGCTGCTGCGTTAGGTGTTCAGTTGTGTCCAACTCTTTGCAACCCCATAGACTATGGTCTGCCCGTCTCCTTTGTCCATGGAATTCTCCAGGCAAGAATATTGGAGTGGGTAGCCATTACCTTCTCCAGGGGATCTTCCAGATCCAGGCTTTTGAACTCAGGTCACCTGCATTTCAGTCAGATTCTTCAGCACCATGGAAGCAGTGAGCTGCGGCTACTCCCTATTTGCACTCTGAGGGCTTCTCATTGCTGTGGATTCTCTTGTTGGCAAACACAGGCTCTAGGGCACACGGGCTTCAGTAGCTGCAGTGCAAGGGCTTAGTTGTTCCACAGCATGTGGGATCTTCCTGGGTCAGGGATCGAACCTGGGTCTCCTGCATTGGCAGGAGGATTCTTCACAACTAAGATATCAGGGAAGCCCCTGTGAGTATTCTTTTAAGTGTGGCAAGAAGGAAATTTTTTGAGACATAAGCCTGCAATCTTGACTAATTCCTCAATTGATCCTTTTGTCCTCTTCTGCTGTTTCTCTCGTTTCTCTGTCAAAATTTAACTGTGTGAACCAGGAATTCCCTGGCAGTGCAGAGGTTAGGACTCCACACTTCCATTGCAGGGGACCCAGGTTAAATCCCTGGTCAGGGAACGAGGCTCCTATCGGCCGTTCGGCCAAACAAACAAACAAATGTGTGACTCACTCTTGCTCTTGTCTCCTGAGGCCGTTTTTGCCCAGCAGCTGGGCTTCCTTCCTCCTGCCCTGCTACATCTTCTCAAATTGTGCTTTATCCACCCTCATTCTCCTGGCCCTTTCAGTTGCATCCAACCATGCTGACCTATTTCTTCCCTCTATAAAATGTCTCGCTTGCTTCCTGGTAGTACAGAATCCTGGCACTTGCAACGCTCTGATCAGTCAGTGCTGGAGACTGTCAGGGATCTCTCAATATCCACCCTCCCCTTCTTCCTCAGTAACAGAGTCCCCCAGTTTTCCTCTGGGTACATAGCTGCTCCAAATAAAAATTTTACTCTCAAACATCCTTTCCAGCTAAGAAAGAGCAGACCCATGTGAGGAAAGCAAAACTGACAAGCACATTTGTTGCAAAGCATCCTTAAAAAAAGATGGTGCCTTCTCTAGTCTCCCTTTTATCTTCTTGGGGGTTGGAATGCAGGTGTGACAGCTGGAGCTGAAGCAGCCATAAGTTATGAAGCGATATGAGAAAAGAAACTTACTTTTTTTTCCCGAAAGTATTTATTTATTTATTTATTTATTTAAAGTATTTATTTATTCAACTGAGCCAGGTCTTGGTTGCAGCGTGTGGGATCTAGTTCCCTGGCCAGAGATTGAACCTGGGCCCCCTGCTTGGGAGCGAAGAGTCTTAGCCACTGGACCACCAGGGAAGTCCCATACTTGCTCTTCTGATGCTACAGAATCTCAGTCCACCTTCTTAGCTTTTCACATGAGAGAGAAATAAACCTGTATCTTGTTTAAGTCACTGACATTTTGAGTTTTCTGTCACTTGAAGCCAATCCTGGTCCTCTCTAATGAATTTCTTCCTTATTACTGAATATTCTCTGTCAGTTCCACTAGACTGTGTTTATGCTCTTTGGGAACAGAGGTTCTGATACTGTACTTGATTGTGCCAAAATACTTAATAACTGACCTAGATGACAATGAACTTATTATTACACAATTCTAGACAGGTCACTCTTTCTAAATATTAGTTGGGGGTGGCAGAAAATAGATGAATGGTTTCAACAGAAGATGATTAAGATGCTCTTAGAGTTACCATTTTTCTCTCTGACCTTACTTGAAGTAGTATACAGTATAGTGTTTGTTTCAATCACGTCTGACTCTTTGAGACCCTATGGACTATAGCCCACCAGGCTCCTCTGTCCATGGGATTTTCCTGGCAAGAATACTGGAGTAGGTTGCCCTTTTCTCCTCCTGGGGCTCTTCCCAACCCAGGGATCGAACCTGAGTGTCCTGTGTCTCCTGCACTGGCAGGCAGATTCTTTACCACTGAGCCACTGGGGAAGTGTTAGAACTTAATTCAGAGAATGGGAAAAAGATTTAAGAAAACAGGATATTATCCTTGTATACAAAATAATACCTCTTAGGCTGTGTTATTGAATAGAATTTCTTTTTAAAGAAATCTTAGAGAAATGAATGAGATTTCCAGCTACTTTATCAATTATATGGGTATAACTTATTACAGGGAATAATTTTTTCTCTAGTACTCTGGTTTCTGTGAGGGCTTCTCTCTAAATACACTCTTGACCTCCTGGTCTTCTTACCTTATTTGCTCTCTGGGAGATGAAGGACTTTTCTAATTGATACAGTTTGGAAGAATGACTGGAGTTGCCTGACTCAGCAAATTCTCTTCTCCTCCCAGAGGCAAGTTAATTCAGCGAGTACATGGTGCACTCTGCCAGTGAAGGCAGGCCAAGTATTCCCCATTCAGCTTCATTTACCTTTGCCCTCCTTTGCTCACCATTACCTTAAACGACCCTCAGCTTAGTTTCCTTTCATTATTAATTTTGAATTACTGGACTTTAACAGCAAAGTTCTGCCTCTTTGTTAGTTTTGGGATACAGGAAAAGACATCTACTTAAGAGTAACAGTAAATGTTTAGGTTTCAGTTGTCCACATGAGGGGAGTTAGGTTGTCTCTAAATCATATCTCACCAGAGAAACACCAATGATTCCCTGGTGACCTGACAGAATGCACAACCCTCCCTATAAACCTGAACTTCACTTAAGACAGTAATTGAGGCTTGAAGGCACAAGCACCCTCCTGATTTGGGGTGCTCATGCAACTCTATTGTATAAGAAACATTATCACAATGTACAAGCATTCCTGGGAGGAAACTAGATGTTTCCCAAGAAGCAGGTTTGCTTGTAATTGCTCTTTAAACTATTAAAAAAAAAAATTCTGTTCTACTCTGCTCAGGGAATAGAAAGCTCACGAAGGAAGACAAACATATCTACAGATCTGCTTTGTTCAAGGCATGAAACAACCTGCTACAACCTAATTCGTTTCAGCTCTGTAGTAAGTGAGAAGCTATATTGGGGAAGCTAAAAATTAGTTGCCCAGGGTCCCTCAGCAAGTGGCAGTTCCAACATTTGAACCCAGACCTGGCTTTAAAGCCTATGCACTTTCCCCACATTACACACCTTTCCCCAAGCTCTGTTATCTGCTTCATCCCATACAAAGGATCATCAGTGACTTAGATCTGTTTTGCAACCTGAGGACTCAGTCTAGACTTGTACCAAAGCACAGGATCCTTTTTTTTTTTTTTAATGTCAGTGGCACTGAAACTACCTGACTGTCTCCAATAGATTACAAACATACTTAATAGGAGGTGGAGTCTAAATTCTTACCTGCTGACTGAAGGCTGACCACATGACTTGTTTTGAATACAATCTGGCAGAAACAATATTGTGAGGGTGTTTAAACTGTAGTGTTGGTTGCTCAGTCATGTCTGACTCTTTGTGACCCCATGGACTATCGCCCGCCAGGCTCCTCTGTCCATAAAATTCTCCAGACAAGAATACTGCAGTGGGTTACCATTCCCTTCTGCAGAGGATCTTTCTGATTCAGGGATTGAACCTGGGTCTCCTGCACTGGAGGCAGATGCTTCACTGTCTGAGCCACCACCAGGGAATGAGCCTGATGAAGACTTGCAGCTGTCACTTTAGATTCTTTTAAAAATTTTTTAAAATTTTATTTATTTATTTATTTTGGCTGTGCTGGGTCTTCATTACTGTGCATGGGCTTTCTCTAGTTGTGGGAGTGGGGGCTACTCTTCATTGTGGTTTGCAGGCTTTTCATTGCTGTGGCTTCTCTTGTTGCAAAGCACAGGCTCTAGAGCAAGGGCTCAGTAGCTGTGGTGCACAGGCTTAGTTGCCCTACAGCATGTGGGATCTTCTTTAAACCCATGTCCCCTACATTGGCATGCAGATTCTTAACCACTGGACCACCACGGAGGTCTGACTTTTGGACTCTTGGGACCCTCTGCCACCCAGTGAACACTGGTGAGCCTGATGGAGGGTGAAATATCACATGGAGCTGGCATGAGCCATTGCTACAGATGACTCCCAAGCCCAGAGTTGCCCTGGATGCTGACCACAAATGCATGAATCATTCCACCCAAGGCCAGAAGAACCACCCAACTGAGCTCAGCCCAAACTGTTGACGCACAGAACTGTGAGCAGAAACTCTGCTGTTTTTAGCTACTATGTTTGGGGATAATTTGTTATACAACAAAAGCTAGCCCTCTCAACATAGGGTCAGAGATTCCTTGCAGTTAAAAACAAATGAGGTTAGGCCCAAAGGCTATTGAAAAGTTTACTGGTCATTGCTTATTCATACATTCTGCTACCTTCAATCCAGTGTGACTCAGCATTAGAGTTCCTGAAACCCAAATAAGCTGTGTCTTCAAGCACCCAACAGTGAACTGGTCTAGCCTGTCCCTCTCCAGGCTCCTTGTGATAAGGGCAATTGGCCATAACTCTTTGTTTCCCCTCACAGTGTAAAGCCTTCTTTATTGTACAGTCTCAATAAAATTTCTGAATCAGTAGAAGAGATTTTAGCCCTTAGGGAAACTAGAACCTTCCTAAAGTGTCTGTCTGCAGTGCAGGAGACCCAGGTTTGATCCCTGGGTTGGGAAGATCCCCTGGAGAAGGAAATGGCAGCCCACTCCAGTACTCTTGAAAATCCCATGGATGGAGGAGCCTGGTAGGCTACAGTCCATGGGGTGGCAAAGAGTCAGATACAACTGAGCAACTTCACTTTTTCACTTTCACAGCTTTGAAGCACAGTGTAATGATAACCATGGTAATAAAATTTGGAAACTTTCACAAGTGATGGAAAAAGCCACACCTACGGGCAACTCTACAGCTGATGAGATTTAGTCTTTGAGGTTTGACTACATTGTGTTTTTTTATTTATGTATATAGTTATACATACATGTATATTTTCTTTCCATTATGGTTTACCTTGCTGCTGCTGCTAAGTCACTTCAGTGGTGTCCGACTCTGTGCGACCCCATAGACGGCAGCCCACCAGGCTCCCCCGTCCCTGGGATTCTCCAGGCAAGAACACTGGAGTGCGTTGCCATTTCCTTCTCCAATGCATGAAAGTGAAAAGTGAAAGTGAAGTCGCTCAGTCTTAGGAGACTGGATATAGTTCCCTGTGCTATACAATAGGACCTTGTTGTTTATCCATTCTAAACGCAATAGTTTGTATCTATTAACCCCAAACTCCCAGTCCATCCCTCTTCCTCCCCATCTCCCTACAATTACATTGTTTTCATTTTTTAAAGATTATTTTTTGATGTGGCCCATTTTTAAAATGTCTTTATTGAATTTGTTACAATATTACTTCTTTTTATGTTTTGGTTTTTTGACCAAGAGGCATGTTGGATCTTAGCATCACAATTAGGGATCAAACCCCACTCCTTGCATTGGAAGGCAAAGTTTTAACCACTAGAGTGCCAGGGAAGTCCCCCTCCCCTTTTTTTTTTCTTTTTTTGATGTAAACCATTTTTAAAAAATCACTGTTTTTACAAGCACTTTCTAAATCTTGGGAGACAGTTCAGGCAAAGTATAGAATTAGCAATTTAAATATGTACAAAACGTTTTATGATCTGAACTTTTTCAGCGTGACTAAGTTTCAGCAAGATAACTGGAATCAATCAGAACTAACTAAATGGTGCTTAAACATGGGATAATAATAAAATTCCTGCTATTTCTGAGTACAGATTTAACTGGAACCACAATTTTGGAATACCATCTTAAAGCTTCCAAGAGACTGTCACCTCATGAACAAAATCAGCTTTATATATTAAAAAATCAGAGTCAACTTATTAAAATTGAATCAGCTATTATGCTATTTCCTTCTTTTTTTGCATTTTCTTCTTTATATGAAAATGTTTTTATTAATATAAAGTCAACATCAGCTTTTTACACAAACAAGTCTTTTAAGTTTAAGAAAAGATAACAACTCTACTTTAACTGCAACTCACAGCATTCCACAACCATAATTACCATTGGCGAAAAAAGACTAAGGCTCAAAAAAGCAGTACCTTTCACATGACTCTGCTTTAAAATTTTAGAGCTGAACCAGAAACTTAAAGTTGCTAAGTTGCTCGGAAAAATTAAATAGTATCTGGTGACTGAGTTGAATAATAATTACTTTAAAATGTTGCACCATCATTAACTAGGCCCTGGCCTTGTGCACCTGCAAACTCAGGTGGACAGAAATGGCACAGATCACCTTTGGAAAAATAAGGATGATAAAATAAGCTGATTCTGAATATTTTGTACCACTTGGTATCTGATCTGATGAAAGAAGATTAGTGGATCCAGGGTTCAAATATGAAGTCTGACATGAGGGCCCCTGTGTGGTTTCTCAGGGGTTTATAATCATTGTTCTCCTAGCAATCCCTTCACTGTAACCTACTGCTTCTCGGGCCTAGATCCTATAATTCCTAGGTGATTCTAATTTCATTCATTTGTTTGGCCAGAATCTGTTACTCAATGATGAAGTGCTATTTTCTGTGAAATGACTCAGTTGTGCATTTTCCTGAAAAAGGAGGGAAAGGAGGAAGCAGGGAAAAATAATAATTTAGGGGATTACTTAATCCATGAAAGAAATAACAAGTATTTCAGAAACAAACGTAGACACAGTGAAGCCTCATTTAAAATGAATTAAGTGAAAAATAAGAGAAATCATTCATGGGTACCTGTATCCTAGTTCTTCACTGAGGTGGATCATATGAAGGATATAGGATTCCTTGCTTGTTCCAGTGAGGCCAGGCAACAATAAGACAGTAGGCCGGGTGCTGGCATCCATATAACGTTTACTGTTATCATTATCAAACCAGTCCAGGGAGATTTGTCCTCCATCTGCAGTTTTAATAAGTTCACTGAAAGAAATAATACAAAAGATATACTCCTTTAGTGTTTCAAGTCATGTTTGTTTGTTTGGTTTTTTTTTTTTGCCACACCACATGGCATGTGGGATCTCAGTTCCCTGACCAGGGATCAATCAGATTCACAACCCCTGCATTGGAAGGGCAGTCTTAAACACTGGACAACCAGGGAAGTCCCGCGAGTCATGTCTTAATGTTAGTTCTTAATTCCGTATATATACCTGACATTATTTAGTCATCTTAAAATAACTTTTTTCTGCATCCACTAACACACATGTCACTTTCTTCCATTGCATGGATGTCACGAAATTAGTACAATAAGTATTTTCAGCAAGATCAGTAAAAGGTAGTATATAAAAATGAACTTCAAACTACTTCACATACTTATTTTAATAATTTCCTCATTACTCTGAAATACCCAGCATTTAACCCCTATTTGATTGAGGTCACCCAAATAATTCAACAGGGAAATGATGAATAAGTAAACTGCTGATCTGATCACTCCTCTTGCTGTCTTCACTCTATAATGCAGTTTCCTCATAGTGCATATTACAAAATTGGCTTCTTAAAGGTTTCAAAGTACTTCTCACACAGTATCTACGACCTTGAAGAATTTTCCCAAATAAATAGTGCAAGTTCCAGGCAACAAAAAAAATTCCAGAAAGGAATAGATGACTCAGGAAAATTAATAATAGGAATCATTTAAATCTCCTGATTAATGATATATTCTGGACCACATCTTAATAACACCTTAAGGACATTATCATTGAAACCCATTTGCTTATCAATATGATAAGCATTTTACTGGGGTCCATCATTAACTGGCAACCATCTCACCCCCACCACCAGCTCAATGTACATCATCAAAGAATCTAGGTTCACAGAGCCAGATGCTGGGCAAATTGTGGAAAGGTAAGTCCCAAGCACCTCTGTCATCTTAGAAATAAACCGTTTACACCAGAGCACCTCCTCCCGCCCCACCCCCGCACAGTGATGAAAGGTGACACGTGAATATCTTCCTGCGGTTGCGCGTGTGTGGCACACGTACCTTCCACCTTCATCCCTCCTTGCTCTTCTATATACTTCCTAAGCCAGAGTTTCTATGAACCAAACACTGAAAGTATGCAAAACACTGTGACTTTGAAGAAATGACTGAAAAACGGAAATTTACATACTTCCTGTACTGCACCAGGGGCTTGGAAGTGATGAAAGGTCTCAGCAGCGTCTGTCCTCGACTCTCCCAGCACCAGACGGTCGGGTAGTAGGTTTCTGTCACCACGGGACAGTGGTCCTGAAGGAAGCGGCTGAAACTCTCGCCCCCCGTCACTAACTGGGGTTTCTGTGAAGAGAGCCAGTATCAGTGAAGGGCCCAGAACAGAGCAAAGTTTCTGCCGACCGTAAACCAGTAACAAGCGCAGACTAGTCCCCCAGCGCGCGAGACCCGTCTGATTAATATCCTTCTTGGAAGCCTGATGCAAGTTCTTCAAACACAACGAACCTAAGAGCGGTTTATCAAACCTCTCCAGGGAAAGGCGAGAGCTGACGCCCGGGAGTCACCCTGAAAAATGTTAAGAGAGCATCTCGGGGGCAGCTCCGCCGGGTTAGCGAAAGGTGACCGGGCAGCGCCACCGCGCCGAGGTCAGCAGGGTCCCGCGGTCTCGGAGGGCATCCATCAGATGCTGGGGAAAGGGGCCCCCCGGACGGCCCTGGCCACTCGCCCTTGGCTTGCCAGCGGGACCTCCGGCTTCGCCGCTGTTGTCACTCCAGGCAAAGCTGCCCGCGGCCCCGCGCCAAGGCGCCCGCGCCATCCCCCGGCTCACCTTGGCAATGCTGCTCAGGTAGTAGCAGGCGTAAGCGACGCTGAAGCCCAGGATCAGGGAGAAGCCCACGCCTGAACCGAAGAAACCCACCCGGACTTGATGCTCCAGGTAGTGCGAGAGCTCCCGGGAGAGCATCCGCAAGTCCGTGGCTAGGCGCTGCATGGCGCGGGGACCGCGGGGCAGCGGGTCTTGGGGCGGGAGGCGGCTGGCCGGCGACAGCGGGCGCGGCGCTGCCTCGGACCTTCCACCCGAGCGGCTCCAGCCCGGCTGAGCGCGGCTTCCGCCAGCGGGCGCGGTAGCTCAGCCCCCGGAGGCGTAGCCCGGCCCCCTGGCCGCCGCCGGCTCCGCCCCCGTTTCCCCCGGGCCGCCCCCACCGCCTGCCACTCAGGAAGCTTCCAGAGGCGCGGTGCCAAGCCGGGCCACCGTGAGGGCGGAGGAGGCGTCTCCGGACCAAGTCGCCGTCAGCCCGGGCGAACCCCCGGAGCAGGGGTGGCACTGGGGGTGGGGGTGGGAGAGCGAAGATGGAAAAGGGCCTGGACGCGCTCTTTCAGGTTCTGGGGGACTGGCACCTGCCCCGGTGACCTTGACCGATTCTGCCAGGGTCTTGGTTAATCCTGTATGTAATGAACTAGCAGGTTTAGGGTGCCGGGGAAGGATACCCTGGATTTACAAGATTTGGGGAGTTCATGCATGTTGGGAGAATGCACTACGTAGTGGAAAAAAAAAAAAATCCTACATCCCCCAAGGAAGCTGTGTTGCCTCAAGAAAACTATCAAAAGAGAAAAAATAGTCTATAAACAGTCAACGGTGGGGGCACTCGTACTGACTTTAAATCTCCCTGAATCCTTTAAATAGCTGAGTATGCCTTAAATGAGAAGTAGTTCCTGAAAATAAATGAGACCAAGAGTAGCAACTGGGATTCAACATTTAAAAAAATGTGGTTCTTAAACGTTTTCACCTTATAGACACATGGAAATTGAGAGTTACCTAATGTACAGAGGAGGAACCATTTGTGAAATAGCCCCTGCTAGGCTTATTTATGGCAACATGACTAAAGCCAGGAGCTGCTCACGTGCATCTGAAGGGATTAGAAGATTTAACAATCCTTTGTTATGAGCTCCTTGCGTCAAAAGCTACCAAGAGTGCAAAGGGAAAAAGGCAAGGGCTGTGTATAGACTATGAGAGATTTCACAGAATTGTAAATTAATGGAATAAATAAGTGATAGGGAAATGGGCAAGAGTGAGCAGTTTATGTTGTTTGGCTATGGTTTGGTCGTTGCAACTTGATGGTTGCCATTGCTCAGAATAATTGTTATCTTCACTGAGCCTGTGTTTTTCAGTCTGTAGAACAGTAATTTTTGCCTTATAGAGTTATTAAGATGACTAAATGAAATAATGTATGTGCTGGCCTCCACCTGAATGTAAGTAATTCTCTTTCAGTCACTGACTCTTGTACTTGAACACACCCAGAAACTCAAAGGAATATGGTGGTTGCCATCCTTGACAATTTACTTGGCTCATTCTTTGCGATGCCTGTTTCTGCTTTGTACCCTGCCGCACCAACAGATACATGTATATGTCATTTTGCTTAAGTTTGAAGTGAAAAATACAAAATTCTTCATTGGCATCCCAGTGTGCAGAAAAGGTGCTTCCTACAAGTAAGCAGTTCTGAACTCTTCCACCAAGCTTAGATCACGTACTCTTTCAGAGCCTCCAGTGTTTTGTCTCTAAAATAAAATGGTTGAAATGCAAGAGGCCCAAGTTTCTGTCACTAAGTCCAGGCTCACTCTCTGCTCCCCGCATGATAGGCTGATGAATCCTAAAGAGGAGGTCTTGAGGCAAGGAAGAGACTTTAATTGGAGTGCCGGCAGACCAACAAGATGGCAGGCTAGCACCACAAAAGAACCATTTTATGGGAGTCTGGATGCCAGGTTCTTTACATATTAGAGCTGAGGAGACGGGTGGAAGCAAAGTAAAAAGGCCATTAATCTTGCAAGTATCTCTTGGAATGGCAACCCTCGGGCAGGGGATGTGTTAATTTCTTCTTTCCTGCCATCCACTGGTGAACAGGGTTCTGAACAAAGGCACTTTAACAGTCAGGCAGAGGGTCAGGATTCTCTGAGGCAAACCACTCTGTATCATAAAACAAAAGCAACAGAAAGCAAGTCAAAGAAAGTTCCAACGTGGAGTCAGAGTTGGCTTCCTCCCTGCAACATTTCCTGTAAGAGGCACATTCAGGATCTTCCTTAAGAAAAGAGCCATTACTTCCAAGCAGAAATAGAGGCACAGACATAGAGACCAAATGTATGTACATCAAGAGGGGAGGGGAGGCAGTGGGATGAGTTGGGAGACTGGGATAGTCGTATGAGCATGAAGACTTTTGAAAGTCCCTTGAACAGCAAGGAGATCAAACTAGTCGATCCTAAAAGAAATCAACCCTGAATATTCGTCAGAAGGACTGATGCTGAAGCTGAAACCGAAACTCCAGTGCTTTGTCTGTCTGATGCGAAGAGCCCACTGGAAAGACCCTGATACTGGGAAAGATTGAAGGCAAAAAGAGAAGGGCACAACGGAGGATGAAATGGTTGGATGAAATGGCAACTAATACACACAATGAGAACCTACTGTGTAGTATAGGGAACTCTGGTGACCTAAATGCGAAGGTAACCCAAAAAAGATGGGATATAGGTATATGTATAGCTGATTCACTTTGCTGAGACGAACACAACATTGTAAAGCAACTATCCTCCAGTTAAAAAAAAAAAAAAAGTACCATTATTTCCTTTTTTTCCCCCTCTGTGGCTCCACCACCCAGTTTGTGGTATCTTAGTTCCTGACCATGGATTGAACCCAGACCCTCAGTGATGAAAGTGTGGGAGTCCTAACCACTGGACTGCCAGGAAATTCCCTATTGCTTCCAATTTAGATCTGGAGAAGGAAATGGCAACCCACTCCAGTATTCTTGCCTGGAAAATCCCATGGATGGAGGAACCTGGTAGGCTACAGTCCATGGGGAAACAGTGGAAACAGTGTCAGACTTTATTTTGGGGGGCTCCAAAATCACTGCAGATGGTGACTCCAGCCATGAAATTAAAAGACGCTTGCTCCTTGGAAGAAAAGTTATGATCAACCTAGATAGCCTATTCAAAAGCAGAGACATTACTTTGCCAACAAAGGTCCGTCTAGTCAAGGCTCTGGTTTTTCCAGTAGTTGTGTATGGATGTGAGAGTTGGACTATAAAGAAAGCTGAGTGCCAAAGAATTGATGTTTTGGACTGTGGTGTTGGAAGACTCTTGAGAGTCCCTTGGACTGCAAGGAGATCCAACCAGTCAATCCTAAAGGAAATTAGCCCTGAATGTTCATTGGAAGGACTGATGTTAAAGCTGAAACTCCAATACTTTGGCCACCTGATGCAAAGAGCTGACTCATTTGAAAAGACTCTGATGCTGGGAGAGATTGGAGGCAGAAGGAAAAGGGGATGACAGAGGACGAGATGGTTGGATGGCATCACTGACTTGATGGACATGAGTTTGAGCAAAATCCGGGAGTTGGTGATGGACAGGGAGGCCTGGTGTGCTGCAGTCCATAGGGTTGCAAAGAGTCAGACGTGACGATTGAACTGAACTGAGCTTAGCATACTGTGCTGTGCTTAGTCGCTCAGTCACGTCTGACTGTTTGCAACCCCATGGACTGTAGCCCGTCAGGCTCCTCTGTCCGTGGGGATTCTCCAAGCAAGAATACTAGGGTGGGTTGCCATGCCCTTCAGGGGATCTTCCCAACCCAGAGATTGAACCTAGGTTTCCCACATTGCAGGTGGATTCTTTCCCATCTGAGCCACCAGGGAAACCCAAGAATACTGGAGTGGATAGCCTATCTCTTCTCCAGGGGATCTTCCTGACCCAGGAATCCAACCAGGGTTTCCTGCATTGCAGGCGGATTCTTTACTAGCCGAGCTACCAGGGAAGCCTCTAGCTTAGCACACTGGAGATAAAAGCTCTCCTGATGACCTTGAGGAAGCCAATAGCCATATAAACTGCCCATAGAGCCACATGACAGGGAACTAGTGGTGGTCTCTAGGGTTTATGGGTAGCCTCTAGCTGACAACCAGCTACACCTCCAGGGAAATGAATTCCACCAACACCCTGAACGAGCTTGAAAGCAGATTCTTCCCCAGTTAAGCCTCCATATGAAAACACAGCTGACCAACATCTTCACTGTAACCTTGTAAGAACCCCCAGCAGAGGGTTCAGGTAAGTTGTGCTTGGACCCTTGGACCAAGGAAACAGTTAGAAAATAAACATATTATTTTAAGCTGCTCATTTTGTAGTAATTTTTTATGTGGCAATAGAACACAAGTAGAGAATATAAAATGGTCTTAAAAATCATCCAAAGATTAACAAATATCAGTGGCTCATTATTTATTGTAGAAATGTTTAAAATAAAGATTTCAGCTACTTCAATCAATAGTCAAAACTAAGCAACCCACTGAGAGAATTTTTTTCTTTATTATTCTCTTTTTAAAATTGTCACAATTAATATTTACTTTTTTAAAAGTTTCTTGTTTTTTTTTTGGCTGTGCTGGGTCTTCATTGCTTGGGTGGCTTTCCTCTAGCTATGGCAAATGGGGCTACTCTCTAGTTGAAGTGGGCAGGCTTATTATTGCAGCGGCTTCTTTTGCTGCAGAGCACCAGCCCTGGGGCATGCAGATTTTAGTATCTGGAGCTCCCAGGATATAGAGCACAGGCTCAATAGTTGTGGCCCACTGGCTTAGTTGCCCTGGGACATGTGGTATCTTCACAGACCAAGGACTGAACTTATGTCTCCTGCATTGGCAGGCAGATTCTTTACTACTGAGCCACCAGGGAAGCCCTGAACATTTCCTTTTTAAACATTAAAAAAGGCGATGGCACCCCACTCCAGTACTCCTGCCTGGAAAATCCCATGGACGGAGGAGCCTGGTAGGCTGCAGTCCATGGGGTCGCGAAGAGTCAGACATGACTGAGCAATTTCACTTTCACTTTTCATTTTCATGATTTGGAGAAGGAAATGGCAACCCACTCCAGTGTTCTTGCCTGGAGAATCCCAGGGACAGGGGAGCCTGGTGGGCTGCAGTCTATGGGGTCGCACGGAGTTGGACATGACTCAAGCGACTTAGCAGCAGCAGCAGCAGCATGTATGTATGTATACATATATATATATATACATATATTTAAATTTGAAGCTAATTGTAAAGGAGTAAGTCACAGGAAAAGATATATAGCTAAAAGTAAGATAGGCTAAAACATTCTGAGACATATATGAAGACAAGTTTTAAATAGGAAAGCATCTTCACAAATTTTGTATAATGTGCCCTTGTACTTTTTATTAAGGAACAGTATTTAGAAACCAAGATCTGGGTCCTTGTTTTGTAGTAATAGATAGATAGGTAGGTAGATAGATAGATACAGTTGTTTCTGTATCTAACCCTCTGTATTTACATTAAGATAAAGGTGAATTCAGAATATAACTCTTCTATGTGGACTCCCTGGCAGTTTTAGGAGAACTTATACCTCTTAGCGATGTTTCTGGTTTGGTTTTTTTTTCCCCTTTAATTTTTGATTAAAGCAAAAATCCTGCCTATATTCAGAAACGACATAAATCCTTAACCTCCTCAGTTATATGGCATTTCAGCCACAGAAATCAGAAGACAAAATGGTTTACATTGACAGAGAATGCAAGAACTGCAAATCATAAGACACACGTTTAATGAAACACAAAATTTTAGGTTACATTCAGTTTTAAAAAATTATCACTTTATATAGATTGTTATTAAAAATTGCACATGGTTGCTAAATTATTATTAATAAACCACTCTGGCCCTAAATCCCTCAGTTTTAATTTTTTATTGCACTGATTGTAGCCCTAACTTTAGCACTAACAATCCCCAAAACTAACAAAGTCCAACCTTAGCACGAACAATCTAACTTCGAAGTGATCGAGTTCTTTGGGAGATGTGCTATACCCTAGGAACTGCAGAAAGAGACTTGAGGATGAGAGAAGGAGTTAAAATAAGGAAGGGCTCAAGTAACCTGCAAAAAATTGTGTTGAAAAGGAGGAATCCCCCTGTGGGACCCCCTGTGGAGGCCTAGGCAAGAAGCAAGTTGAACTTTTCGAAAGCTTGGGGAGTGGTCAAGGGGGCAGATGAGTCTCTGGTCCACAGCCCAACCTGTACTGTTTATCACTGTGATGGTTAAAGCTTCCTCAAGGTTAATTTGTGTTTATTAGATTCAGAATATGGCAGCCAAGTAGTATCCACAATAGGGAGATGAATTAGCTTGCTTCCTCCAAGGTAACTAGAGTCATTTGAGAATACCTTCCTATGGAGCAGATTAATTTGCAGGCTCTAACCCAACTGGAGGAACATCGAGTTGATGCTTCTTCTTCCTCCTTCCCCAGGAGAAGGCCAAAGACACACTTTGTGTAAGATAGAACGACTAACAGACAGAAAGAGAAAGAAAGAGAAATTATCATATGGCCTCCAAGAGAAATGGTTGAAATCAAAATCGTCTTAATAGAACGCCAATATAATTACTCTTCATGCAAAGATGCAGCTTTCTGATCACATGTCGTTGGAAAGAGAAATATTTTTGGCCACTTTGACATCTGTGAAAACATCCTGCCCTGTTAATTCCCAAATAGCTTGTTTACAAGTTAATGTGCCCATGGTAACCAAGTGTGGAGTGGTCATGAGATACACTGCAAGGATGTGCTAAAATCAATCCTTAAGCAAGGCAACTCATTTAAGTTAAATTTAAAAAACGGAAAAGAGAATAGTATATTCTTACCTTCTTTGTTGAAATCTCCAAACTTACCTGTATACACATTCACATGTGTATGACTGATGGTCTTTGAGGGCTTAGGAGGGAGGACAATGATAGCCAAACACAAGCGAAGGTAATGATATTTTTCCTACTTCATCAAAGATCATAACCTATGGTAGCCAGAATTCTAAGATGTCCTCTTCTCAAGATTCTTCCCTCTGATGTTCAAGTTTACTTTGGAGACACTGCATTTGGTTCTGCTGCTGCTGCTAAGTCGATTCAGTCATGTCCAACTCCTAGCGACCCCATGGACTGCAGCTTACCAGGCTCCTCCGTCCATGGGATTTTCCAGGCAAGAGTACTGGAGTGAGTTGCCATTGCCTTCTCCCCATNTTTTACAGCTAAATAATAGTCCATTGTATGTATATACCATATCTTGTTTGTCCATTCACTTGTTGATGAACACCTGGAGTGTTTCCACATTTTGACTATTGTAAATTACATTGTCATACAACTATTTGTTTGAGTAAAGGCTTTCAATTTCTTTGGGTATATGTTTAGAGGTGGAATAGCTGGGCGGCTTCCCATCTGGTGCTGGTGGTAAAGAATGTGCCTGCCAATGCAGGAGATTTGGGAGATGTGGATTTCACACTTGGGTCAGGAAGATCCCATGGAGAAGGGCATGGCAGTCCCCTCCAGTATTCTCGCCTAGAGAATACCATGGACAGAGGAGCCTGGCAGGCTAGAGTCAATTGGGTTGCAAAGAGTCAGACACAACTGAAGTGACTTAGCATGCACACGTGGAATTTCTGGATCATATTATAATTCTTGTTTCATTATCTTTTTATTGTGTCAAAATGCACATAGCATAAAATTTATCATTTTAATTATTTTTTTCATTCTAACCATTTTTAACTGTACACTTTAGTGGTATTAACTTCATTTGGATTGTTATTCAACCATCACCATCACCTACCTCTAGAATTTTCATCTTCCTATTAGAATATTTCCAGTGAAATAGTGTAAGTATGGCAGATCATGGAGGTAGAGAAGTAACAGATAAGACAAAGTTTATACAGTTTACACTTGGAATTATAATTGGACTCACTGTCAATTGGCAACTTTTTCTGTGATGGAATGCTTGAGAGGACTCAAAGGGTTCAGGGGAACACAAAACACTGCTGGAATTTATACGTTCCCATGCCAACAGGAAGGTAAGGATTGCTCTCTCGTCTTTCTGGGAAAACAAAACACATCTTAAGGTTTCACAAGAGTCTTGTTTCTTTACTCAGGTTCTCATGGTTGGTGAACCTAATTTGGGAGGACAAAGGAAAAATAGTGGTATTTGTTGGCTGGGATTGGAGGGGATGTGGGAATGATGCAAGTGTGCCTCAGCTCTCAAAGACAGATCCTTTTTTTTTTTTTGATTTATTTATTTTAAATTATTTTTGGCTGCACTAGATCTTTGCTGTTGCTCGCAGATTTAGTTGCTCCAAGGCATGTGGGATCTTCCAAGACCAGGGATCAAACCTGTGTCCCATGCATTGCAAGGCAGATTCCTAACCTCTGGACCACGTCGGAAGCCCTCAAAGACAGATTCTGACTGGCAACAGATGTGTAGGGGCTGATATTGTCCCTACTTGTGAGTGTAGGGACTCACAAGTAGAGTGCCTTCAACCCAGCCAGACACACAGTTCAAAGATTTTGGCTCCCTGGAACTTCCCTGGTAGTCCAGTGGTTGAGAATCCACCTGCCAGTGCAGGGGACATGAGTTCAATCCGGGAAGATCCCACATATTGTGGAAAAAATAAGCCCGTGTACCACAATTGTGGTACTGAGCCCACACACCGCAACTGCCGAACCCTACAAATCTAGAGCCCATGCTCTGCAACAAGAGAATCGACAGCAATGAGAAGCCTGCTCATTGCAACTACCGAAAGCCTGCATTCAGCAATGAAGACAGTGCTGCAAAAGGTAAATAAATAAACAAAACATTTTTGAAAAGGATTATGGTCCCTAATATGTATGCATTTCCACGTTTGGCCACAGAAATGCTTGAGCTGACTCCTCAGACACCAGCCTTAGGTGCTTCACAAACCTAAGCATGTTGGGATATATTTTTTTAAAAAGAATCAAAAGCACTATTATGTACAAAGATTATTAACCCTTTTGTCTTACATGTGAAGTAACTGAATCAGAGAAGTTAGGTGATTCGCTGAAGCTCACAGAGCGGGTAGCCTCAGTGTAAGCTTGAATCAGTGCCTTGAGTTCAGTGCTCATTTCATTCTATCACATTGTTGCTCTTCAAAAGGCTGGCCCTATCTAAAATGTCAGATGATTTCCTCTAAATTTGTTTCAGAATTCAAACAATTTCAGCTTAGGCACTGGCATGATACGTTCCAACAGAGTCATTAGTATTCATTTTCCAAAACATTTTTTCTCAAGCATTTATCCCATTTTTCTTTGGCACTGGTTTCCTTGCTTCTACTGCTTTGGGTAGGGCTGACACCACATCTAACTTATGAGTGACATGACACCCAGATGGATCATGACCTCAGCATTTGATTCAAGGATAAAGCCATTGTTCCACAAGGAGACTTTTGCTGAGACGGTTGGCAGGGGGTGGGGAACCTCTTTTCTGGCTGAACTTCTAGCAGCAAGGATGAATGGAGCCAGGAGCTTGAGGCCACTTTCACTACAGAGGAAGCCAAGAAAAGGAGAAAATGAGAGCTGGAGAAAAACTGAAGAAAGAAAATGAGAGCTGGAGAAAAAACTGAATTCTGAAGATATAGTTTGAGCTCCTTAGTCAAAACACATATTAATCTAGAATTTTGTGTGTTTTTTTTCCAGTAATATGATCTAAGAGATTTCCTCTTCTGGTTAAGCCAATTCGAGTTGAATTTTCTGTCTTTTGAGATGAAAAGATCCCAACTAATATAACATTGTTTTGATTGTTTAATATAACATTGTTTTGATTGTTTAAAAATAATTTTAGGAAGGAAGAGAATGAAAGTCACTAGAGAGTAACATTTTAAAGTATCATATCTAATTATGAGTCAAGAGCTTGAATTAGTTAGGGCTGCTTTCAGCTTCAAGTTACAAAAACAACTTAAACAAGAAAGATATTTATGTCTTCATAGAAAAAGAAGTCTGTAAGCAGAAAAGCAAGGAAGAGTTGGTTAACTCATCACACCACATCACTGAGGGCCCAGAATCCTTTCGAAGGGCATAGATTGGGTATCTCACTTAAGTACTTCTAGATTTATACAGTCAGAGAGTCTCTAGCTCTGCTAGTCACAGATACGAGTCATCACAGTGAAAAGTCACGGCTTTGCATCCATTGTGCAGATATATGCCATTTTGCAGGTTCTTGAATAAAGAGGAAGTTGGATCTTCTTGAGAAAGCTCTGGAACAGCCAAAAATTTATCTTGTAATTCTCCCCACTATTTTCTCTCCCACTCCCCCTCCCGAAACCAGCAGCCATTTTCCCAATCAAGTGGGCACTAGGAAGGGGAAAGTTCTCTTAACGAACTCCTATATACTGGCTGTGAGTAAGCCCATCCTCGTGAGCACCCAAGAAGACACTGGGACCCACTGATCAGAGCGGTAGCTTGTGAAGGTCACCTGGTGAATCAACTCTTGTCTAGAGCGCATTGTACAAATATGTCAGCAAACCATTTATATAGTTCGTTCCCTAGTTCCTGAATATATAGTTGGAACAGACATGCTTGGCAACTAGAAGAATATGCATATTGGCCGCCTGATCTATGGAGTGAAACATAACAGTAAGGAAGTCCAAACAGAAGTCCTATAACTGCCCTTCCTTGTCAAAACGATAAACTCAAAGCAAATCACATCCCTAAGGGAACTGAAGAGATTAGTGCCACCATCAGACTTAAAAAAGTTGGAGACAGTGATTTCTGTCACCCCTCTATTGAACTTGCTCTTTAGCCTGCAAAGGAAGGTGCCTCTTGTGTATTATTACAAAATTAACCAGGTAGTGACTGAATTGTAGCTACTGTTTTAGATGTGGTCTGTAGTGGAGCATACCATTGTGTAACTCCAGCTATTGCTGATCCACAAAGAGCTTTTTTCTCGGTACCAATTGACAAGCATCATTGCACACACATTGCTCATATCCAGCAGGAGCAGCTGCACCCCTTTCACGTCTTTCTTCAAGGCTATGTAATGTCTACTGCTCTCTGTCATAATCTAGTTTATAGAGACCTTGATTGTCTCACCATCTTACAGAGAATATCGTGCTGGTCCACTCCAATAGTGTCATTACATTAACTTGATTTGGAGGGCCAGAAGTGATAAGAACCCTAGATGCCTTAGTAAGATACATGCTTACCAGTGGATAGCAGATAATCTCTTATCACTTTAATGAAGTTGCCAGGAGTCTAGTAGTCTGGGGCACACCATAATATCCTGTCTGAAATATAAGGCAAATTGTACCTTTAGCTGCTAAGAAAGACGGAGAAACACTGGAGCCTTTTTGTCTTTTAGACAAGATATATCACTTTTATATTGCTTTGTATAAGCCAGTCTTGAGTAGTTCCTAAAACAAGAGAGAACTCTGCAGGGCAAGCTTCTCTGTCATGTGGGCCATATGACCCAGCAAAGCCTGTGTTGTCACGTGTCTGTCACAGACTGTCATACAACATGGATCCTCTGTCAAATGTTAATAGTAGAATCCCAGTGCGAAACTCTGAGGGTTTAGTTCAAAATTGAGTCCTCTTCTGTTGATAAATATTTTTCCTTTTGAGAAATAGCTTCTGCTTTCTCCTGAGTTATGGTTGAAATGAAATGCTTAACCATAGAACACAAACTGAGGTATATGCTTTGAACATGTGACCAACATATGGTGCTCCCATATTGAATAGGTTCAGGAACCAAGGTGTCAACATGGCTTTACTCATTTTTATACTATTATGTAACCATCCTGGAAAAATTATTTTGATTCCCGTTTCTACACCTGTGTGTTTTATTGGTTGAAAGAACTTATTTTTCAACTGAGGAATGTTTCCACTAGAAAATACCAAAATATCTCCACTGAATTGGAGGTTGAGACAGACACTTGAACACTTGGGGTTTTTCAAGACTGAAGACAAAAGGAGAAGGGGATGACAGAGGATGAGATGGTTGGATGGCATCACCAACTCAACAAACATGAGTTTGAGCAAACTCCTAGAGTTAGCAAAGGACAGGGAAACCTGGTATGCTGCAGTTCATGGGGTCACAAGGAGTTGGACACAACTTAGCCACTGAACAACAACAACAAATTGACAAGCACAGAAGAGGGTTACTGTGTTGACTGAGTCATGGATTCCGATCACCAAGTGGAAATGGGATTCTTGCTACAGAAAAGGTTAAGAAAGAACTGCATTTGGAATCAAGAGATTCTTTGAGGCATATTTCAAAACAGTACACATAAATTCTAGTAAAATGTAATGGTAGACTACATGCATTAGGGCTCTCCAGAGAAACAGAGCCAATAGGATGTATATATATGTAAACACACACACACATGCACATACACACACATGGCACAGTTCTCAGGCATGTGGTGGGTCAAAGAATCTGCCTGTCAATGCAGGAGACGTGGGTTTGATCTCTGGTTTGGGAAAATCCCCTGGAGAAGGAAATGGCAACCCACTCCAGTATTCCTGCCCGGAAAATCCCATGGGCAGGGGAGCCTGGCGGGTTACAGTCCATGGGATTGCAAAGTTTGACACAACTGAGAGACTGAACACACACACACACACACACTTGTCTTCATATAGATAACATATACAATAATATAAAATATATCATTAATATATGACAATGTGTAATAAAAATACACATCTTTATGATAAAGAGACCGATTATGAGGAATTGGTTCATGGATTATGGAGGCTGAGCAGCCCAGAGATCTTCAGTCAGCAAGCTGGAGATTCAGAACAGTTAATGCATTCAGTCTGAGTCCAAAGGCTTGAAAACTAGGAAAGTTGATGATATGTGTCAGGTCTAGTTTAAAAGTCTACGGACTCAAAACCCAAGAGAAGTTGATGTTTTGAGCTAAGTCAAAGGACCAGGAAAAAAAAAAAAAGCAATGTCACAGCTGAAAGTAGTAAGGCAAAAGGAGTTCCCTCTTATTCAGACTTCTTGTTCTATTTAGGTCTTCAAAGAGACCCACTCACATTAGGGAGGGAAGTCTGCTTAACTCAGTCTCCTGATTCAAATGTTAGTCTAATCTGGACACACCTCACAGAGACAGTCACAGTAATGTTTCATCAAATGTCTTGGTCACCTGTCAACAGTCAAGTTGACACATGAAATTAATTATCACAGTAAAATGACCCACTAAGGACCGAGAGTAAAGTCCTTCAAAAATGAATACTTGAACCACCTGCCAGGTATGGGACTACAGTCAGCTGACGTGTTGGCAGAGGGAAAAGGAAATATGAACTGTGTAATGGAAAGAGGGGAGTTATAAACATCAACTATGGTCTTGTGACCAGTAACAGAAATGAGGACAGTAACAGCTATGCTTATTTGCATCCTTGCTTGTTGCATTAATTTCCAAGAGATGCCATAAGAAAGTATCACACATTTGGTAGAATAAAACAACAGGAATTTATTCTTTCACAGTTCTGGAGGCTAGAAGTCCAAAATCAAGGTGTTGGCAGGGCTCTGCTCTCTCTTTGAAGGCAGTAGGGAAGAATCTTTGCTGGCTTCTTCCTGGTGGCTGGCAGCCTTTGACCTTCTTGTCTTACAGGGGCATCACTGCATTCACCCTCTGCATCTCTTGTCACAAGGTCTTCTCCCCCATACATCTGTGTGTCCACATCTTCTTTTCTTTCCTTTTGTAAGGACACCAGTCATTGGATTCAGGGCCGACTCTATTCCAGTATGACCTAATCTTAACTTGATTACATCTATGAACACTCTTTTTATCAAATAAGATTGTTTCACAGGTATCAGGGGTTATGTTTTTGGAGGACATAGTTCAGTCTGCAACACTTACGTATGAAACCAATTATTTTCCTCCTTCTCATTTCCCAGACTAATTTTTTTAAATTGAAGTCTAATTGCCATGTAACATTATATTAGTTTCAGATGGACAATCTAGTGATTTGATATTTGTAGATAGTGTAATGTGTGCTAAGTTGCTTCAGTCATGTCCGACTCTGTGACCCTATGGACTGTAGTCCCCCAGGCTCCTCTATCCATGGGGTTCTCCAGGCAAGAATACTGGAGTGGGTTGCCATGCCCTCCTCCAGAGGATCTTCTCGACCCAAGGATGGAACCTAGGTCTCTTGATTCTCCTGTATTGGCAGGCGGGTTCTTTACTACTAGCGCCACCTGGAAAGTCCATATGGTGCAAAATGATCATCAAAGTAAGTTAACATCCGTCACCATCCAGTTACAGTTTTCTTGTGATGAGCTCTTTGAGATCTATTCTCCTAGCAATTTCAAATAAGCAACATGATATTTTAAAAGTTTTAAAAATTTATTTAGTTATTTTGGGCTGTGCTGGGTCTTTGTTGCTGTGTGTGGGCTTTCTCCTGTTGTGGTCTGAGGGCTTTTCATTGAGGTGGCTCCTCTTGCTGAGGAGTATGGGATCTAGGATGCACGAGGACTTCAGCAGTTGTGGCTCAAGGGCCCAGTTGCCCTGAGACATGTGGGCTTCTCCCAGGCCAGCGATCAAACCCATGTCCTCTGCACTGGCAGGTGCACTCCTAACCACTGGACCACCAGGGAAGCCTGCAATATGGTATTAAACCATAGTTGTTACGCTCTACATTACATCCCCATGACATTTATTTTATTACCGGAAGTATGTACCTTTGACCTCCTTTACCCAATACACCCACCCTCCAATCACTGTTTCTGGCAACCTTCAATTTATTTTCTATAACTATGAGAACTTGTTTTTCTTCTTTTTTAAAAAATTCCACATATAAGTGAGATCACATATTATTTGTTTATTTAATTTAGCATAATATTCTCAAGGTCCATCCTTCTTGTTGCAAATGGCAAGATTTTATTCTTTTTATGGTTGAATCCTATACCATTGTGCGTGTGTATACACACATCGCATTTTCTTTATCCATTCCTCCATTAATTGACCTTGTGCTATGTGGTATTGCACAACTGCACAGACACGACTCACTGACTAAGCACAGCACATGTTGTATTGTTGGGTCTATGTGCTAAGCCATGTCCAACTCTTTGTGACCCTATGGACTTTAGCCCACCAGGCTCCTCTGTTTATGGAATTCTCCAGGTAAGAATACTGGAGTAGGTTGCCATTTCCTCCCCCAGGGGAGCTTCCTGACCCAGGGATCAAACCCAAGTGTCTTATGTCTCCTGTCTTGGCAGGTGGATTCTTCATCACTAGCGCCACCTGGGAAGTGTTGGTGGTTGTCTGAGTCTTCTCTCTTTTCTCTTGGTCTGTCTAGGAAAATGTGAATTTCTTTGGTGGTTGTTTACATTAAAATGTAGGTTACAGGCTATCTAGGAGGAACTGGCTGAACTGGAATTAATCTCTCAGACACAAATATGCCAATAGATGGGAATTTGTGTCTTCTCTTCTTGGGGGAGAGAGAGAGAAGTTGCAGGTATCTTCGTGCTCAATAGAATAGTTGGATGCTGTTAGGCAGATGCTTGATGTTACTTCTTTGTTACCTGTAAGTATTTAAGTACAGTAGAGTGAGAATGGTGCTGAGTACCCCAGAGGGTAGACTATTCCTATTATTCGTGGGAGATCACTGATGAGAGAAGTCATTTTGGTTTCCTGCTTCTGAGATGGAGCTTACAGCAGCTCTGGGTTCCTCCTCAAGCAGGGCAGTTTCAGGGGTTGCAACAGCAGAGTGTGCCTTGCACTCATGGAGCTCTGACTTTGGCAGTGGCAGTGACAACGGTAGGCGACTTGGGGTTCCTGGTCTCCTGCAGCTTCAGTGAGCGTGGGCCCCTGACTTTCTGCAAAATAGCGTTGTTTCAACACCATTAGCTTCAGTGGCACAGTGGTCATGGGTCCTTGGTAACATTATTTTCTCTTCTAGTCCTGAGGGACAGTGTTCTCCAATATTTTCTAATCTCATCTTGCTTCTGTATCCCTTTGAAAACTTTTGCAAACAATTGACTACATTCATTAAATTCCTTGTTTGAGTATTTAGCATGGTCTGTGTTTTCCTAAGCGGACACTAGCTGATACACTTTTCTTCTTGGGCACCCAACTAAGCTACATTTTTCCTCCCTTCAAGTTACATGTGGCTGACTTTTAGGAGATGGTATATAACTGAGTGATATATGCTGTTTGGGTCCAAGACTTTTGAAAAGTGAGTATGCAACCTTCTCTACTTTTCCTCCACTTTCTTAAGTGTGACATAGATAACTTTAGGGGATGGTGGAAAAACAGAATAAATCTCTGGATGGCCATGTGGAGGAAAGCATCAGGCTATAATTTGAATGGGAAACAAAAATTGTATTTGAACCTTTATGTGCTTTGGTGTCCATGACAGCAGATGGTGTTAGTTACTCTAGCTGATAAAGTTATTCTCCAAATATTATACATTTTTGCTGACTATAATGGAGAATGAAATGGTAACCCACTCCAGAATTCTTGCCTGGAGAATCTCAGGGACGGAGGAGCCTGGTGGGCTGCCATCTATGGGGTCTCCCAGAGCCNTTACTCTAGCTGATAAAGTTATTCTCCAAATATTATACATTTTTGCTGACTATAATGGAGAATGAAATGGTAACCCACTCCAGAATTCTTGCCTGGAGAATCTCAGGGACGGAGGAGCCTGGTGGGCTGCCATCTATGGGGTCTCCCAGAGCCGGACACGACTGAAGCGACTTAGCGGTAGCAGCAGCAGCTGACTATAAAGCAGCCACAAATGCATTCATAGTAAAAGAGTAGCAGGTGAACAGCAAAATTACTACATTCCTGGAACAAGGATTTATTTATTTTATCTTACTTATGGTTGGAATAAAAATTCTACTATTTTTGAATACCACTAAATGTGCAAAATTACTGGCATATTTGGAGATGTGCATATGTTCTAAACATGACAGACACATGTATGACACAGTGTTTTCCGAACTGCGGTGTGACTACTAAGTTAAACATCTAGGGATGCAGAAGATGATCCACTGGTATGAAAGAAAATATGAAAACTTTCCTATTTATTTGGTATCTTATCCTCTTGTAATTTCTATTTTTGAGTATGTTACATAACATGTAACATGCTACTACATATGTAAGTTATACAGTAATAATTACACATATTGGAAGTACACGTTCAAAAATTTTGCACTGAAAAGGATGTGTGAACAAAAATATTTAGAGACCATTGGCAAACTTAATTTATTTAAGGGCCTTGAGGTAGTCCTAGTGACATGANGCAATTCAGTTATTGAATAGATAATGCCTAGAATTGTGATTCTTAGCTGGTTGTTTAAATGTTGCAGAAGATTTATGTGCATGGCCAAAAGAAAAGATTTCCCAGTACAGGAAGGGACCACCAATGTGTTCTTACAGAATACTCATTGCAAGCATATGTAAATATCAATGTATTGTAAATTTGCAACCCTTTTAAAACAGTGTTAAGAAACTACTGTATTATTCTCTTCTGTACTTCTGCTTCTTAACTTAATAGTACCTATTGATTGTTATACTATGCTGTGCTGAGTCGATTCAGTTGTGTCCCACTCTTTGCAACCCCATGGGCTGTATAGCCTGCCATGCTCCTGTGTCCTTGGGATTCTCCAGGCAAGAATACTGGAGCGGATTGTCATGCCAGGGGATGAAGGGGATGATGGGGAATATCAGGGGATCTTCTCCATCCAGGGATCGAACTTGCATTCCTTATGTCTCCTGTGTTGGTAGGCAGGTTCTTTACCACTCGTGGCACTGCGCCACCTGGGAAGGCCTTTGGTGATTGTTCCATGTTAGCAGATATAGATCTACCATATTATTTTATAGCCATGTAATATTCCAGTGATTGTATGCAGTACTTTATTTAACCAGTGCTGTGTTGATGGACATTTGTATTGTTCCAGGTCTTATTTACAATGATGTTCTGAATAAGTCCTTGAACATGTATATGCATGTGTATTGAGCACTTCGGAAGTGGAACTGCCGCATTAAAGGGTACATATATGTAACATTTTGGTAGATGTTGACTACATGCCCTGCAGAGACATTTTTACCAATTTGCCCTCCTGACAACACTGTATGGGGCATATTCTTGTTTCTGGACACTCTTAATTAAAATTTTATCCTGCTGGCGCAAGCTAAACTTTGACTACAACTCAATTTGAAGGCATCTTGGGATCCGTAATGTTAGGTTTATCGGGAATTTTAAATATCTTTCCAGGGTAAAGGTAAAGTGTAACAAATCCTCTACTGCAGCAGGTTTTGAAGGGATATTCCTGTTCCTTGTATGTTTTATAGTATGGACTATATTTGTCCTATAAATAGTTTCATTATCTTATGTAAAAACAGGTATTTTTCAGAGGTTTAAAAATCTTAGTTTACAAGATAATTTACACATTAGTCTATCGGTATATATCAATTCATCTTGTTCATCGGATGCTGTTAGCAAACGTTTTTAAAACCACTATAGAAAATTAGTGTTAAGCAAATAAAGCAAGTGAGTAAAGTTTCTTAAAGGAGAAAACTTCTGCTATGTTAAAATGTAGAACAGTCCTGTTTACTGTTTGGGACAAAGTTTTTCAGTTTTGGCACTATTGCTGTTTGGAACTGATTAGATAATACTTTCCTGGAGGGGCTGCCCTGTGCACGCGCCTCTGCCCACTGGTTGTAGCCATGATAACCAAGAATATTTCAGACAGTGCTATGTGCCCCCTAGGGAGCAGGGTTGCCCCCAGTTGATACTCATTAGTTTAAGGATATGTGCTTATGTGGTAAAAGTATACCTAAAAGTAATAATAAACTCAAGGGAGTGGATATCTTTACATTGAAGGAAGTGTAGTGTGGTAATATTTTTTGTAAATTTTATGTCGTTAACTGGGTCGTGGGTGTGTAGGTGTTTGTTATATTTTTATGCCTTTTGTGTTCTTAAACTTCATTGTTTTTAAAATTCTTAAGATATTTACCAGGACAACTGAGATTGATTATTCAATTTTTTGTTTTTTATGTGTACTCACATTATATGAACAGAAAATTTATTGAAGTCTGTTTGGGAATTAAGAAATGGGCACATTTTAAAATAAAATTCTGTGACACTTTCTAAGAATTAAGGATTCAGGAGTGATTGAGTCATTTTGAATCTTTCTTTTATTCCTTTATTGTGTTTTGGAGATTTTGTCTGAGGGTTGTATGTGGGGTCTGTCAGGTTTTGGCACATTAGCTTTATTTTATTTCTTTCGGGTGTCATATGATAAGGTTGAATTTATGGCTAGGATAGTCAAGCTTTGAAAAGAGGAGCATTTAGTGTATATTTGAATGATATAACTTCTGTCTTGTATCCAGATGCTAAGTCGTTTCAGTCGTGTCCGACTCTGTGCGACCCCATAGATGGCAGCCCACAAGGCTCCCCCGTCCCTGGGATTCTCCAGGCAAGAACCCTGGAGTGGGTTGCCATTTCCTTCTCCAGTGCATGAAAGTGAGAGTGAAGTTGCTCAGTCGTGTCCGACTCTTAGCGACTCCATGGACTGCAGCCCACCAGGCTCCTCTGTCCATGGGATTTTCCAGGCAGGAGTACTGGAATGGGGTGCCATTGCCTTCTCCATGTATCCAGATATATTTGGTTAATGTGTAGTAAGAAGATTGTGTAAATATATATGTTATTGAATTTGTTGGGAGTTAATTTTGGGGAGCGTGTAATCAAGTAGGTATAGTCGATATTTTCTCATTTAGGTACTGACTTTATAGGATTGGGGAGAAATGTATTTTTGCTCAGTGCTCGTTTTTTGGTCACTTGACCTCGGTGTTGTATTATTACTAGAGAAAGAGTGGAGAACATAATTTGCGTTGCCTATTAAGGTTCTTTCTACCCTCCTGAGTATGCATATTGAAAGTTGGAAGTATAGATGGTTAGGTTTATTTAAAATCAGCTTCTGGTATTGTTGGTCCAGGCCGTCTTGGGGGGGTTCTTTGTCCTTTTCTTCCACCCCTAGCAAAGAGTGCTTCTTTGGTCACACGTGGACCAACTCTTTAGATGTCATTACTCAGTTGAAGGCCTAGAAGTGCTCACCCTGGATAAAAAGTGGAGTCGATTAATAACCCTCAGCATTTCCTTTCCGAGCCCCTTTATTTCTCTTCTGATCTACAGGAGAAAAGAGTGTTATCCGGGGAGAGAGCCTTGGGTAAAAACAGGACTTGTGTGAACAGTGTTTGGAGAGTAGGATGCCAGACCTGGAAAGGATGAGATATTGTGAGATGTTTTTTGCTAAAGGCGTCTGTAAGGAAAGCTTGATTTTCCTAAAGAGCCTATCTATTTTAAGACTTAGGTAACATACCTTTTCCTTTTTTATCTTCATCACTAAAACGATGTTTTAAATTATGAAAGTCCATCTAGTTTTAATACTCCCTAAAGATTGCACCTTGGTTGAATGAGGACCTCAAGAAATCAACTTGAAGTTCTCAAGAAATAGTTAACCCTCTTTTAGTACTTGTCAGAGAGTAAGCATGCGGGTCACCTGGGAACCTTTAAAAATGCAGATTCTGATTCACTGAGTGTGGAATTCAGCAAGAGTAGCTCCCAGCTGATGATGCTGGCCCTTGGACACACCTGGTCTTAGTTGTGGCATGTGCTTAGTTGCACAGTCGTATCTGACTCTTTGCGACCCTGTGAACTGTACCCCACCAGGCTCCTTTGTCCATGGGATTCTCTAAGCAAGAATACTAGAGTGGGTTGCTATGCCCTCCTCCAGGGGATCTTCCTAACCCAAGGATTGAACCCAGGTCTCCTGCATGGCAGGTGGATTCTTTCCTGTCTGAGCCACTAGGGAAGCCCTAGTTGTGGCTGGCAGGCTCCTGAATTGTGGCATGTGGGGTCTAGTTCCCTGACCAGGGATTGAACCCAGGCTCCCTGCATTGGGAGCACAGAGTCTTAGCCACTGGACCACCAGGGAAGTCCCCTGTAATGCTGTCTTAATATATGGTGGTGGTTTAGTTCCTGAGTTGTATCCAATTTTTGCAACCCCATGGACTGTGTAGCTTGCCAGGCTCCTGTGTCCGTGAGATTTCCTTAGGCAAGAATACTGGAGTGGGTTGCCGTTTCCTTCTCCAGGATCAAACCCAGGTCTCTTGCATTATAGGCAGATTCTTTACCAACAGAGCCACCAAACTACAGGCTTATCTCTGTGGTTAGATTAGATATTTCTCTTTGGATGTGTCTCCAGGGAGCCTCCCACAGGTTCTCTCCTCCACCTTTAATTGCTAGACAGTCTGATTGCAGAGTACCCTGTGCTCCTTTCTGCTGCCACAGAGATGCTGGTTGTAATTGTCTTTTGCATGAGATTATTAGTTGGAGGGGAAGGAGTGTGTGTGTGTTTGTTCCTTGTATCTCCATTTTCTAGCAAAACCATAGCTCTGGATGAGTATTTTCTGAATAAATCACTCTTCTCAAAGAGCTTTGAACTCATTAAATGTGCAGTTGAGTTCCTAACACAGATAAAAAGAAACTCAGGCTTGAAGAGATGAAGAAACTTGTTCAGTCCCAAAGCTGGTGAATGGCAGATTATAGGGATGAAAACTCAGTTAATTCATTGCTTTCCCCCATCATCCTCTCTTCTGTTTATAGTAGTTCAGAAATGATCACCATTTGTACTACTTTTCCTGAGGGAAAGTTGACTAGAAAATTGAAGTAAATTGTTCTGGTCTGGATATGGTTGGTTGATTAACTTAATATAACACTATTGTTGGACATTAATGGTTTTTCTGTATGTGTATCCCACATGTAACATGTAATCCAGCCGTATGGGACCCCTCCTTTAAGCCTCTTACATTTAAATAATCCTGTCTTTTCATTGTTTTCCCATTTTTAGAAGTGGTGGATTGGTGCGGTTTCCTGTCTGCTGNCTGGAGAAGGGATAGGCTATCCACTCCAGTATTCTTGGGCTTCCCTAGTGGCTCAGCTGGTAAAGAATCCACCTGCAATGCAGGAGACCTGGGTTCAACCCCTGGGTTGGGAAGATTTGCCTGGAGAAGGGAAAGGTTACCCACTTCAGTATTCTGGCCTGGAGAATTCCATAGACTGTATAGTCCACGGGGTCACAAAGACTCGAACACAACTGAGTGATTTTCACTTTCAGAATGGCTGTAGTCAAAATTATGAAATAAGATAAGAATATGAAAAAGGATTTCATATACCTGGTTGTTGGGAATATTAATTAAGTAGCCATTATGGAAAACAGTATGAAGCTTCCTAAAAAAATTAAAAATACAATTAACATATAATCCAATAATTCCAATCCCTTTTTAAATCCCTTTTTAAAAAGGGAAATACTGCCATTTCCATCAACATGGATAAACCTAGAGGCAATTATGCTAAGTAAATAAACAACCAAAAGAAAGACAAATAATACATGGTAACATTTATATGTGGAAAATAAAAACAAATAAAAGTTAATTTCATAGAAACAGAGGATAGAATCAGCAGCTGAGGGAAGGGGAAATTGGGAGGTGCAAGTAAAAGGATAAAAACATTCAATTTTAAAAAGAATAAGTTCTGAGAATTTAATGTAGGGTATTGTGACTATAAAGAAAGCTGAGTGCCAGAGAACTGATGCTTTTGAACTATGGTGTCGAAAAAGACTCTTGAGCGTCCCTTGGACTGCAAGGAAATACAACCAGTCAATCCTAAAGGAAATCAGTCCTGAATATTCATTGGAAGGACTGATGCTGAGGCTGAAACTTCAATATTTTGGCCACCTGATGCGAAGAGCTGACTCATTTGAAAAGACCCTGATGCTGGCAAAGACTGAAGGTGGGAGGAGAAGTGAATGACAGAGGATGAGACAGTTGGATGACATTACCAAGTCAATGGACATGAGTAAGCTCTGGGAGTTGGTGGTGGATAGGGAAGCCTGGCGTGCTGCGGTCCAAGGAGTTGCAGAGTCAGACACAACTGAGCAACTGAGCTACTCAACTGAACTGATGGTGACTATGTGTGTATATGCTCAGTCCCTCAGTTGTGTCCAACTCTTTAGGATCCCATGAACACTAGTACACCAGGTTTTTCAGTCCATAGAATTCTCTGGGCAAGAATACTGGAGTGGGTTGCCGTTTCCTATTCCAGAAGATTTTCCCAGCCCAGGGATAGAACCCACATCTCTTGCATCTTCTGCATTGTCACTCAGATTCTTTACTGCTGCACCACCTGGGAAACCCCTGGTGACTGTACTTAATAATACTGTATACTTGATTTTGCTGAGAGTAGACCTTCTTAATTTTTCTTATCAAACACATAAAAATGCTACCTGTATGAGTGATGAATATATTAATCACTTTGATATTGATAAATATTATATAATGTAAATGGATATCAAATCACACATTTTATACTTTTAAATATATAATTATAATGACAGCTATTACAAATGAAGTTATAATGGAGTATTTATGTACTAAGAATAACAAAGTCAATATTATATAGCAAAACTATACAAGAAAAATGAATATTAGAAAATCCTTAGTATAAGGAAACAATTTATTTCTTTAGTCCAGACAGGTAAGTCAATACAGTAAATAATACCAATGGGAAAAATAATCAAAAGTAAAGACAGAAGACCTAAAAAAATGAGATAGACTACATTAAAATATATAGAACTAGACATGTAAAAATGTTCCCTAATGCTCATAAAACAATAAACATGACTAGAATCTTAACTACAAAAAAGTTCCATAGATCCTAAAATATAGTACCAATATCATTATCNGTAAAGACAGAATACCTAAAAAAATGAGATAGACTACATTAAAATATATAGAACTAGACATGTAAAAATGTTCCCTAATGCTCATAAAACAATAAACATGACTAGAATCTTAACTACAAAAAAGTTCCATAGATCCTAAAATATAGTACCAATATCATTATCTGATTAAAGGAAACTAAAAAATTTAAAAAACTGAAATATCTTACCAAATCATAATAAATAAATTTTTCCTTAAACAATCTTCTAAACAAGTAAATCAATCTACATGTTGTAAAATCTAGAAAATATTTAAATGCAAACATTCCCTATTGAAATCTATAGAATACACCTAACACATATTAAGATAATTCACAGCTACAAATTTTGTGTCAATAAAAATAATGAAAACAAATTATCTGATTGAAAACATTAGAAAACAAATTACAAATTAAGACAAAGGAAAACAGGGAATAATTATTGATGATAAAAACAGAACTTATTTATAAATCTGAAAATAATAGCAAAATTCAAATCTAGTTTTCAGAATAACTGAATAGGCATTAAACTAATAACCAACCTAGTCATGAAAAAAAAATTGTAGAAAAAATCAAAAAATATCAAATTAAAAAATGAGAAATGAAAAAAATAAAAACAATGGAATAAACAAAATTTTTTCTAGAAAAATGGAAACTGAATTTGCAACCAAATCTAAATATGTCAATTACCACAGAATAAATAATGTTTGTAAACTGAGATCTCTCTAAAAGCACTAGGCATAGATCATTTTCATACTTTTCATGGGGTTCTCATTAAAGAACTAAAGAGTTTCTCAATGAAAGTGAAAGAGGAGAGTGAAAAGGCTGGCTTAAAACTCAACATTCAAAAAATGAAGATCATGGCATCCAGTCCCATCACTTCCTGGAAAATAGATGGGGAAACAATGAAGATAGTGACAGATTTTGTTTTCTTCAGCTCCAAAATCACTGCAAATGGTGACAGCAGCCATGACATTAAAAAACGCTTGCTCCTTGGAAGAAAAGCTATGACCAACATAGATAGCATATTAAAAATTAGAGATATTACTTTTCCAACAAATGTTTGTCTAGTCAAAGCTATGGTTTTTCCAATAGTCATGTATGGATGTGAGGGCTGGTCTATAAAGCAGGCTGAGCACCAAACAATTGATGCTT
Source organism: Neotragus pygmaeus (assembly GCA_006410875.1). Taxonomy (NCBI): domain Eukaryota; kingdom Metazoa; phylum Chordata; class Mammalia; order Artiodactyla; family Bovidae; genus Neotragus; species Neotragus pygmaeus. Next base: position 1,776,448 of record SJYV01048526.1, on the reverse strand, counting down.
TTGAACTATGGTATTGGAGAAGAATCTTGAGAGTCCCGTGGACTACAAGGAGATCCAACCAGTCCATCCTAAGGGAAATCAGTCCTGAATATTCATTGGAAGGACTGATGCTGAAGCTGAAGCTCTAATACTTTGGCCATCTGATGCAAATAACTGACTCAATGGAAAAGATCTGAGGCTGGGGAAGATTGAAGGCAGAAGGAGAAGGGCACAGCAGAGGATGAGATGGTTGGATGGCATCACCAACTCAATGGTTATGAGTTCGAGTAAACTCCAGGAGTTGGTGATGGACAGGGAGGCCTGGTGTGCTGCAGTCCACAGGGTGTCAAAGAGTCGGACATGACTGAGCGATTGAACTGAACTGGACTAGATCATTTTACATGAAAAATATATTAAATCCTTGACAAATAGATCATTTCAAAGCTATTTAAACTCTACTCATGTGGTGCTACTGGTAAAGAAGACGCTTGCCAGTGCAAGTAGACATAAGAGATGCAGGTTCCATCTGGGTCAAGAAGATTCCCTGAAGAAGAGCATGGCACCCCACTCCAGTACTCTTGCCTGGAGAATCCCATGGACAGAGGAGCTGGGCAGGCTGCAGTCTATAGGGCTGCACAGAATCAGACATGACCGAAGCAACTTAGCATGCATCCACACACCATATGTTTTAAAAAAAAAAAAAGTAAAAATCCTGAATTCTGTTTTTTCAAAGCAAGCATAAAATTACTAAGTACTGCACAAAACCTGTCAAGAACTGTATAAAAATAATAAGATCATTTATGAATTATGAGACATTTATTATACAAATTTTGCAAATAGAATTCTGATCATTATATGAATAAAATGTCATTTTTCAAGAGATTTTATTTTAGATAGAGGATTGTTCAACATTATCTATTATTAATATAATTTAACATGTTTACTAAGCCTAAGGAGAAATATCATAATATTATCCATAGATATTAAATATAAAATATTTATTATTTTATATTTAGAGATATTGTCTTAAAATGTTAAAATACACTTATTCTTAGTTTAAGAGGCTTAATAGAGAAGCAATAAATATTTGCCCTAGCAAAGTCAAGGACAAGATAAGGCTGTCCTCTGTCACATTAGTATCTAACATTTTACTTTAGCTACTTGCAAATACATTTTGATAAAAGATAAACTAGAGATATAAGATTTAGAAATAAAGTGACCTGTTTACAGATGATATGTTTAAATACCTGTAAAATAGAAGTGAATCAACAAAAATTATTCTGTAAGAAATAAAATAACTCAGTATAGCATGGCATAAAACAGAATATTCATAAATAAGCATTCAAATAAAATAGTTTGAGCCATATTGGACAATTATTAATCCACAAAAACATTAGCAAGTCAATTAAACACTACTAACAACAACCAGTAAAGTAAAAAAGATAAATTTATACTAGAAAAAAGATCTCACTTGTAAGAATACAAAAGAGGCACAGTACCTATAAATAAACTTACCCGGAAATGAATAAATATTGTTTTTGGCTAGAAACTGTAAAACACTCATGAAGGAAGAAGACTCAAACGATTTGTAATGTAATGTGATGTCAATTTAAAAAAATGTTTTTAACTAAACAGGCTGTCTCAAAGCTCAGATGGAAAATAAATGTGAATAACCAGGAAAATTCTTTAATAAAAACAAGGTCAATGGAGGCCATTAGTCCATTAATATAAAATATAAAGCTTTCATAAATAAGATAGTACATTAATAGACTATTGGAATAGAAGAAAACATATAAAATTATACATACATACATGTACGTAATATTATAATATGTGAAAATGTTTGGATCTAAAGTTAGGAAAGAAAAAAATAGCTCATTCTATAAAAGGTTTGGGGAAAACTGGGTAACAACCAATACACAAATAAATTTGGAACTGTATTTCATNATTTTTTTTTTTAGTGACCCAATGAGGGTTCTAGTATCGGCTGAGTAATGTGTAATCACTAATCTAATTTCATTCTTAGATTTTTAGAAAAAATAGTAAATGTGAAAGTTTTAATGGAAGTCCATACCCTTTATTCAGAATGCTTGGGACTGAGTTTATAAACTTTTGGATTTTAGAGCTGTAATATGGTATTCCACAGAGTACATATCTCCCACTTCCAGGTCTAGAGCAGCACCTGTCATATCAGATACACCAGTATTAATGCAGAAAGCATATGAATAATTATACTAAGGGAAAAACATCTGCTTCACTGAATATGCTGAAGCCTTTGACTGTGTGGATCATGACAAACTGTGGAAAATTCGTAAAGATGCGAATATCGGACCACCTTACCTGCTTCCTGAGAAACCTATATGTGGTTCAAGAAACAACAGTTAGAACCGTACATGGAACAGTGGATTGGTTCAAAATTGGGAAAAGGAGTACATCAAGTCTGTATATTGTCTCCCTGCTTATTTAACTTATATGCAAAGTACATCATGCAGAATGCTGGGCTGGATGAATCACAGCTGGAAATCAAGATTGCTGGGAGAAATTTCAACAACCTCAGATATGCAGATGATATGACTCAAATGGCAGAAAGTGAAGAGGAACTTAAGAGCCTCTTGATGAGGTTGGAAGAGGAGAGTGAAAAAGCTGGCTTAAAACTCAGCATTCAGAAAACTAAGATCATGGCATCTGGTCCCATCATTACACGGCAAATAGAAGGGGAAAAAGTGAAAACAGTGGCAGATTTTATTTTCTTGGGCTCCAAAATCACTGTGGATGGTGACTGCAGCCATGAAATTAAAAGATGCTCCTAGGGGCCGAGCGCGCGCGCACGCGCCCCGGCCGTCGCGGGAGCCCGGCCCCGAGGTGTGAGGTCGTTCTCCACATTTGAAGGTGTGTTTTCCATCAGTACCTTGGGAAAGGGAAGAAGACTGGCCGTTCCATGAGTTCTCCACGAAGTCTATCATGTCCTGAAACAAAGACCCGCTCAGAAGCAACCTAAATGTCCACTGGCAGAGGAACGGACAAAGATGAAGTGGTGCATATATACAATGGAAGATTCCTCGGGCGTGAAAAAGAATGAAACAAGGCCATTTGCAGCAACACGGATGGACCCAGAGAGTGTCATCCTGGTGAAGTCAGTCAGACAGAGAAGCACCACTTTTGGATGGCATCCCTTATATGTGGAATATAAAAAGAAATGATACACATGAAGGTACAAAACAGACTTTCTGACTTAGCAAACTCATGGTTGTCAGGTGGAAGGGATAGTTAGGGAGTCTGGGACTGTCACGTGCCCAGTGCTATATTCAAAGAGATAGCCAACGAGTACCTATTATACAGCTCAGGACACTCTGCTCAGTGTTTCATGGGAGCCTGGATGGGACAGGGGTTTGGGGGAGAGGAGATACATGTATATGGATGACTGGGTATCTTCCATTTTCACCTGAAACTATCACCGTGTTGTTAGTCATCGATGCCCCAATAAAAGATAAGAAGTTTAAAGTTTGAAAAATTGAAAACAGAGTTCTCTCCTTAAAAAAAAAAAAAAAATAAAAAAAAATAAAAGATGCTCCTAGGAAGGAGAGCTATGACAAACCTAGACAGCATATTGAAAAGCAAAGACATCACTTTGCTGACAAAGGTCTATATAGTCAAAGCTACTGGTTTTTCCTGAATATTCATTGGAAGGACTGATGCTGAAGCTCCAATACCTTGGTCACCTGATGTGAAGAGCCAACTGATTAGAAAAGACCATGATGCTGAGGAAAATTGAAGGCAGGAGGAGAAAGGGGACGACAGAGGATGAGATGGTTGGATGGCATCACTGATTCAATGGACGTGAATTTGAGCAAGCTCCAGAAGATGGTGAAGGACAGGGAAGCCTGGCATGCTGGAGTCCATGGGGTCACAAAGAGCTGGACACGACTGAGTGAGTGACTGACAGAACAACAACATAGTCTTTTGTTTATTTAGATAAGGATTTACCACTCAGTTTGCTGCTCATTTACAAAAAACTTGAGAGTTTTGGGATTTTGGAATAGATAAGAGATTGTGAGCGTATCTCTTCGATTTCAAAGCACATTCCTCTGTATTTCCTGGGTTATGTACCTCACTTTGGAAACTGTTGTACTGAGTCACCAGATTTAAGAGTTTATGCATGTTAAATATCTGTGGGAAAATGGCTCTTTTAGAACATTCCTCATTCTCCTAAGCCCATTTCTTTGCTCATATACTTTCAGATGTCCCCATGGCCAGTTTAGCCTGCCCCCCACCCCCTTTTAAACTGGGATGTTTGCATTACAGTAAACCACCTCCTCAGACTGAACTAGCAACACAGAAATAATTTGATTTTTTTCCCATAGATTAGCTCTGTGTAAATAGGTTCTTATGAAATAGTCTGGTATCTAAGTTATCTTTACAAGTTCATTTCTGAGGGAAAATGATCCTGAATTCTAAACAACTGGCTTTTAACTGAACTTCTAGAACACAACTCAGATAAGGCGGGGTCTAAACTAATGGAGGAGATAATGGAATGTAGCCGGTAGTCCAGACACTCACTTCTGGCTTGGAGTGACTTTGGGAGCATATTTACTTCAGTAGATGCTTGCTGTGGTTAGAATTAGTTTATATTCTCTCCTGCATACTCATGATAAGAGTATATGGCTTTCTCCCAGGGGAGGGTTTATCATCTTGATGATAATTTTGTTGCTAAAAAAGCAAGAAATGGGGTGGAAACTTCTGATATTAAAAAAATCATTATTTGGACTTGGGGAGTTTTGTAGGGCTAGTAGTGATAATCATGAAAGCTTGGGGTTGTGATGTTTTACATTATGGTGCCTTGCTTACCTCCCTTTCCCAGCCTGTCTTCGTGGAGTAGTGGACAATGCACTGGGTTAGTAGGGAAGTTAAGGTGTTTGTTCATTCTGTTTCCTCATGTGGACTTGTTAACTAGAGGAACAGACATTTACCGGACTCGCATCATGTGTCAGAAAGTATGCCAAGCTTTTTACATACTTTATCTCATTTAGTCCTCATAAAAGTGTTATTTGATTGCCTTCATTTTACCGATGAGAAAACAAGCTATGGGCAATGAACAAGTTTGCCCAAGATTTCATAAGTAATTGGTTGATTGTTGAGGTTCACATCCAGGCTTGTCAGTTCTCCCCACCCCCCATACTTTATAACATTAATCTCTTTAAACTTTAATTCTTCACCTGTCAAATGAAGTTGGAGTAGGTCAAGGTACATAGATGTTTTGCTTCTAAAATGAAATAATGAAGTTTTATCTGTTAGGAGGGAAAAAAGTGGATAAAATTCTCATTTTTGTTTGATTTCATTTTCTACTGTTGTGTAACAAGTGCTAAAAATAGCAAATATGTTACTGAAATTGCTAGTTATGTGCCTAGTTTGACACCTTGTTTCTTTGGTTTGAATTGTGTGAGGCATGATTGTTATGCAAGCTTTTAATAAAGTAGAGTAGAAAAAATAGATGAGAGAATAACTTGGCCAACAGAAAAGATGAGAGAATCGTAGATTTTGAGTGAGACGCTTTCAAAGACATCTCCTTATCTCAAAATAAGAGTTGGTTGGAAGTCGATGGTGTTTCATTTTACTACACTATTGAAATTAACTAAGAAATAGATAATGTTTTCATTTTTCCAGGGGGCACTAGTGATAAAGAACCTGCCTGCCAACGCAGGAGACCTCAGTGACAAGAGTTCAGTTCCTGGATGGGGAAGATCCCCTGGAGAAGGGCTTGGCAACCCACTCCAGTGTTCTTGTCTGGAGAATCCCAGGGAGGGGGAGCCTGGTGGGAGGAGGCCATGGGGTTGCAGAGTCAGGCACGCAGACAGTCTTTTCAGTTTTTAAAATGTATCTCTCTGAGATTTATTTGGTTATTAGAATGGGATTCAATGACTTTTATTTTGAGTATAGTATGTTAAATGGGAAACATGATGCCCTAGATATGGAATTATTCTTCAAACAAAATCAGAGCTAAGTAAAGAAAAAACCCAGGTAGAGTCAAGAGCATAAGAGGCTAAGCTTTGTAATCAGACACACATAGTTTGAATTTGAGCCCACATTTCCTCAGTTTCTTCATCTATAAATGAGAACAATAATGCCTACTTTTTAATATTGTCAGGAAGGTTATGTGATATATGTGAAGCACCTAGCTTGGTGTACTGATTTAAGTAGTAGCTAGTATTAATAATAATCTTATTTTCACTAATTTACTGTTTATCAAGAGTAAGGAATGTGGAGTATACCAAGCAGCTGGCAGGTCACAAAGGCCTCACCCTCATTAGGAATTTTAATTACACTTCAGTCAGTTTCTAAACAATAAGTACTTTGGTGGTTCAGGGAGGATAAGATGCATATTCTAGTGGGTTAACCCTCTTTAATCTCTGTAAACTTTTTGTCACATTGATTTGGGGTTAAAATTGAGTGAATCCATAAATCAGAAATAGGAATTTCTGGTTAGTTGAATGACCTCAGCAAATAGTTACGCCACAGTAAGTAATTGCGTTTAAACACTGGTTGATGACTTGTAAATTACTTTTACTGTTAGGTGAAATCTTTTAATTAGGGTGAAAAGGTAGAGGGTTAACTAGGCACTGTACTAGTCTACTAGGAATGCTTATCTTTTATTTTAAAAATTTATTACATATATTTAAGATATCCAGGTACATGAGTGATTAATAAATACCTGTGCACCTATCTACAAATAAAGCATTTCTGATGTTTGAAACACTGTACTTCTTCCCAATTTCATTCCCTTCCTCTCCTGAAGTAACCACTATGTAGAAATTCTGCTACCACTATGTAGAAATTAGAAGTTCCTATGGATTTCTTTACATTTATGCTATCTTGTATATATCCGTAAACAATCAACAGTTTTGTATTCTTGTATAATTTTAAAACGGAGTATTATGTTTGAAGAGTTCATCCATGTCAAATTGTGTGGCTCTTAAAAATTCATTTTAGATAGTCCATTATTTATCTAATATATGTCTGCACTCTCTTGTTAATGAACATTTACATTATTTACTTTTGCTTCACATAGTGAACTGCTTATAGTGGGAAACTTCTCTCTTTCGATCATCTTTTCTCTCTGGAAATTTAGCAGTTTACTTAGATAAATCAATGCTTTGTGGATTTGAATTGTTTTCCTTGCCTCTTTTAAGAACTTGTGGTTATTGATTTCAATTAGCATGTTTTACCTTTCTCATAAAATTAGCCAACAGAAAGACTTAAGCTATGTAAATTGTCTAAGTTACTGAATTTAGGCGAGATGTCATTAAATGTAGAGCAGATGGTCATTTAAGTATTAGAATGAGTCGAAAGCTGTCATCAGGTGGTTCATTTAACAGTGGCAGATGTCTTCATAAAGCTTAGCAAAGGGAAAGAGCGATCTCTCTAGGGTGATATGGTATTCTATAAGGAGAAAAAGCACTAATGGGTTTAGTTAAGGAATTAAATTTCAAAAAGGGAAATTTTAAGGAGTAACTCTTGCCAGGGCTGAGGAGGTTTTGAATGGAAGAGAACAGTTTTAGGTGAGAATGAATTGAAGAGAACCGTTTTAGGTGAAAATGAATTGGGTGGATGAAGTAAGGGCAAACAAAAAAGCTACCCAAGTAAGAGGTTAATAAAATGTTGGCCTTGTTCATTTAAGACTCTTCTCCTTTTTAACGTTTTCTTTAAATATCAACTTTTGTTTTAAAGTCAATTCATTGCATTGTCATTAAAAATTCTCTCTTGCTCATTTTGGTGTTGGAGCAGCTGCTTTGTTGACTTTCTCCAGCTCTCAGCATTGGTCTGTTTCACAGCTGTTCATTAGCTTTGTTGGCATTTGAACTGTGGGAACCAAGAAAGGATTTGGATGTGCTTTTGTGTGCATTAATGGTTTTCTTGACGTATTCTTAAAACCGTGAATTGTAGGAGGGTTTTTTGGGTTTAACCAGTTATCATTGTGTGTTTAAATGGTTCCATTTAAAGAAAGTGTGTACTCAGATTATGAGCTGATGAATGTTATCATTGTACTGTGTGGAAAATGCACTTAGAGATGAAAAATATGTAAATAGGGGGCTAGCTGAAACCTGGACTTGTCTTTTTTTGGTCAGGTGGGGATACATTTTCCCTTTGGCTCTCATCAATCCACACTCCTTTGAAGAGCTGGACCAATAGTTTAGGATGTGCCTTTCAGTGTGTATTGTGCCAGTTTGTTTAGTATGCTTGGCTTTTTGTGATGGCATAGGAGACCTATCTTAGACCTTGTTCAGAAATGTTACTATTGTGTGGACACTTACTGCTCTTTGATATTATGAAGTTTTGGGTCCTGGTGTTTTCCTGTGTTAAGACAGATTAAGGAGTGTACGTGTTAGGTATGCATTTTATTTTCATAAGCATGGAATAACTAGCTTAGGCTATGGGTTAAAAGGAAAAAAACTTTGAGTTGTAGTTACATACCACATTGCTAACGTAACAATTTGAAAATTAGTTACTATAAATCATTGGAGTTCTTTGTATTTTTATTTTCAGCTTTTATTTTAATTGTAAGGGACATATATCAGCATTTCTGATGCTTATGCTGCATATTAAATGCCCTTTCTTACCCAACTGCTTCCTAGAATTAATATACACTGAGTGTAGAAAACTTGTAAAACCACAAAGGGGATTGAATCCCATCAAGCACGTTTTGGGGGTTATCTTTTAATTTTTCTGTGCACATGTGTTATACATATAATGTAATTTATTTACCAAAGTGCTGTATTGTAATTCTTAGCAAACTACTTTATAAAATAATAATATTGTTTACCATCTCAGTAATGTTTCTTCTGCAATGTAGTTTAATAACCGCAGAGAATTTTCCTTTATGGATTACCTTAGTTTATACATAAGTAGTCTCATATTTTCAACATCAGTTATGTTAAATTTTTATTTACTACAAAAAATTTAGTATCATTGGGTGTACCTTTTTAAAATTTTGAAGGTGGGGTCAAAATCTTTTAAAGCATTTAAAACATTTTGCAGGAACCTTCTACGTAGAGATTGTATCAATTTATGTTTCCCTCTCAACAGTATCCATCTGACTGACTTTCTTGACACCATCTTCACATACACAGATGTGTTATTTGTAATGTGTCCTGATTCAGGAAGATTAAGTTGGTATCTCTTGTATTGTACTTCATTTTAAAAGTTATGAAATTGTAATAAATAGACACTTCTCCAAAAAAAGGCGTACAGATGGCTAATAAACACATGAAAAGATGCTCAACATTGCTCATTATTAGAGAAATGCAAATCAAAACCACAATGAGGTATCATCTTAGGCCAGTCAGAATGGCCACCATCAAAAAGTCTACAAACAGTAAATGCTGGAGAGGGTGTGGAGAAAAGGAACCATTTTACACTACTGGTGGGAATGCAAACTGATTTAGCCACTATGGAGAACAGTGTGGAGATTCCTTGAAAAACTGGAAATAGAACTGCCATACGACCCAGCAATCCCAATGCTGGGCATAGACACCAAGGAAACTAGAATTGAAAGAGACACGTGTACCCCAATGTACATTGCTGCACTGTTTACAGTAGCTAGGACATGGAAGCAACCTAGATGTCCGTTGGCAGATGAATGGATAAGGAAGTTGTGGCACATATACGCTATGGACTGTTACTCAGCTATAAAAAGGAATGCATGGGGCTGAGTCAGTTCTAATAGGGGGATGAAACGAGCCTCTATTATACAGAGTGAAGTAAGTCAGAGAAACACCAATACAATATATTCATGCATATATATGGAATTTATAAAGACGGTAATGATGATCCTATATGCAAGGCAGCAAAAGAGACACTGATATAAAGAAGAGACTTCTGGACTGTGTGGGAGAAGGCACAATCATCATATGTGGGATGATTTGAGAGAAGAGCAAGTTCAGTGCATGAAGCAGGGCACTCAAAGCCAGTCTGCTGAGACAACCCGGAGGGATTGGGTTGGGGAGGGAAGTGGCAGGGGGAAACATGTACACCCGTGGCTTATTCATATCTGTGTATGACAAAAATCACAATATTGGTGATTATCTACCAATTAAACAATTTAAAAAACCAAAAAACTAAATGATTCAAAAGTGTACAAACAGCAAACAAATGTGAAAGTGCCCTCCCCTTCCTCATCTGTGCTGCCTCGACCCACCGTGTGCAGTTGGGAGGAGTGGCTTGGTTTTCTCCATTTGTACACTTTCTGTTCGGGTGTGCTCACATGGGTATGTGTGTGATTTCTACATTTTGTGTCATGCTTAGACTTAAGATTATAAAAGATGCTGTTCAGCTATTTTTTCTAGCATTTTTATGATTTCCTTTTTTCATATTTAGCTCATTATCCTTATTTTTGCTACACTGTACTGCAGAGAACTGTAATTTAACAAAGATTGTATCTTATTTTTAACTTGCTTTGTTTTAGTTGCAATGGTTGCAAAATAAATATCCCAAAACTTTGTGTTGTGGAAAATACTTGTATGCTCGAGGCTTAGTGAGGAATGGCTTGCCTCTGCTCCGCCAGTGTCTGGGGCTTCAGTGAGAAGAGTCAACAGTTGAGGGGCTGGCCCAGCCAGGCTTCCTGGGGCATGTCTTTCCACCTCTCTGTGGCTTCTCCAAATGGTCTCTCCTCTGTGGCAGCTTCAATTAGCCAGACTTACTATGAAAGAGCTCCCAAGGCATGGCGGGCTGGGGGCGGTGGGCGGCATGCATCTTGAAAGGGGGAGAGACACACATGGACAGACAAATGGCACAGAAATCCTACAGTGTCACCTTCGCCACTTTCTGTTAACCAAGGCAAATGTCTCCTCTGGTTCAGGGTGGGAGAACAGACCTGCCTGTTAATGGTCATTCATTGTCCTGTTATTAGAGGAGCACTTGGGGTGGATATAGTTGGTGAGATTTTCTTTAGAAAATAATCTGCCACACCTTTCCTCCATTTTAAGTATACACTCAGTTTTCCAGGAATGTAACTGATATAAAGTCTTATATCAGGTGTATATCAGTATTAAAATTGATGAATTAAAAAACTGCTCATACTGTGATTTTTGCCATTTATTATTAAGAAGTGCGATTTTTATGAAAATTTAAAGTTCACTTTAGTAGCCTTGTGTCAGATATGACAGTTGTTTAAAGTCTTTGTCTTTTGATAAGTTTTAGAATTTACCTTAAAATCTTAATGTGAGCCAGGATAATTTCTTTCTTAACTCTGTAGACTTTTGCTATTTGTGTTGGGAGATAATTACAATATTTACAAAATTATGTTTTCAAAATGAACACTTTAAGGAAAGGTTATATATTGGTTTAAATAAAAATATAGCAGATTCTTAGTAACCCTTGTGATTAGCCAGATTATGGATTCCTTGCTACCTAGGGGAAAAAAAAAAAACAAAAAAACCCTCCTCATATGATTGAGAAACACCAGACAAATCCTTTTCTCTGTACTCATTTATACACCCCCAAAGGAAGAATAGATGCAAATTGCATTTGGCTTTCTGATTTATATTCTAAAAACACTAAAGCATGCAGTACCAGTGAACGCTGGTAGCTCTTGAGTTGTGCAGCCATAAATTTGGTTTTTAATTTTAGTTTACAGTCTGTTAAACTGAAGTCTAATCTCCTTTGGGCCTGTGGCAGATGATCACTTCCATGATTGAAGCAGTCAGAATTAATTAGCCGTAGGCTAGAATGGGAAGGGCCAGATGAGCTACCCTTGAGTAGGCCTGTCTCGAATGGCAGGTGTGCCCTCTGTTGCTATCGTGGAGTGAACACAATGAAAGGAACCCAGGGGATAGGTACAGCTCAGGGAAGCTGTAAGCTTTGGGGAAAAACCAGAGATGAAATAGTAATTAGTGAATGGAGAGGGTGGGTAGTTTGCTAAAGTGAAGGTCATCCACACATGAATTAATTTATTATTCTCCATATGTAGTCTCTGGGAAATTGAGAAATTTGTTCTTTAATTTTTTTATAGAGTATTGCTGTATTTGCCAAGGATATATGACAGCTTTGATCACTAAGTTAGAACTGGTTGACTAGTACATTTAATATATATCTATTAAGGTTANCCCCCTTCCTCATCTGTGCTGCCTCGACCCACCGTGTGCAGTTGGGAGGAGTGGCTTGGTTTTCTCCATTTGTACACTTTCTGTTCGGGTGTGCTCACATGGGTATGTGTGTGATTTCTACATTTTGTGTCATGCTTAGACTTAAGATTATAAAAGATGCTGTTCAGCTATTTTTTCTAGCATTTTTATGATTTCCTTTTTTCATATTTAGCTCATTATCCTTATTTTTGCTACACTGTACTGCAGAGAACTGTAATTTAACAAAGATTGTATCTTATTTTTAACTTGCTTTGTTTTAGTTGCAATGGTTGCAAAATAAATATCCCAAAACTTTGTGTTGTGGAAAATACTTGTATGCTCGAGGCTTAGTGAGGAATGGCTTGCCTCTGCTCCGCCAGTGTCTGGGGCTTCAGTGAGAAGAGTCAACAGTTGAGGGGCTGGCCCAGCCAGGCTTCCTGGGGCATGTCTTTCCACCTCTCTGTGGCTTCTCCAAATGGTCTCTCCTCTGTGGCAGCTTCAATTAGCCAGACTTACTATGAAAGAGCTCCCAAGGCATGGCGGGCTGGGGGCGGTGGGCGGCATGCATCTTGAAAGGGGGAGAGACACACATGGACAGACAAATGGCACAGAAATCCTACAGTGTCACCTTCGCCACTTTCTGTTAACCAAGGCAAATGTCTCCTCTGGTTCAGGGTGGGAGAACAGACCTGCCTGTTAATGGTCATTCATTGTCCTGTTATTAGAGGAGCACTTGGGGTGGATATAGTTGGTGAGATTTTCTTTAGAAAATAATCTGCCACACCTTTCCTCCATTTTAAGTATACACTCAGTTTTCCAGGAATGTAACTGATATAAAGTCTTATATCAGGTGTATATCAGTATTAAAATTGATGAATTAAAAAACTGCTCATACTGTGATTTTTGCCATTTATTATTAAGAAGTGCGATTTTTATGAAAATTTAAAGTTCACTTTAGTAGCCTTGTGTCAGATATGACAGTTGTTTAAAGTCTTTGTCTTTTGATAAGTTTTAGAATTTACCTTAAAATCTTAATGTGAGCCAGGATAATTTCTTTCTTAACTCTGTAGACTTTTGCTATTTGTGTTGGGAGATAATTACAAGAATATTTACAAAATTATGTTTTCAAAATGAACACTTTAAGGAAAGGTTATATATTGGTTTAAATAAAAATATAGCAGATTCTTAGTAACCCTTGTGATTAGCCAGATTATGGATTCCTTGCTACCTAGGGGAAAAAAAAAAAACAAAAAAACCCTCCTCATATGATTGAGAAACACCAGACAAATCCTTTTCTCTGTACTCATTTATACACCCCCAAAGGAAGAATAGATGCAAATTGCATTTGGCTTTCTGATTTATATTCTAAAAACACTAAAGCATGCAGTACCAGTGAACGCTGGTAGCTCTTGAGTTGTGCAGCCATAAATTTGGTTTTTAATTTTAGTTTACAGTCTGTTAAGCTGAAGTCTAATCTCCTTTGGGCCTGTGGCAGATGATCACTTCCATGATTGAAGCAGTCAGAATTAATTAGCCGTAGGCTAGAATGGGAAGGGCCAGATGAGCTACCCTTGAGTAGGCCTGTCTCGAATGGCAGGTGTGCCCTCTGTTGCTATCGTGGAGTGAACACAATGAAAGGAACCCAGGGGATAGGTACAGCTCAGGGAAGCTGTAAGCTTTGGGGAAAAACCAGAGATGAAATAGTAATTAGTGAATGGAGAGGGTGGGTAGTTTGCTAAAGTGAAGGTCATCCACACATGAATTAATTTATTATTCTCCATATGTAGTCTCTGGGAAATTGAGAAATTTGTTCTTTAATTTTTTTATAGAGTATTGCTGTATTTGCCAAGGATATATGACAGCTTTGATCACTAAGTTAGAACTGGTTGACTAGTACATTTAATATATATCTATTAAGGTTAAGTGCAGTCTAATTGCTCACATTTGCCTTTTTGCTCTAATGCCTTTCTAAGTATGTTTACCTCTGTTATCACTTCAGCTTCACAATCTCTCTTTCCATATTGTCCTGGTCTGCTTGGGCTGCCGTAACAATCTACCACAGGCTGGGGGACTCGTAAGCAACAGGAATTGGTTTCTCAGAGACGAGGTAGTCCGAGTTCAGAGTGGTGATGGCTAGGTCAGTTCCCTAGTGAGGGCTCATTCCTTCCAGTGTTCATTTCTCCCCACCCCATCACTCCCTCCTTTTTACATCTTAACCATCTCAGCTTAGGCACTTAATTTAGAATCTGGTTACCATCCTTATAGAGGTTTTAAACTTGGCTATAGACATGAGTTTAATAGGATTTTTCTCTTTTCCGAGAAGTAGCAGTAGTGTATTAGTTCTTGTTACAGCAGTACTACTTTTATATTATAGTTCTTGCATATTCTGCACATTCTCATTTTATTCTTAGAACATACCTTTCTTTTAAAGATCATATCACTTCCTCCAAAGGGAATGAGGTTCTGAGAACTAATAGGACTCATTTTTTATTTAATTATTGGAAAATTTTCTAAATTTATACCGTGTTAACTGTTACCCAACTTCAAATGAGCAGTCTTGTTTCATCTCAACTCACCATACTTCCCCTCCCTCTCCACTGTGTATTTTGAAATAAATAGTGTAGTTTTACATGTAAATATTTTAGTTAAAATGACTTTTGTGGACACAGAAAGCTATTGACAGAGCCAGAATTTGATGTAGGAGGGTGTCAGCATCGGGCGTGACCATACAGCATGTCGTGAAGTAGTGACACTGATGTTCACAGGCCACACATTGTTTAAAAAACCCTTAGTTTTAATTGACTTGAACAAGTGATATTAATGTAACAATAGTAAAGGAGCATGATTCCCTCGTCTTATTACCATACACAGTGTCAGTTTCTTCATTAATTTGTAGTGGTATTTTTGGTGGAGATTGTTTTACCAAGTGCTTGTTTTCTTTTTCTAGCATTTACTACTTCTTTTTCCTTAAGGAAAACAACAACAAACTCAGCTATGTTATTTCCCATTAAACGGGGAAGCAAAAAGTTGTCAATACCTAGGAGTAAAAGCTTAAGTTAATTGACAGTTTGTTTCTGATATTATGAAAATAAAACTGTCTTCTTCTTTGGAATTATTTACCTGGAGAATAGGTTCATGTTCCTCAAAAAGTATTTTGTGTGTTTGAAGTCTGAAACATCTGGATGATAAAGGATTCTTCCTTCTCTCTCTGGATTGAACCTAAGTTTCAGGTTTGGATGAGAGCAAGGAAAGTGCTACTGAGAAGTATTCTTACTAATGAAAAAAGAAGGACTAGAAAAGGTTTAGTCTGTAATTTGTACTCTTTAGAATATTGCTGTCTGTTATCTTGAAACTGAATATGGTTCATTTGAAATACTGTTTCTTGCTTTATTGAGCTATTTTGTAAAATGCCATGTTCCTATTTTTTCCCTCAGGGAATACTGTTCAAATAAACAGTGCTTGAAATTAATGTCAGCATGCATTTCTGTTTTAACAGGCATCAAGCACGATGGAACCATGTGTGATACCTGCCGCCAGCAGCCGATCATTGGCATTCGGTGGAAGTGTGCAGAGTGTACCAATTATGACTTGTGCACCGTTTGTTATCATGGAGATAAACATCATTTAAGGCATCGCTTTTATAGAATTACCACACCAGGGAGTGAGCGGTATGGGAATCAATTTTTTTTTTCAATTGCGATCCTTTGTATTTATTACATTTTTTGTACCATTCAGCCTTAAAAATAGGGTTAGGAAATAGCTTCTGACAGCTGGTTTAGTAGGAAGCAGCAGGTACCAGGCTAGATGAGGACCAGGGCCACCACATGATGAGAAGAGAACTCGTGCAGACGGAGCTCCGTGTGTTTCTCCAGGATAATTGGGGCTGTTTGTTCTCTCGTATAGAGACGTGGCCCTGCTCAGTGTTTGGATGTGCAAGGGTGGCCCAAGGAAGGCTGATGGTTTTCTCCGTATGCATTCTATCCTGTGAACACTAGGGCACAGTTATGGAATCAGGAGACATTTATTCAGACTACAGAACTTTAACACTGTACTTGGGTAAATCTGAAGATAAATAGGGCATGTTATTCCTAAAGCAGTTTACAGGTTAAGGGATTGTTTGATCAGCAGTGATTATCATGTGATGTTTCAGACTGTATATAGAGATACATAAAAAGTGTTTTAGGTGCAAAGAGAGGAGTGTTGAGTGTGAGTTGGTACAGAGTTTTCGCTGATGGAGTATTCTCAGGGAGCTGTGACTAATGCAGAGAAACAAGAGTCAGGTTGGTGAAGGGAGGCAACAGGAGTAATAGAAAGATGGATTTTTGTGTCATACTATCCTGGTTCAAATCCTGGCCCTGCCATTTGTTGAGTCATTTTCTACAAATTATTTAGTATTGTCTTTTGCTTACAGTTTTTAAAGTTGGAGTATAGTAAAGACATTCTGAAAATGAATAGAATAGTGAGATGAAAGTAGAATTTAAAAATCCCAGTTCTTTTTGATTTTTTAGGAATGAGAAGGCTGTAGGAATATAAGGGATGGAAGGCTTTGGAGAGCCATGCTTGTCTAGGTAGCTGCATGTAGAATCTTTTTCAAGGTCCATAGTCTTTTGTAGGTATACACTGTTTTAGAGACAGTTTGGTGTAGGTCAGATCCAGGCCACAGGTGTATTTTGCTTGACTTGCTGTCAGTTTTTGAACAATTGCTTACCTTGTAAAACCTGTGAAAGGTGAATTTCTGTGAAAGGTGACTTCACAGAAAAATCAAGTTTATGAATTCTAACTCCCCCACCCCTCCAGGCTGTCACCACAGGGCCTGCATTTGTTCCTGGCAGCGGTTGGCTGAAGCCCAGGAGCATCTGCCCCCTTTAGACAATGCGTCCTCTGGCACTCACCAAAGTCCCTACCACTCCTTATTGTCTTTCTCTGCCCAAGGTCAAGTGCCATTTGTCATTGCTGTGGTGCTGTCTCTCTCAGGCCCTCATTTGTAGTGTGTGCTTGGCAGTTGTAGGGTTTTGTATATGCCATCTCTAAAGTAGTGAAGAGTTGTAGTGATACCCTGCAGTGGTTAGACTGGATTCATGTGTTGATTCCATTCCAGGTTAACTTTTGTGACCTTGGGCAAGTTATTGATGGTTACCTCTTTGGGACTTTTTGTAAAATGAGCAATGTAATGAATAGTACCTTTGTCTTAAGGTGGGTAACAGAGTTTATATCTAAGTGTTTTTATGTATAGGAAAAGCTAAGTGAATATAACCTGTTGTTATTATTCCAACTACTATTGTCTTCATCAGCATAACGTAGGGAATGTGGAAAGTATTCCTGTTACTTGCTGTTATGGTGTTAACCAGAGCAAATAAAAATATTTTCAAAATAACCTTTTATATAGTCTTTATTTTAAAAAATAAATTTCCATCCATTACCAATTTTATTTTTATAAAAAATTGAAAATAGAATCTTCTTTTAGGGTTCTGTTAGAGTCTCGTAGAAAATCGAAGAAGATCACGGCCCGAGGGATCTTTGCAGGTGCCAGAGTGGTACGAGGAGTGGACTGGCAGTGGGAAGATCAGGATGGAGGGAATGGACGCAGGGGAAAGGTAAAGGTTGTCTCTGATCCGTCATGTTATTCTCAAATACTGTATATTCAGTAGATGTTAAAGCTACTGTAATTGAATTTTGTGGCCCATTTTCTTTAAAGCCAATAACAGTTTCTTAAACTTTCATTTTTTCTTCCCCTGGGAAGAAAAGCAGTTGTTCCCTCTCTGCTGTACACATTGGTGTTCAGTGAGAAGATTGGTGGGTAGATTTTTCTTTTCCATCTTCAGGCTTCACATTGCCGTTTTGCTGTCCAGAATGCCTTTCTGAACGTCCTCTTTGGGCCAGTCCTCCTTAAGCAGTATCTCATGCTCTTGGCTTTCTTGTTATTAACATTTCATGTGAATTTACTTGTTTTATGTTCCATTCCCTCAGAAACGTTTCTGAGGGATCATAGGCAGAGTGGTCTGGGGGTCAATTACAGCAGTTATTCTGAAGCGAATTTTGTAGTCTCTTTAATGGGGTGGGATAACCAGAGATATCAGAGTAAGTAGGTTGTTGGTTTTGCTTATTTTGGATCTCATGTTGCTTTTGCTGATGATGCAGTCGTTGATTCAGTCAATAAATCCTGAACGTATGTTCTGGGTGTTTTGCTCGGTGTACTGAATGTGTTTTCAAATCCTGAATGTGTGTTCTGGGTGTTTTGCTTGGTGTACTGAAATTAATAGCATTTCCCTTTGAGACTTCAGCATCAGTCCCTGTTCCACTGTTAACCTTCTGTAAAATATTGTTCTTAGCAGTAAGGAATGGTGACTTTAAAGTCTGTGTCATTTGAGGAATTCTTCCTAGGGACTTGAAGGCCTCTTGTACTACTTGGTGTTATATAGATTCTTTTGAATTTAAGATTTTTAAACGTTTGTCAAGTAAAATGTTTTCCAAATTCAGAGCATTGCTGTATTGATTTCATTTTTAAATGATAAGGTCAAATGTTTAATGTTTGGAAGTCAGACAAATATTTTAGTCTTTTATCTTTTAAAAACTTTGATTTTTATTAAGGAAGCAATGCTTTTTAAGAAAAACTTTGGTAAATATTTACTGACCACATAGGTGCAGGACTGCAAGGAGATCCAACCAGTCCATTCTAAAAGAGATCAGTCCTGGGTATTCTTTGGAAGGACTGATGCTAAAGCTGAAACTCTGATACTTTGGCCACCTCATGCGAGGAGTTGACTCATTAGAAAAGACTCCGATGCTGAGAGGGATTGGGGGCAGGAAGAGAAGGGCACAACAAAGGATGAGATGGCTGGATGGCATCACCGACTCAATGGACGTGAGTTTGAGTGAACTCCGGGAGTTGGTGATGGACAGGGAGGCCTGGCGTACTGCGATTCACGGGGTCGCAAAGAGTCGGACACGACTGAGCCACTGAACTGAACTGAACTGAACTGAACTAGGTGCAGGATTCTGTTCCAGGCGTGAAGGTTGTAGGAATAAACAGAAAAGACGAGGCTCCTACTCTTCGAGACCTGTGTTCTCGTTAGAGGAGATGGAGAACCAGAAATTCAAATCTAAGTTCTGTGACCAGCAGCGTTAGGGTCACCTGACGGCTTCTTAGAGGCATGCTAGGTATCCTCCTGGACTTTCTAAATTAGAATCTTCATGTAAATAAGATACCTAAGTCACTCAGGTGCACATTAAAGTTGAGAAGCACATTTCTTTCTTTCTTTCTTTTTTAAAATTTGTATTCGGGTATAGCCAGTTAACAATGTTGTGGAAGTTTCAGGTGGATGGCAAAGAGACTCGGCCATATATATATATACATGTATCCATTCTCCCCCAAATTCCCTTCCCATCCAGGCTGCCACGTGACATTGAGCAGAGTTCCCTGTGCTATGCTATATGGCAGGTCCTTGTTGGTTATCTGTTTGAAATACAGCGGAATAAACATCTCCATCCCAAACTCCCTAACTATCCCTCATCTCCCCTCCCCATGCCCACCCTGGGCAACCATAAGGAGAAGCACATTTCTAGAAGCAAAATTAGACCACAGACCAGTGTGAGTTTGGGGAAGACACCGTCTCTGGCTGAATGGAGTGCTATGGGGGCATGCTTGGCAAGCCAGTGGCAGAGCAGAGGTATCCCTTGGGGGGGGGCACAGGGACAGTCTTGTCCCAGTGCAGAGGTCTTGGTAAGTGGAACTCAGGCTGGATGTAACCCTCTGCTTTCCTCTTTGGCAAGGCCCTTTGTTCAGTAAACAGCTTCTGCAATCATTTATAGCAATCCTGTGTCACATGGGGTGTATAAAACATATGTTGAAGCTTGAAGAATAGTAGTGAAATTTTAAAAATAAATTTTATTCCTACACTATGGATTAAAAAAGAGTGTTATGAATACCTTTAAAAGCCTTCTGTTTACTCTTTCCCAGCCGCAAGCCCTGCAAGGTAACTAATTCTTCCTGTCATTATTCCCGTGTTTGTCTTTATTATTGTATGACTTAGTGCTCTGTACTACAACATTTAGGATTTAAGTTTCTGAGAAACCAAGTAGCAAGCAGAAATTTAGCCTTTGTAGAGACAGAGCAGAATTGTGCTTTTAGATGAAAGCTTCTAGGGGGAAGATAAACTGAATTCAGTCTCTGGATAACGGCATTCCTGGGAGCTCGTAAAAGTCTTTCTGGGGTAGTCAGTAGACACGGTCATTACTAGGTCCTGGAAAACACGGGGCTCAGCACGGTCAGGACACCAGGAAGGGCAGAAGTATGGACCACGTACTGCACACTGGACGGGAATATAGTCAGAGGGCATGTGTTGTTTGCTTCCAAGCTTACCATGATACACCTCAAAGTTTTAGGAATAAGGCAGGGCAGAATATTCTGTGGAGTGGGATGAGAAACCTTGGCTGGTTTAGGTGGCAGGGAATGGGGGGATGTAGGGGAGAGTGGGAACCTCATCATTGCATAGTCCAATAAGCCAAGTTCAGTTGAGAATTTGGGTCCGGCTCACTCAGGCAGTTTATCCTTAGGTCAGTAAAGCGATAATGATGGCAGTGGACATCTTGGTAATGAAAGCCTTCAGCATGTCTGGCCTGTGAGTCACGTGGCTGCAGTCAGATTGCCCTTGACACCTGGTACCCAGCAGGCATCTTGGCAGCCTTCTCTGATGGATGCCTTTGTCTCTTTCCTGGCTGGCTCTTGTGTTTTCTGTATCCCATTACATCATGTGCCTTAGTTACTCTTCCTTTTGATGGAGTACACAACCTAGTAATGTTTTTTGAAAGAGTGCACGAGAAGTAAATTTTTTAATACTTTTATTCTAAAAAGTGTTTTAGCTTTATACTCTTCCTCACACTTAATTATGTGGTCAGAGGGTTAAAAAAACTTTCTCATCACGTTTTCAAAAGCAGTTGCTGCTAAAGCCTGAAGCCATGTAAATGGCACTTTTCGGGATTTGTGTTATATTGACACTTCTTAGGTGGAATGCAGAGTAGCAATTTTGAAGCTTTGAGTCATCAGTATTACATTTTTGGTTTGTTGATTTAATACTTGTTACATTTTAGGAACAAAAAGAAAAACAAATGAAACCATCTTGCACATAAGACTCTGAGTGAGGGAACTTAATGTAATAGGAAGTCTTCAGGCTAACATTATTTAAGCACATGTTTGAAATGCAATATAATTTTTGTCTGACTCTTTCTGACCGTGTGTGTGAATGAATAAAGTTTTTAACTCCCCCTTTTCCTTCATGGCTGGCTTCTTTCTCCCTGTCCTCTGGTATAACCCACACGAACCTAGTGTAACCCACATGAAGGTGGTAGTGTATTCTTATCTTTTTTTCCTTGAGGTTCAAGATTCCCTATTCTCATTACTATGTGTTCTCAATTGTATGGTTAGTTTGAGCCATATTAAGGGATAGATACCAAATTGGGCTGATGTTGTATTAATACTGACCCCATCTATGGCTTATCACATGCCTGCATATACCATGGTTTTTTGCATGGTTTTTGCATGGTGACAACAGTGTTAACACAAAAATAAGTAGGTCAAATGCAGGCTTTGACAGACATGATATAAGGATAGCATAGAAATGTGTAGTATGGTCTTAACTATCTGTGTTAGTATTTCAAGACTGTTTCCATTTGACAAATGCTTTCAGTTCAGTTCAGTCGCTCAGTCGTGTCCGACTCATTGCGACCCCATGAATCGCAGCACGCCAGGCCTCCCTGTCCATCACCGACTCCCGGAGTTCACTCAGATTCACGTCCATTGAGTCAGTGATGCCATCCAGCCATCTCATCCTCTGTCGTCCCCTTCTCCTGCCCCCAATACCTCCCAGCATCAAAGTCTTTTCCAATGAGTCAACTCTTCACATGAGGTGGCCAAAGTACTGGAGTTTCAGCTTTAGCATCATTCCTTCCAAAGAAATCCCAGGGTTGATTTCCTTCAGAATATATGTTAATTTCCTCACACACATACACTAGATATATTTCCTTCTTTCTAAAAAACTTTATTATGGAGAATTTCAAACATAAACCAGAATGGAAAGCATAATATAACAAATCCCTGTGCACCCAACATCCAACTTAAGAATTTATCAGTGTTTTAAAAACTGCCATTTGTTTGTTGAAGAAATCAAGTTCTTTGTGTTTTTCTGATTGATTGTTAGGTGCTCTTCTAACTGTTGTATTTCTTATAAACTTGTTGTTAGATATAGAGAAATGAGTAGATTTAAGTTCCAAGTTTATTTTGGCAAGAGTACCTCATTACTGGTGTGTGTACTTAGATCGCACGTAAAGAAGGCATGTAAAGTCTTGATTATCCTATTAGTGGTGTTAAGATTAATCAGTTTGATCTTTACAGAATTTCTCAGCAGCTTTCTACCTAATGGTTTTAGTAGCCATTCCACACATATTTATTAATCAGAATTGAAAGTGAGAAATTAATGTAGTTATTTTCTTATGCTTTCCACTTTATTTCCTTCTCGATAAACTGAATCACATTAACAAATGAAGTGATTTTGTTCAGTGATTCACAGTTTGAGTAATGAACTTGCTTATGTTCCAAGTAATTTGAAATTTAGGATGAATTCGATTTAAACAAAATTTGTTTTTTAAAAGTTGATCAAATGCTTTTTTGTCCATCTCATAAAAGCACAGGCTTATTTAATCTAGACTGCATTTTTAAAAATAAATGAAATAGAATCTGACTGTATTATAATCAAAAGCGATTTTTCTTTCCTACAAATTGCATGTTTCACTTCAGAATGGTAGAAGCTTTTGAAGATTATACAGTGGTTAGTTGCGAAAATCATAAAACACAGCATGGCAGTGATGGACTCCACTGTCAGGATGGTAGTTAGCTCTATTAAAGAGGCAGGAGGGTGGGGTTGATGAGAGGCATGCAGGGGACTTTAAAAGTACTGGTAATTTTCTTTTTTTTAGTCTAATGTTCATTTCATTTTTAAATTATTTTTTAAGGTTTGTGTTAGATTTTTATAACATAATTTATTTTAAAATTAGAAAGAATAGACTTATTTACTAATGCTTTGAAATATTATTCAAGTACTTAATTAAGTCCTAAGCATAAAAACTTTTTATCTCACAGAAGCACTGTAAAATACGTGGCTTGCAAAATTGTTTCTTTAGCACAGGGTGAAAATGAAGTGGTCATTATGTATCTTATTTGAAATAGTAGTCTGTTTTTAAGGGCATACCTTAAAAATTACCTTTAGTATCAGCCTGGCATTCTGAGAAACTATGAAGGGTGGTTGGTAAGTGTCAAGATGGAGAAGAGTCATGAGTTGCGCATGTACAGCCTCCCAGTCTGGTGGGTAGACTGGTTCACTTGAAAATCCCCAAGTTCAGTACTCACTGTTTGTTATATTTCTGTAGTTGATTCTTGGCCCTAAATCAATAGCAACTGCAGTTGTTTTTTTTTTTAAATATTGACTGCTCTAACGAATCTGTCTGGTCTGGTGGCATGTGGGGCCTGGAGGTAGTGTCTGGGTTTGCATTGTAGTCGGCGCATTTTAGCTTGGATGGCCTGCTTTTCAGGGCAGCTGAGGGGCACTGCTGGAGGAACCAGATCTCTCAGGCCTTCTTTAAACATGGCCTTTGAGCCTGTGCTCATCCGCGTTCAGCTGACTAGAGAGCTGGGTTGTCTTGAATTGTTCTGGGTATTTGGTCAAAGATTTTACATTGTGTATCAAAAAATAGGTTTAAAAGAATACACTGCTGTTAGAAGGAACCCTTTAAGAGTAAGAGTTTACCTTTTGAGTTGAATTACGTGTTTGCTGTTAATCCATCACTGTACTTGCTGAGCGTCTCCATATACAATTTCCGCAGTAGTTTTAGGGACTTCCCTGGTTGTCTGGTAGTTAGGACCCCGTACTTGCTCTAACCGCTCCGGCCCCAGGTTCAGTTCCTGGTCCAGTAAACTGAGATACTGCAAGCCATGCAGCATGGCCCAAAATAAGTAAGTAAGTAAATAAAATTTCTATAGTGCTTTTAGAAATAACCTTATAATATTCTGGAAAAATATCTCTAATTCAGTTATATGTTAGAAGTGGTATATATTTTGCAAGTGTTTTTCATGATCCTGTTACACAGGATTGTAACTGAAGTAATTTTAAAGATTTAAATATAATTAAAAGAATCAGCCTCTCCTCTCTTCTTAAAGATTTTTTTTCCCTCAAAAATTTCCCTTAGGTAACAGAGATCCAAGACTGGAGTGCATCAAGCCCGCATAGCGCAGCCTACGTTCTCTGGGATAATGGTGCTAAGAACCTGTACAGAGTTGGCTTTGAGGGCATGGTAAGTGTAAGAACCATAAAAGATGAAAATATTGGATGGCTGAAAGAAAGGAAATTAAAAATAGCCCTTATTGTAATCTTTCTTTTTTTGTTGTGTCATTTCCTTTTATCATAATACAGTCATCTGACTCATGAGTATGCAGTAGGAAGGAACATCTATAAAGTGAGAATTTAGTATAATAGGTGTTAACATTATTTTTAAGGCTTTTTTCCCCTGTATTTTTAAAGTGTACTGTTGATAATTGAAAATGACTGACCTAGAAACATTAATCAAGTGCTTAAGGAATAGTATTTATACATTGGTTGATTCTCATTCTTTTTTGATGGCTGAGTAGCACTCCTTGTATGGTTATGCCATTGTTTAAGAAATTTCTGTTGATGGGTGTCTGGGTTGGTTTTTTGTTTTTGTTTTTCATTGTTGCAAGCACTGTTTCAGTGACATGCATCCTTGTGCATATGTCTTTGTACATTTATGGGTATATTTTCTTAAGATAAATTCCTAGAAGTGGAATTGCTAAGTTAAAGTATCATGTTAAAACAGTTGACCCATGACTCTTTGGCTAGGATTGAACTAAATGTGAACTCCGGTGGCAAAGGAGGCTGTAACTAACAGAGAGTTGGATTGTGTGTGTGTGTGTGTGTGTGTGTGTGTGTGTGTAAAGGAGCTTGTTTTCTTAATACAGTAAGTATATATTGGTCACTTTATACATATATGTGTGTGTGTGTGTGTGTGTGTGTGTGTGTGTATATATATATATATGATACTGTTAGGCACTTTTAGGTAATCTAGTTTGAATTTTCATAGTCACCCTCAAAGTTTCTTATCTTAACTTCACATTTTCTGTACTTTTCATTATACCACAACTGCTTTCCCATTCACATAAATACTTAATAATTTCTTATTAAAGCTAAGTGGGAAGGAACTTGAGTTAACTAAGTTATGGTAAAATAAGGACTAAAAGTTATATAAATAGGAAATTATCTGGACACAGACTCAAAAGACTGGATTTGGTACTTTCCTTTTCTGCCTTCTGACTAGTTTTGGATAATTTCCTTTATAAAATGAGTCAGTGCCTACCTTGTATATCTCATAAAATTGATTAGAAAGGTCAAATGAGTTGACCTCTTTTCGGTAAAAGAATCTTTTAAATGGAATTTATTATATACTTTTAAAATACAAGATTTTTGTTTTAGTTCTTATTTTCCAACATGTGTTTTTGACAATATTTCAGTGGTAAGGATCCAGACAATTTTAATTTTGAACTACAAAAGAAAGCTTAAAGTATGACATATCTGAAGATCAAGTTTATAGTTGTTGATGGGTGTTTATGAAAGCAGTGTTTAGTGTGATTATTAACCCAGAGCTACTTCTGGTGAGGATAATGTTCTGAATGAACATTTTGGCCTATTTTAGGTATTAAGCTATACTTGAAGCTTTCAAGGGTGATTTTTTTGGTTTCTTTTCTTCTTTGTAGTCTGATCTGAAGTGTGTCCAGGATGCCAAAGGAGGTTCTTTCTACAGAGATCATTGTCCTGTGCTAGGTGAGTTAGCAGACAAGAAAATTTCTAAATAATGGATCAGAGTTCATGGAATCAGAAAAGCGTTTCAACTGGGCTTTAAGAAAATTAGTTATCATTAAAGATTTTTAAAGGTATGCTCTTGGTTGTGTTTGGTTTTAAAAGCATTTGTTCTTTTTTAATGAGTTATTTAGTGTCTGAAAGAGTTGTTACGTCTTACTAAATTGATACATCATTTATAGGGCATACCAATACTGTATGAAACTTTTTTGTTTTAATCATGAGCTTGTTGGAAAATGTTGTGTTGTATTACCATACTTATACATACTTACACTGCTGAGAATAAGACATAACAATTTAATATTTATAAATTCCTTAGAATTTAATTCCTTTGAAAATATAACAGCTCCAAGGTTAAGATATAATAAATATAATGTATGATTAAAGTAAAGAACAAGAAAACCAAAACTACTTTCATTTTATAGATTCTTCATTGTTGCTACAATGAACATTTGCCACATTCTTCCGATTAAGCCTTTAGGCTCTTCTGATTTAGCTGTTTTGGTGTGAACTCTGTGTTCCTCTTTTCAAATAATTTGTTTTCCCTTATTGCCCCAAAGTGCTGTTTTCTTGCAGCATACCTTAATTTTTTAGAAAAAAGGAGAATATGGAAGAAAATCTTACAGTTTTAATGAGAGATGAGATCATCTCTCTTGCATTCAGAAACATTCTTTTGTATTTGGACTTTACAAGAAAAGTGTAGAATCAACATACACATTTAGGATCCCTCAGCATAGTGTTTGATGATCATGCATCCTTTTGTTCCAGAAGTAGCTTTGAAAATAATCTTGGAAATGGGCTTTTAAAATATTTAAAAATGCTCTTGAAGCAAAAATCACAAAAACCATTTGGTAAATAATAATAGTAAGCACTTCAGAGAAAACAAAATTCGAGGAGTCTCTTTCATATTCTTTAGTTAGCTATCCTGACTCTTCTTCAACAAGTCATCCAGGCAGAAAGGTGAATATTACCAATGCCCAGAGCTTTGTGTTCTGATAGTCAGTGTCTTGTCATCTATAGATTCTGTTCCTCTTCAGTCATTGTTATAAATCATTACTTTATTTATGCTTTTGAGTCTGTTTTCTTTTCTTTCTTTTTTAAGGCTGTATTATTCTAGATTTTTATACTCACATTTTATTCTCAAAACATTTTAAGATTCGATAGTAACTGAAACTCAACTGTCTGGGGCTTTTAAAAAAAATTTTAAACAGTGCAGTTGCCTGTTGTTGCTGTGGTTTTCCTTGTCCTTGGTTACCTCCCTCTGCAATTACAGGTGAGCAGAATGGCAACAGGAATCCTGGTGGACTGCAGATTGGTGACCTGGTCAACATAGATCTTGACCTTGAAATTGTACAGTCTTTGCAGCACGGTCATGGCGGATGGACTGATGGCATGTTTGAGACCTTGACTACAACTGGAACAGTTTGTGGCATTGATGAAGATCATGACATTGTAGTACAGTATCCAAGCGGCAATAGGTTGGTTGCATTTCTTAATTTTCAGTAATGGCAAGTGAAATTTCTCTACAGAGGAACTCTGAGCCTACAAAAAGCAAATAATATGACATCACAAAGACTTCTTACAGCTAACTCTTAAGTAGTAGAAGAAAATCCAGAATACCTTGGTAAAGTAGAAGGAAGCAAGTAAGAATTCTGTGTGTGTGTGAGTGTGTGAATATTCTGTGCACTTTTTTCTCTCTTTAGTGAGCAGAATACATTGTATCAGTATTGGGTCCAAGTATAGCTAAAAAGTTGTCTGTTCCTGGTGGACTGTCTCAGTCTACCCTGAATAAACAGGGTAATAACAGTGAACTCCTCTGGTCCCTGTCTCGTGTTGGTTCACGGTGACACAGCTCTCCCTTGCCACACACTCATCAGTATCAGCAACACAGCACTGTGTGCATTTATTCATTTCTGTAACCTTCCTTACATACCATCCTTCCACACACACACCATCCTTCCATGCTCCTTGTCTTCCTCTTCTCTGGATAACTCTTCTGTCTCCTGTAAATAACTGAATATATGCCTGCCTCCTCTCTCCAGCTACCCTNTCATTTCTGTAACCTTCCTTACATACCATCCTTCCACACACACACCATCCTTCCATGCTCCTTGTCTTCCTCTTCTCTGGATAACTCTTCTGTCTCCTGTAAATAACTGAATATATGCCTGCCTCCTCTCTCCAGCTACCCTCCCTGGTACATGCATACAATATTTGTCTGTTTAAGCCTCCTGCTACTGCTAAGTCACTTCAGTCGTGTCCGACTCTGTGCGACCCCATAGATGGCAGCCCACCAGGCTCCCCCATCCCTGGGATTCTCCAGGCAAGAACACTGGAGTGGGTTGCCATTTCCTTCTCCAGTGCATGAAAGTGAAAAGTGAAAGTGATGTCGCTCAGTCGTGTCCCACTCTTAGCAACCCCATGGACTACAGCCTACAAGGCTCCTCCATCAATGGGATTTTCTAGGCAAGAGTACTGGAGTGGGGTGCCATTGCCTTCTTCGTTTAAGCCTCCTATTTTCCACTAAAATGATTATTTATTTCATCTCTAGGTTTCAAGTTCCTTGGAGACTGGGCCTGTACCTTTTGTTTGTTTATCCCTAGGGGCCAAAATGTATCCAGTTTACTAATATGTTTATAGTATTTTAAAAAAAAAATAATAGTTAATTGTCAAATCTTTATTACTGCCAGGTACTTAAAGAAGCTAACTCTCCAAGTTTCTTTAAGGGAGGGTTTATATATAGAATAAGAAAAATAAACATTAAATTGATAACTGAAGTAGAGAATTCGCTCTAATTGTGTTCAGATCTGGAGAATATACATGATCATATCAGGAGATGCACAAAAATCATTTGACAAAATCCAGTATCTTTCATGGTAAAAATACTAAAGAAACTAAGAACAGAAGGGCCTGATAAAGGGCATCTCTGAAATCCTACAGTGAACAGCATCCTCAGCGGTAAAAGACTGAATGCTTTCTCCTTTAAGATGAGGAACAAAACGAGAATGTCTTCTGTCCCCGCTTTTATTCCATCTTGTCCTAGAGGGTCAAGAGGGTCAAGCTGTGGCAGTTAGGCAAGAAAAAGAAATAAGAGGGAGAAGAAGGAGAATGGAAGAAGCCATC
The DNA here is from genome assembly GCA_006410875.1 of Neotragus pygmaeus. Taxonomy (NCBI): domain Eukaryota; kingdom Metazoa; phylum Chordata; class Mammalia; order Artiodactyla; family Bovidae; genus Neotragus; species Neotragus pygmaeus. The sequence continues at coordinate 1,747,317 of SJYV01048526.1, read as the reverse complement.
TCTGTTCACATGTGACATGATCTCATGCATAGAAAAATCTAAGGAATCAACAAAAAAAAACTGTTAGAAGTAATAAATGAATTCAGCATAGTCATGGGATATAATATTAATATAGAAAATAATATAAAAAGTGTATTTCTCTACACTACAACAAACAACCTGAAAATGAAAATAAGAAAACAATTCTGTTTATAACAGCATCAAAGAATAAAATAACTTAAGAATAAATTTAGCCCAGTAAGTACAAGATGTGTACACCGAAGACTGTAAAACATTAGTAAAGAAATTAAAGATGACCTAAATAAATGGAAAGATGTTTCATGTTTATGGATCAGAAGATCTAATATTGTTTAGATGGTGCATTAGTTTCTTAGAATTGCCATAACAAATTACCACAGAGTGGCTTAAAACAGCCGAAGTTTCTTCTTTGACAATCCTGGAGGCTTAAAGTCAAGGTGTTGGCAAGACTGATTCCTTCTGGAGACTCTGAGGAGAATCTGTCCTGGGCCTCTCTCCTGGCTCATGATGGTTGCTGTAATCCTTGGTGTTCCTTGGCTGGCCAGTGCATCACTTGTTTCTCTACCTCTGTCTTCACTTGGCCTTGTCTCCTGGGAGTCTGTCTGTCCCTGTGTCTTCACATGACCACCTTCTTTTTTTGGGGAGAGACACAAATTTTATTTTTAAATTCATTCAAATTAGTCTCTGGTTAGTCAAGTTCAGTATTGGAGATTATCTGATTCTGAGAGCCACATAAACTGTCCGCTGGCCCACTGCTTTCTTTTCATCAAGCCAACACTTGTAGCTTAGCCATCCATGGGGAAAGAACCCCAAGGAGGCTTAGAAGAAAGTTAATTGAGCTCATGGAAATTCTAAAATCTTTTACATAGAAAAATTATGAAAAGATGGTTGTATATGACCTTTTAAGGACACCAGTCATTGGATTTAGGGCAAAGGATTTAGAAAGACATTTTTAACAGAAGATATTAATGTTGCTCAGTTGTATCCGACTTTTGCGACACCATGGACTGAAGCCCGCCAGGCTCCTCTGTCCATGGGATTTTCCAGGCAGGAATGTGGGAGTGGGTTGTTAATTCCTTTTCCAGGAGATTTTCCCAACCTAGGGATTGAACCCTGGCCTCCTGGCAGGCAGATTGGTTACCATCTGAGCTACCAGGGAAGCTTCTCACAGAAGGTACAGAAATGGTCAGTGAATGGTCATTAGTCTGCTAGAGCTCCCTTAACAAAATATCACAGATTGGTGGCTTAAATAATAGATGTTTATTGATTTATTCTTTTATTTTTTTTTACTGTTCTGGACACTAGAAGTCCAAGATCAGGGTGCCATCAGGGTAGGTTTCTGGTGAGATGTCCTCTGGGCTTGGAGAGGATTGCTTTCTCATTGTCCTCACTTGGCACCTCGCCTTTATGACATCATTTAACCTTACTTTGCTCCCAAAAGGCCCTGTCTCCAAATACAGTTATATAGGAGCCATAGAGCTTTACCATGTGAAATTTGGAGGGACACAATTCATTCTGTATCACCCTTGAAGAGATGCAGGATGTTATTAGTTACTAAGGAATTCAGTTCACAATCACAATGAGATACCACTTCACATGCTAGAATGGCTAGAATAGAAAGGTAGGATAATTACACGTGTTGTTGAGGGTATAGAGAAATTGGAACCAAGCCCTCCTACATTAATGATAAGTAGGTGAAGTGGTCTAGATGCTTTGGAAAACAGTAGTTTCTCAAAATGTTAAATATAAGAGTTAACGTATGACCTAGTATGTCCACTTCCAGGTTTATATCCAAGAAAATTACAATGTGCCCACATCAAAATCTGTACATGGATGTTTGTAGAAGCGTTATTCATAACAGCCAACATGTGAAAATAAGCCAAACGTGTATTGACTCCTGAATGGATAAGCAAGTTGTGGTATATCGACCCAATGGAACATTTTATTTGGTTATAAAAAGGGATGGAATACTGACATATGCTGCAACATAGATAAATCTTGAAAAAATTTGTTGAGTGAAAGAAGCCTGTCACAAAAGATCACATACTATCTGATTTTATTTATAGAAAATGTCTAGAATAAGGAAATCCATAGAAATAGAAAGTATATTACTGGTTGTTAGAAGCTGGGAAGAGAGTTGATTTCACAGTGACTGCTGATTGTTATGGGGGTATCTTTTTGTGATGAAAATGAAATTATTATAGTGGTGGTTGGTTATACAACTGAATATACTAAAACCGCTGATTTATACACGTTAAATGAGTGAATTGTATGGTATGTGAATTACATCTCAATAAAGAAGGGAAAAAATCTTAATTTAAGTTCAGAATGTATTAACATGTATTAACACATGTTGTCTTAAATGGCCTCTTATTTGGAAATGTAAATTAACACAGATTAGGATTTTTACTTGCAGAATTCTTCCTTTGTCCAAATTCTCTTGGGTACTAGTGTTATTAGTAACATCAGTACAGTTCAGTCACTCAGTCGTGTCCGATTCTTAGCGACCTCGTGAATCACAGCACGCCAGGCCTCCCTGTCCATCACCATCTCCTGGAGTTCACTCAGACTCATGTTCATCGAGTCCATGATGCCATCGAGCCATCTCATCCTTTGTCGTCCCCTTCTCCTCCTGCCCCCAATCCTTCCCAGCTTCAGGGTCTTTTCCAATGAGTCAACTCTTCGCATGAGGTGGCCAAAGTACTGGAGTTTTAGCTTTAGCATCATTCCTTCCAAAGAAATCCCAGGGCTGATCTCCTTCAGAATGGACTGGTTGGATCTCCTTGCAGTCCAAGGGACTCTCAAGAGTCCAGCACCACAGGTCAGAAGCATCAATTTTTCAGCGCTCAGCCTTCTTCGCAGTCCAACTCTCACATCCATACATGACCACAGGAAAAACCATAGCCTTGACTAGACGGACCTTAGTCGGCAAAGTAATGTCTCTGCTTTTGAATGTACTATCTAGGTTGGTCATAANTCCTTCAGAATGGACTGGTTGGATCTCCTTGCAGTCCAAGGGACTCTCAAGAGTCTTCTCCAACACCACAGTTCAAAAGCATCAATTCTTCGGCGCTCAGCCTTCTTCACAGTCCAACTCTCACATCAAAACATGACCACAGGAAAAACCGTAGCCTTGACTAAATGGACCTTAGTCGGCAAAGTAATGTCTCTGCTTTTCAATATGCTATCTAGGTTGGTCATAACTTTTCTTCCAAGGAGTAAGCGTCTTTTAATTTCATGGCTGCAATCACTATCTGCAGTGATTTTGGAGCCCCCCAAATAAAGTCTGACACTGTTTCCACTGTTTCCCCATCTATTTCCCATGAAGTGATGGGACCGGATGCCATGATCTTCATTTTCTATATCTTAAGCCTTGAATAGATTATCTGTTTAAGAGTTAGACAAGAGACACTCAAGCCCTAATTAGTATGTTGTTCAGTCCGGAAACATGAAAAAAATCTTCTAAGAGGCAGATAAGTCCACAATGTCATCTTCCAACATCAAAGAAATGGCTGGTTACAAGCTTAGGGCAGAGAATGTATACAAGCTCACTTGGAATATCTTATTATATCAGTTATCAAGCAAGTGCCCCCAGACCACTGAAGGCTTGTAGAAAGAAGGGACTCAAGATTTACCATGAAGTGTTCTTTCTTGCAAAAGATGAGACAATACGAGCATCTTTACTTAAGACTGATTAAAACATATAAGAAATGTTTAAATTCATAAGTTCACAACAATCTTTAAAAAATTTTTAAATGCTAAAAAAATAAAAAGTCTTTTGATGATACTAGAAAATTAATTCATTTTAAAACCTGGGAAATAAAAAGAGAAATGAGCACTTATCCTATCTTTTTTGCTTCAAAGGAACCAAAGAGTTGACAAGAGAAGTTTCTGATTACACAAGTACATGCTCAGGGCTGGTCCAGCCATACTTAGAATGGGAGAGGTCACAGAGTAGCCAGAGGCAGAGGCCAGGTCCCTGGAAATTCCTCTCCTGGCAGAGCTTCTTTCTAACAAATAATGCCTCAAACTATTCTCTACATCCAGCAAGACACGCTGGTTCCATTTCCTACTCGAAATACTCCCAGCATAGACTCAGTGAGTTAAAATCTTGATCCTACCCCTCACTTTATGTGGTAAAACAGAGTTACAGAAATATGATGTTAAAGGATCCCAAACAGGTCAGTAGTGACATTTTGAAGAAGACAAAAGAGCTCTGAATTAAGCCCCCAGAGCTGAGGCTACAAAATCATTTGCTGATGGCCACAGGACTGGAAGAAGTAAGCTTTTATTCTGATCCCAAAGAAGGGCAGTGCCAAAGAATGTTCAAACTATTGTACAATTGCACTCATTTTATGCTCAAAATCTTTCAAGCTAGACTTCAGCAATATGTAAACTGAGGACTTCCAGATGTACAAGCTAGGTTTAGAAAAGGCAGAGGAACCAGAGATCAAATTGCCAACATCCAATGGATCATAGAGAAAGCAAGGGAATTCCAGAAAAACATCTATTTCCACTTCATGGACTACACAAAAGCCTTTGTGTGGATCACGACAAACATTCAGTCCATCAGTTCAGTCACTCAGTCACGTCTGATTCTTTGGGACCCCATGGACTGCAGCACGCCAGGCTTCCCTGTCCATCACCAGCTTCTGGAACTTACTCAAACTCATGTCCATTGAGTCGGTGATGACATCCAACCATCTCATCCTCTGTTGTCCCCTTCTCCTCCCGTCTTCAATCTTTCCCAGCATCAGGGTCTTTTCCAATGAATCAGTTCTTCACATCAGGTGGCCAAAGTATTGGAGCTTCAGTTTCAGCATCATGAACTGGTTGGATCTCCTTGCAATCCAACAGACTCTCAAGAGTCTTCTCCAACACCACGGTTCAAAAGCAGCAATTCTTTGGCATTCAACTTTTTTTATAGTTCAACTCTCGCATCCATACATGACTACTGGAAAAACCAAAGCTTTGACTAGACTGACCTTTGCTGGCAAAGTAATGTCTCTGATGCTTAATATGCTGTCTAGGTTGGTCATAGTTTTTCTTCCAAGGAGCAAGCGTCTTTTAATTTCATGGCTGCAGTCACCATCTGCAGTGATTTTGGAGCCCCAGAAAATAAAGTCTGTCCACTGTTTCCATTAGGGAAATCTCCATATATTTGCCAAGATGTGATGGGACCAGATGCCATGATCTTTGTTTTCTGAATGTTGAGCTTTAAGCCAACTTTTTCACTGTCTTCTTTCACTCTCATCAAGAGGCTTTTTAGCTCCTCTTCACTTTCTGCCATAAGGGTGGTGTCATCTGCATATCTGAGGTTATTGATATTTCTCCAGCAATCTTGATTCCAGCTTGTGCTTCATCTAGCCTGGCATTTCACATGATGTACTCTGCATATAAGTTAAATAAGCAAGTGACAATATACAGCCTTGACGTACTCCTTTCCTGATCTGGAACCAATCTGTTGTTCCAAGTCCAGATCTAACTGTTGCTTCTTGACCTGCATATAGATTTCTCAGGAGGTAGGTCAGGTGGTCTGGTATTTCCATCTCTTGAAGAATTTTCCACAGTTTGCTGTGATCCACACAGCCAAAGGCTTTGGCATAGTCAATACAGCAGATGTTTTTCTGGAACTCTCTCACTTTTTTGATGATCCAATGGATGTTGGCAATTTGGTTCCTCTGCCTTTTGTAAATCCAGCTTGAACATCTGGAAGTTCATACATTGTTGAAGCCTGGCTTGGAGAATTTTGAGCATTACTTTGCAAACATGTGAAATGAGTGCAACTGTGTGGTAGTTTGAGCATGCTTTGGCATTGCCTTTCTTTGGAATTAGAATGAAAACTGACCTTTTCCAGTCCTGTGGCCACTGCTGAGTTTTCCAAATTTGCTGGCATATTGAGTGCAGCACGTTCCTAGCATCATCTTTCAGGATTTGAAAGAGCTCAACTGGAATTCCATTACCTCCACTAGCTTTGTTCGTAGTGATGCTTCCTACGGCCCGCTTGACTTCGCACGCCAGGATGTCTGGCTCTAGGTGAGTGATCACACTACAGTGGTTATCTGGTCATGAAGATCTTTTTTATATAGTTCTTCTCTGTATTCTTGCCACGTCTTCTTAATATCTCTGCTTCTGTTAGGTCCATACCATTTCTGTCCTTAATTGTGCCCATCTTTGCATGGAATGTTCCTTATAGTGCAAAATCCAGAAGTGTGATGCCTCTAGATTTGTTCTTTTTTAGGATTTCTTTGGCTATTTAGGGTTTTAGGATAGGTTTCCCTAAAAGGTATCCTAAAAATGCAATTAGAAATTTGACAGGGATTACAGAGTCTGTAAATTCCTTTGGGTAGAATGGACATTTTCACTATGTTAATTCCTCCAATCCAGGAACATGGAATATCTTCCCATTTATTTGTCTTCTTCTTTTTTTCCCCTTTTTATTTCTTGTATCTTCTTTAGGCTCTTTCATCAATGTCTTATATTTCTTATACTTCTCAGTGTACAGGTCTTTTACCTCCTTGGTTCAGTTTATTCCTAAATATTTTATTTATTAAATTATTTGGATGCTATTGTAAATGAGATCGCTTTCTTTTTTGCTATAATCATTTTTATTTCTGAAAATAAAATAATGGCCCTTTTTATTAATGATTTTAATAAACTGAGTCTTTTATTTTTTTACTAGTCTAGCTGAAGATTTGTCAATTTTGTTGATCCTTTTAAAGAACCAGCTTTTGGTTTTGGTGATTTCCTCTTTACATTTTTTCTACATTTTTGTTTCATTTATTTTGGCANTTTATTAATGATTTTAATAAACTGAGTCTTTTATTTTTTTACTAGTCTAGCTGAAGATTTGTCAATTTTGTTGATCCTTTTAAAGAACCAGCTTTTGGTTTTGGTGATTTCCTCTTTACATTTTTTCTACATTTTTGTTTCATTTATTTTGGCACGAGTTGCAATTATTTCCTTCCTTCTATCTGTGTTGGGTTTAGTTTGCTCTTCTTTTTTACTATCTTGAGGTACAAGGTTAGGTTATTGATTTGAGATCTTCCTTTTTTTTTAATATAGATGTTTACAGCTATAATTTTCCATCTAAGCACTGTGTTGGTTGCATAAACTTTGGTATGCAGTGTTTTTGTTTTCATTCATTTCAAAATATTTCCTAATATCCTTTTTGATTTCATCTTTGACCTTTGAGTTATTTAGCAGCACACTGTTTGTGTGCTAGTCGCTCAGTCATGTCTGACTCTGAGACCCCATGGACCCATGAGATCCACCAGGCTCCTCTGTTCACGGGATTTTCCAGGCAAGAATACCAGAGTGGGTTGCCGTTCCCCTCCAGGGGATCTTCCCAACCCAGGGATTGAACCCAGGTCTCCTGCATTGCAGGCAAATTCTTTATTGTCTGAGCTACCAAGAAAGCATAATATCCACATAATTGTGAATTCCTCAAATTTCCTTCTGTTAATGATTTCTAATTTCATTCCATTGTGATCAGAGAATAAGTTTTTGTGTTTCAATTATTTTTATTTTTAAAGATTTATGTGATTGCCTAACATATGGTCTATACTTAAGAATGTTTTTTAGGGAGACTTCCCTGGTCCAGGTGGTTAAGAATCCACTTTGCAATGCAGGGGATGTGAGTTTGATTCCTGGTTGGGGAACTAAGATCCCACATGCCACACAGAAACTAAGCCTGCATGCCATGTGCTGCAACTAAGACATGATGCAGCCTAATAAGTGTCCAGAGTGTTTCCTAGGCACTTGAGAAGAATGTATTCTGTAGCTGTTGTGTGGAATGTGCTTCAGTTCAGTTCAGTNAATTTTTAAAGCATGCAAGTGATAATCTAGACAAAAGGGTGTCATACTAGTATGGTGAGATTATGGATAACTCTTCTCTCAAATTTGTGTAATAAATTCTAAAAAGAAATACAAATCATTCAGGATATAATCATAAAGGATTGCTTTACACTTTGGATGTGTTATAATGCTTTTCTCCCTCCAGTGGTTAACTGTGAATGTTGTGCTGAAGTTAAGTAAACTTACCGATTTTGAGTTTTGGCTTTGGTTTTTTAGATGGACCTTCAACCCTGCTGTTCTTACTAAAGCAAACATTGTCCGAAGTGGGGATGCTGCGCAGGGCGCAGAGGGAGGCACCTCTCAGTTTCAAGTGGGTGATCTTGTGCAAGTTTGTTATGATCTGGAGAGAATTAAACTTTTACAGAGAGGACATGGAGAGTGGGCAGAAGCTATGCTCCCAGTAAGTGTATATAAAGTCCTTTGGGAGTGGGAAACTATAGCTTGCTTACGTAGTTTTGAAAAGCTTTGATGACTTTAATTTTAGAAACTATAAATTAGCTTAATCCTTTGAGAATTGTACTCTTCACTGGCAGCTTAGCATCTGTGTGCCTTTTATTTTCTAAATTTACTTCAGTTAGAGTAACTTTGTTGTTGTTTAGTTTTTTTTAATTTATTATTTTTATTGAAAGATGATTGCTTCATAGAATTTTGTTGTTTTCTGTCAAACCTCAGCATGAATTGGCCATAGGTATACATATATCTCCTCCCTTTTGAACTTTCCCTCCCATCTCCCGCCCCATCCCACCCCTCTAGATTGATACAGAGCCCCTGTTTGAGTTTCCTGAGCCATTCAGCAAATTTCTGTTGGCTATCCATTTTACATAATGGTAATGTAAATTTCCATGTTACTCTTTCCACACGTCTCACCCTCTCCTCCCCTCAACGCACGTCCCACGCACGTCCATAAGTCCATTCTCTATGTCTGTTTAGTTGCTAGGTTGTATCCAACTCTTTGTGACCCCATGGACTGTAGCCCACCAGGCTCCTGTCTGTGGGATTCTCCAGGCAAAAATATGGGTAGCCTTTCCCTTCTCCAGGGGATCTTCCTTGACCCAGGGATTGGATTCGGGTCTCCTGCATTGGCAGATGTATTCTTTACTGTTAAGCCACCAGGGAAGCCCTTAGATTAACCTGGGAAGGTGCATAAAGGGCTATAGTTAATATATGATAGATAAATCGAATTTGATAGAGCCTTTAGTGGAGCATGTAATGTTAAGGTGAGACAAAGAGGCTTCCTGATCCTTCACCCCAGAATGACAGTGACTTTCATACTTCTGTCTTGAAATTAGGCATGATTCTAAAAGGATTTAAACATAGATGTAAGCTTTGAGCCCTTTTTGGTTTAAGTTTTTTTTTAGAAATAAGATTTTCTTTTTTTAGCCTAGATCAGTGATAGTTTGGACTATTAGAGTTACAAGTTTTCTAGAGGTATCTTAAAAGGTTACTTTTTTGAATAAGATTATCGTGATTATTTTTATATTCTTGTGGAAGTGTAATAGTTTTATTAAAATATTTTTTAAAGATACTCTATAAAGTTTGTGGCTAGTAAATAACCCAGTTGAATATGATTATCTTTTAAAAGTTTTAAAAATTAGGAATCAAGTAAAACGAATACTTCAAACGTGTAAAAACTGATGATTGATTTCTATAGTGTAGACTTGGAAACATTAATCTTGTTTTTAAGACTTTAGGTAAAGTTGGTCGAGTACAACAGATTTATTCAGACAGTGATTTAAAGGTGGAAGTATGTGGAACATCTTGGACGTATAATCCAGCGGCGGTTTCCAAGGTGGCGTCTGCAGGATCAGCCATTAGCAACGCGTCTGGTGGTATGTTCTGTTTTGCGTTTCTTTAAAAGCAATGTGGTTTACGTTAGAGCCTTTCCTCATTCCCCAGTTCTGGTACACAGGTAATGTTGTATGTGATCTTGATTTCTCTCAGATCACATTACCTCACTTGCATATTAACTACCTTTTCAGTTCAGTTCAGTCGCTCAGTCGTGTCCGACTCTTTGCGACCCCATGAATTGCAGCACGCCAGGCTACCCTGTCCGTCACTAACTCCTGAAGTTTACCCAAACTCATGTGCATCAAGTCAGTGATGCCATCCAACAATCTCATCTTCTGTCGTCCCCTTCTCCTCCTGCCTCCAATCCCTCCCAGCATCAGGGTCTTTTCCAATGAGTCAGCTTTTTGCATGAGGTGGCCAAAGTATTGGATTTCAGCTTCAGCATCAGTCCTTCCAATGGACACCCAGGATTGATCTCCTTCAGAATGGACTGGTTGGATCTCCTTGCAGTCCAAGGAACTCTCAAGAGTCTTCTCCAACACTACAGTTCAAAAGCATCAATTCTTTGGTGCTCAGCTTTCTTCACAGTCCAATTCTCACATCCATACATGACCCCTGGAAAAACATTTTAAACTTGCACTAAATGTCTCTCTCTCTCTCTCTTTTTTTTTTTTTTACATGACGAACCACCTTTGCACTGGCTGAGGTATACCATGTGAAAATTCCATAAAGATGTTCTTTTTCTCAGATATATCAAGGGCTTTCCATGTCAAAGGGGAGATACCTGGAATTCAACATGCTACTCCTTAGTCAGAACATTTGTTTTCTGCCACAGAACCATCACTTTCTTTGACTGCCTTATTTATTTTTAAAATTTCCAATATTATTGCTAGCAGATGGCTTTCTTTCTGGATATTTTTATGTATCAGCCATACCTTTTCTCTTGTCATTTTATGAGAGGTATTGTACAGGCCACAGTGGGTAGAGAGAGCTGTGCTGAGATGTGAGTATGCTGGATGCTTGGGTAGACTCAGGCCCAGAGCTTTTCTCCTCATGATCCAGCTGTATATCCATATTCAGTTCATTAGACAACTGGTTACAGCTTACTGTATGGATATAGCTGACATCCAGAAGAGAAGATGGAGTCATAACTGTGCACAGTAAGAAAGTAAAGGAAAACATTGGCTGACCTCCAGCTTTATTTTGTACTGCCTTCTATTTCCTCTTGATTGTGTCTCATCTTTCCTGCTATAATTTGCTTATGTGTTTGAGGTTAAATCAGGTGGTGTTTATTTTTACCTTGTGGTTAGATAGCATCACAGTAGGCTGACTTTTATCAGGCTGGCCCAAAATTTCATCCATAACATCTTAACTGAAAAACCCAAATGAACTGTTTGGCCATCGCATTACATATTGAACGAGTGAAAATTGTTAATATTCTTTTCTCAAATAATGTGGATTTGGTGTTGGGCCTCACTTTGTGGCTTATTTCCTTTCCAATAAGTAGATCCTAGAGGTAAGGAGAACTGGGTAGATTCTCTACTGATCAGTGCTGCTATTTGGAGGAAAAAAAAAACCTTATGAAAGGGTTTATATAAGCACATATCTGGTTCTTTCTTGTTTTAGTCACAACCAGTCAATTGGCACCTTTGAAGTATTTTATTTTAATATTTTCAACGAAAATTGGTTTGTCCCTAAAATATTTCCCCAGAGACAATAGAGATTATATTGCTTTTGTAGCATAATCATTGATTAGTTGCATTGAGGTCTGAGAGCAGTAAGATACGCTCAAGACCTGAAAAGCAATTTGTATCATTATGATACTCCTGTGGTAGTGTGTTCATTTATAATATCTTTGGTATGACTCCAAAATCTTGAGTTATAGTTTGTGTGTAACTCTCTTTTTCTGAAATTTTAACTTGAAATACATGAATTGGAGTAAACCGGGAATAATTGTGGGCTCAGATTTAAAGCAGTTTTATATGATAGTAATTGTAGCTTGCAAGGGTAGTATCTGTAGCTTAGTACCAAAGTAATATTAATGATAGACATAATAAAACAGGAAAAGTATGTATTAAAGGCATGTGGGTAATGCTTGTCTGTTAGTTAAGATTTGAGATCCTCCTATATTAGCAGCTTTATTTGATGCTTTACAGAAAGACTCTCCCAACTTTTGAAGAAATTATTTGAAACCCAAGAATCTGGTGACCTCAATGAAGAATTAGTTAAGGCTGCTGCCAATGGAGATGTTGCTAAAGTGGAAGATTTGCTAAAAAGACCAGATGTGGATGTGAGCATTTTAAAATTTATTTTGAAGCATACGCAAAAATAGAATAGTTAAAATGAACCTTTTACGCCGCAGTTATTAAGATATTGCCGCACATGCTTCATCTGTCCTTCCTCCTTATTTTTCTAAGGTATTTTAAAGATGACGCTGGGCATTATTTCTTCATCGTGCATTTCTAGAAAATACTGACATTTTCTTATTTTAGTACTTTGAACTTCATGATGTCAAAATTTACTTTTAGGTTTTTAAGTAGTTAGTGTCCTTTGGGGAAATTCAGTGAAATTTTCTCATGTAAAATGTTATAATGTTTTAACAATGTATTTTCATAAATTTTATAAGCAGTTGTCCATCCTTTTCAAAACATTTAACCTAAGCTTTCCCCCTCTCCTCCTTGTGAAAGTTAACTGTTTCATGGTTCATAATGCAGTTGAATTAGGAGTCATGCATTTTGTAAATCTTAATAGTTTATGTTGTAATGTTACCATTCACCAAAGCCATAGTTTAAATGGGTTCAAACTGCAAATTCTGGTTCTCGATTAGTTATTCACTGGCNAACTGTTTCATGGTTCATAATGCAGTTGAATTAGGAGTCATGCATTTTGTAAATCTTAATAGTTTATGTTATAATGTTACCATTCACCAAAGCCATAGTTTAAATGGGTTCAAACTGCAAATTCTGGTTCTTGATTAGTTATTCACTGGCTTTAGCATCGCTACTATTCTGGAACCAATATGATGTTAGTCAGTGCTGGCCAAAGGATTGTAGGTTGAGTGTCACTTTGAATCATTGTCACTGTACAGTCAGGGCTTTCGTTACCATGTCTTTGTATGTAAGTATGCCGGACAGTTTCACAGAGATCAGATCTATAATTTATAAGGTGAAAGTGAAAGATGCTCCATTGTGTCTGACTCTTTGCCACCCTATGGACTATACAGTTAATGAAATTCTCCAGGCTAGCATACTGGCCTTTCCCTTCTCCTGGGATCTTCCCAACCCAGGGATCAAACCCAGGTCGCCCGCCTTGCAGGCAGATTCTTCACTAGCTGAGCCACAAGGGAAGCCCAAGGATACTGGAGTGGGTAGCCTATCCCGTCTCCAGCGGATCTTCCTGACCCAGGAATCGAACCAGGGTCTCTTGCATTGCAGGTGGATTCTTTACCAACTAATCTGTCAGGGAAGCCTGAAATTTATAAGGAATAAACATCATATTCCTGTGATCTCATGTGGCATTTCAGGTTTGTTGGGGATCAGTTGCAGCAGCATGGCACAGTAGTTTCTTGATTGGTTGTGAGCTATGTCACAAATAGTATCAAATATTAAAATACCAAATGTTTTTTTGTGTTTGGAACGTAGAGTCAGACTTCTTTTATATTCACTTATGCAGATTTACATTTTATTACACTTAATTTTTTCTTCATTAATGATTTATTTCAATTGTTTTTTTAGAATGTAGTACATTTTAAAAATTTTAAAGGAAAAATAGTTCTCCAAGATTTGTTATGAATAGCAGCATCTCCTTCTCAGTGCTGTTTTCCTTTTCTTCAGAGGCAACTATTTTCACCTCTTTGAGCTGATTTCCTTCATACAGTTACCTCCTCATCTTTCAGTAACATACTTCTATTGTTATTTCTTGACTTGTAGTTTATTTCTTGACTTGAAATTTGTTTTGATACTGCTCTGTGAAGATGAGGATTCCACTTTCCTTCTCCACGTTTAGCCCATCCTTTCCACACACATGTGTACCTCTTCCAGGTTCTTAATGTGGTATTGCATTATAATTTTGTTAATGTTAGAATTAATTTTGCATGTTATTATTCAAATGGCATGCATATCTGAGCTGTGGAGGATACTCGATTGTATTTTCTTGCACAACTTTTTGCTTTCCTTGGTGTTCATAATTGTTCTTTAAAAAAAAAAAAAACACCTGAGGTGTAATTTACATACAGTGAAATACATGGATCAGTCAGTTTGACAAATGCGTACACCTACATAACGCACAGCCCTATTCAGATGTAGAACAGTTCCATTGTGCCAAAGGGTTCACTTGTCACTCTTAATCCCAGGACATAATCTAAACACTTTTAATTTGTTAGTAATCTGTATCGTTATTATTAATTCTTCTCCAGAATTCCGTTTTAACTGTGTAATCTCTTAAGACATTCAGCACATCAGGTAATGTGTACGTTTCATCTGAGAGAGATTTCTCTCAGTGCCTCTGACGGGATCCATCTGGAATGGCTCTCACTCATCATCCTCCAGGCTCCTTTCCCCTCTCCCTTCTGCTGGATTTCTTGATTTCTTTATCCTCTGTCCCTCTGTCTCCAATTTTATTCTGTTTTTTTGTGAAGTATGGCTTTCAGTAGCTTCTTCAGAAAAAGGGTGCATGAGAAGTACACCTTTAGTATATAACCTTTTTTAACCTTACTGTTAAATTTTAGATGGGAAGAGAATTCAAGTTTAGATGCCATTTTCCTTCAGAATAATTCCATTTTCTTCAGCATTCAGAATTGCCATTCTGATTCCTGATCCTTCATGGGAGCTGTTACATGTTTTCAAGCATGAAGATCTCTTTTTTCACCAGTGTCTGAACTTGTACAGTGTTGTGGATCTGTCTTAATCTGTTGCTTTTAATGTTTGATCTTTTTATCCTGGAAGTCATGTCTTTCATATATGGAAATTTTGGATAAGTTTTTAATTTTAGACTTTTGTTTTAGAGCAGTTTTAGGTTTTATAAACTGAAATTGAAAGACACAGAGGTTTTCCATTTTTTCTGTTTGTTGAGATTGTGTTTGCTCCATTGTATTACCTTTGCTTCTTTGTTAAAAATCACTTGACTGTATTTATGAGAGGCTGTTTGTGGGCTTCCTGTTCTTTTCTTTTCTTCCGTTTGTTTATTCTTTGGCCAGAACCACGCTGTCGTGATTATTGTAGCTTTGTAGTACGCCTCGGAGCCAGGCAGTGGCAGTCCTCTAGCTTTGTTGCTCTCCTTTAATGTTGGGTTGACTGTTCTGGGCCTTTTGCCTTTCCATATAAACTTCCATACAGTAACTTGCTGGGATTTTAATAGTGATTATGTTGAATCTGTGGATCAAATTGGGAAGAACCGACATCTTGACATTATTGAGTTTTCTTATCCACGAACGTGGAGTATCGCTCTATCTATTTAGTTCCTTAATTTCATTTATCAGAGTTCTGTAGTATTCCTCATGTACATTTTATACACATTTTGTTAGAGTTATACCTAAGTGCTTAATTTTAGGGGGTGATAGTGTAATGATATTGTGTTTTTACTTGCATTTCATTGTTTGTTAGTAATACTGAGCATCTTTTTTATGTTCATGTCAGCCATTTGAAATGTTGTCTTTGGAAAAAAAATGTCCATTTTTCCATGTTGCATTTCCATATCCATTTACACAACATCTGAAGTGAAGAAAAGATTGGATATTACTGCTTTATAGTAGAACAGTTGAACAGTTGTGTATAGCTACCCTGGTAACTCATTTACATACCCTTTGTGGTAGTTTGCTTACAATTGACATTTGGCTGTATTTGTTGAATTTATTTATATTATAGTAGACAGTATATTTTCTAAAAGTCTTCCATTCACCTCATTACTTTTTTGTTCCATTGAAACAGTCTCTGAGGTTTAATAATAATTAAAGTAGAGACATATTTAAAATAAATGTAACTTTCCTTTGTACCTCCTTCCCTCTCATCTTTTTCTGTTTTCAACTTTGCAGATTGGCTAAAAGTTCTTCCATAACTCTTTTAACAGTGGAACTCTCAGAGTGCCTGAATCCCTCCCTAACTTAGAAATGTGATACAGATCACATTTCTGGTGATCTGTATCAGGATATATAGAACACCAACCTAAATTGTTCTCACAGAATCATTCAGTTTGTTGGGTTTAAACCTACAGCATGTGTATGTATTGGCTCTTCCCTTTTTGTGACATTCCTTTATCCTTTCTTTTTCTATTTAGGTGAATGGACAGTGTGCTGGTCACACAGCTATGCAAGCTGCTAGTCAGAATGGACATGTTGACATTTTGAAGTTACTTTTGAAGCAAAATGTGGATGTAGAAGCAGAGGTAATTAATCTAAGTTTTAAAATATTTAAGTAAAAATTAATGTCCTAGAAATGGTCCTTTTGTATCATCAAGATGGATGCTTTTTTCATGTTGAGATTTAATATTAACTCAAGGCTCTTCTGATTAAAAAGAAAAAAATTGAGAAAAGACAATGTGAAACCTTTTGTTTTTCTGTGATCTCTTGATATTCTAGGCATAACCTTAAGTGAAGAAGGTTGAGTTTGCTTTTGCTATGGTAGGACTACTATGCTGTTGAGAGGTATTTACTCATGACTCATACTGGGAAAATTGAGGAAAGAGAAATATAAATCACATGGGGCAAGATTTTCCCTAATCTATGACACGCAGAAGGCTTTCCTTGTTTTTTTGTTTTTTCATGAGGGAACCAGTAAATTAGAATTTGTTTAGCCTTACTGTTTCTAAACCTTACTATGGGTTTTTAAAGATTTTACAGTGTGTGTTTATCACTCTATGTGTATATGTGCTTAATTTAATGTAGAACATGTTCTTATTAAAGGAGAAATTAATGATTCTTACTGGCATTGAAGTTTCATTGGCTGGTGTGGGCAGAGGGCTTCCTTTGTTAACTATAACTGCATCACTTAAAAATATTTTAGAATTGTATTTGTTTTCGTCTAATGCAGGATTATTTAGGAATAAGCCTAATTCTATCAAATTCAAACTAGGCAAAATGTTGCAATTTTGTCCAAATGACACTCTGCTCTGAGGAAGCTATTTAATAAGGATTTCAATGTTAAAGGGCGAAACTGTGGATCAGCCTGTTTTTACTAATTATAAAAATTTAAAGACATGTTTGAAAACAGAAGTCTTACATTCTTTTTGCTTTTTTCCCCCAAATGTATATATCTTGAGTTGCTGAATAGCAACTAAAGAACTAGTGGTATTTTAGGTCATCCTTGATGTTGGCATTTTCTTTTGTCTAGAGCTTGATTTTATGTTAGCATATTAGACATTTATAAACTATAGTCAAATTATATGTTTTATTTATATATGATGTATTTATGAATGATGTATTTATATATGATTTATTTATATATGTGGTGTATTTATGAATGAGATTATATAATTTGACTTTACGTTTACAGAGTAACTTTAAGTCACATCTTTCTTGGTTGTGAATTTAGGAGCCCAGAATGTGTTGTAGGGATTTTTTTTTTTTTGGTTGATGCAAGAGAGACTTAGTATAATGTAATATTTTGTAAATACTACATTTTGAACATCCCATTTTTTTAATGAATCCAGAAACTACAAACTAAAATATTATAAACCTTCTGACCTTTTTTTTTGGCCACGCCTTGCAACATATTAAAAAGCAGACATATTACTTTGCCAACAAAGATCCGTCTAGTCAAGGCTATGGTTTTTCCATTGGTCCTGTATGGATGTGAGAATTGGACTGTGAAGAAAGCTGAGCGCCGAAGAATTGATGCTTTTGAACTGTGGTGTTGGAGAAGACTCTTGAGAGTCCCTTGGACTGCAAGGAGATCCAACCAGTCCATCCTAAAGGAGATCAGTCCTGGGTGTTCATTGGAAGGACTGATGCTGAAGCTGAAACTCCAACACTTTGGCCACCTCATGCAAAGAGTTGACTCATTGAAAAAGACCCTGATGCTGGGAGGGATTGGGGGCAGGAGGAGAAGGGGACGACAGAGGATGAGATGGTTGGATGGCATCACTGACTTGATGCACATGAGTTTGGGTAAATTTCGGGAGTTAGCGATGGACAGGGTGGCCTGGTGTGCTGCATTTCATGGGGGTCGCAAAGAGTCGGACACGACTGAGCAACTGAACTGAACTGAACTGCAGCTTGCAGGGTCTTAGTTTCTTGAACAGGGATTGAACCTGGGCGATGGCAGTGAAAGCGCCAAGTAGTAACAACTAGACCACCAAAGAATTCCCCAGACTTTTCTGATTAAAGAAAATAAGCTGAGAGGCTTTAAAAATCGTTTTTCCCTGATTTTTAAAAAAAGCTATACTTTGTGATTCAGCATTACTAAACCTTACAAAGTGAGACTGTCCATAAATCTGTTTCTAGAGACCTGTTCACGTGAGAGGTTATATAGAGTAGGGCTGCAGCTAGGGGGCCGGGAATGAAGTTGGCACTATTTTTCAAGAGTAGGGTTTTTTTTTTCCTTTCTTAATTGAGCTCAAATAAGCGAAACAGTTATTACTCTCCATGTAAGATTGGAGTTGGAGTGAGGCCAGTAGTTTGTAAATAACATCATTCAATTTGGAAACTCCATCTGTTACTAAATAGATATGTGTGGCCTTCTACCATACTGCCTCTTTTTTTTCCATTCTGAGCATTTTCTGTTTTAAAAACCATTATAGGCAGATGTAATTTGTAGAGATAGTGTGAAAAGGGGGTAATTGCACATCTGATTAAATTAATAACACAGTTTCCCAGTGGGTAAAGGGAAAACTACATTTAAAAAATGGGTTGAAATATAAATCATTGCCTAAGACTAAAGCAAAAGTTTAGCAAAATTTCATATTTCTAGAATGTAAGATTCAACATTGTTATAAATAGCAATATAATTTACTTATAACAGTGATTCTTAATTGGGGGGCATTTCTGTCCCATAGGGGACATTTTGTGTGCACATTTTTGACTGTCATAACTGTCTGGTGGGGAGCAAGGGACTGACAGGCATGTAATGGATAGAAACTGAGGATGCTACTAAACATCCTTGAATGTACAGGGCAGTTCCCACAGCAAAGAATTATCCAGTGCAAAATGTCAGCAGTGCTGATTGGAAATTCTGGTTTAAAAGAGGGAGAAAATAGTTAATTTTTCAAATGCACTTAAAATTATTCATCATTTGTAAATTAATTGATCTGTTGGTAAATTGTTATTGGAAATTTTAAACATTTGTAAAAATAGTTTAGTGAATCCTGTATACTCATTATTCCACTTGAGTTATTTTTTCTGGCCAAGTCTGTCTTATCAGTACCCTCTTAACTCTCATTTCCTCCACTGAATTATTTTGAAGCAAATCCAGATATCATATTATTTCATCTGTAAATAGTTTTAGTATGTATCCTAGAAGATAAGTGCTCTTCTCTTAAAACCTTTATTATACCTTTAACACACCTAGACACAATAATTTAACAATGATTTTTTAAAAATCCAATTTTATTAAAAGCTTTGTAGTTAGCTGAAGAATAAAGATGATAATATATTTTGTTCTCTGGGAATCTGATTCTGCATCCTTTAATTTTATTCTTCTGCATCAGGAAGTGAGCTAAGGATAGTATAGCTCACAGATTGCAATCTATAGCCCGAAGGCCAGGTCCAGCCCTTCATTTCTTTTTAAAAGTATTATTGGAACACAACACACTCATTCATTAATTTTATTGTGTAGTCTGCTTTTGTGCTCCAGCTGCAAAATTGAGTGGTTGTGTAGTTGTGACAAGAGATCGTGTAGCTTATAAAACTTATATTTACTTTCTTACCCTTTACAGAAAATTTTGCTGGCTCCTAGTATAGATGTCTGTTTCAGATTTTTTAGTTGATTTAAGCTGTTAGAAAGTTAAATTATTTGCTCTATATTATACTTTTAAAATATGTGATAAGGTTACATTTTTTTCCCTATTTCTTTTTCTTAGGGAAAACTCAGAGCTATTTTGGAAAGTTGGTTGTCTCCATATAGGACCTACTGAATACAATAGGGTTACATTCTGTTTCCTTCTTAATGTGTAGGTAAAGGCACCGAGGACTGTGGGATCTTAGGTATGTCGATTTGGGTGAGCTCATTTCTCATCCTCCAGGGACTCAGTATTTTTCTTTTTTTCCTACTGATGAATATAATAAGTGAAGGTGTGGAGGATTGAATGGAAGCCCAGTTTTAAAAAGTGAATTCTTTATAATAAGTTTTTCAAATATAGTACAAATATATACTGATGATATCAGCAAAATTTAAGTGGTTTTATTGTTTAAGATTAATGAAAGCTCTTTTGAATGAGAATATTAATAGGGAATAATCGTAGACTTTTGTCAAAAAACCCAAGTTTGAATGGTATTGTTGCTGTCTAAAATATTTGGGCAAAAAGTTTAATTGGTTTAACCTTCTGTTTCCTCATCTATGATGATAATTTGAAGGGGTGGAGAGTTGAGTAAGGGAAACAATTAAGATACCACTTATAGAACACAATGGAAATTTAAGGTTTCATTATTATCTGTGTTCTTATTAAACATTTCTCTCCAACTAGTGAAAGTTTGGAGAAGGAAATGGCAACCCAATCCAGTGTTCTTGCCTGGAGAATCCATGGACAGGGGAGCCTGGTGTAGGCGGGGGAGGGGGTTGCAAAGAGCTAGACAGTGACTGAGTGACTTCACTTTCACTTTTCTTTTCAGTGAAAGCTAGAAATTTCTCAAAAAAAAACCAAAAACAAGGAACAAATCCCAGATGCTAATTCTATCTGATTCTGTTTATCCGGTTAATGAAAACAAAACTGTAGAAACATTGTATTTAACTGTAATCTGCAAAGGAACTGGCAAGTAGACTTTGCTGCTAAGTCGCTTCAGTTGTGTCCGACTCTGTGCAACCCCACAGACGGCAGCCCACTAGGCACCTCTGTCCCTGGGCTTCACCGGGCAAGAACACTGGAGTGAGTTGCCATTTCTTTCTCCAATGCATGAAAGGGAAAAGTGAAAGGGAAGTCACTCAGTCGTGCCTGACTCTTAGTGACCCCATGGACTGGAGCCTACCGGGTTCCTCCGTCCGTGGGATTTTCCAGGCAAGAGTACTGGAGTAGGGTGCCATTAAGACTACTCAATTCAAGGAAATTCTTTTTTGGAGAACAAATCAGGACTCAGAATAATAACCTCCAGAATGGCTCTAGGAATTTGCATACATGGTTCCTAGGGATCCATGTTAGTTCAGGTTGTGGCTAGAAGCTTTTCCACTTTCCTTTCCCTACACACTCCCCCTACCCCAAAATACTGATACTGTTAAAAACATGAAAAGATCTGATTTATTAATCTAAGACCCAGAAAACAGTCCTTAAGGTGCCTTTTGCAGGAAGGCAGAGTGCAATCTGAGATTGCCCAACAAAAAAGGTCAGGTTTTTAGAGGGGCCATATCATAGTTTTATAGTCTTCTTTTATCAGCACCTTTACTTAGTTGCACAGGTTCGGTCTTAAAAGTCATCATTGATTGCTCTTTCTCTCCCGTACTCCTGATTTGGAGTATCACTAAGTCCCGTTGGCTCTGTGAAATTTATCCAGAATTCACACAACGGTCATCCTTCCTGCTGCCACAGTGCTGTCTCCTCGCCCTTGTCTTCCCCAGATGCCTTCAGGGCCTTTTCTCACTTCTCGCAGCTTCCCTGGGAGGGGCATCGCTTGGCTATCTTGGCTTTCTTCCCTGCTGTCTTTTCTCCTTGGCATTTTCTCCTACCAAACATTGACATTTTATTTACATATTTCATTTTTAATGTTCTCTTTACCCCACTAGAATGGCAACTGAGGACAGGAGTTTTGTCTTGCCTGTTTTATCTCTGTCCAGAACAGCACTGATTTCATAGTGGGCACGTAGTCCATGATTACTGAATGAATGAAAGAACACAGCAGAATATACACATACTCTGTTTAGGTTTAAGTATGATCAGGATAGCAGTACCTTGAGTAATTGAATGAGTTTTATAGAAAATAAGATGAGGTGCAATGTTACCTATGATATTTGAGAATAATAAATTAGTTGACATAATTTGCTGAAAATAAATTAGAAATTAGAGTTAAACTAGTTTTGTGAGAGGCAGGGACAGTTTCATAAGAGAAGAGTTGCCTGAACTGAGTTTTAAAGAATGTGTTTTCAAGCCAATAACGTAATGAACAAGAGCATTGAAGTCTGAGAGCAGCACATGAATATCTGGGGTCAAGTCAGTTGGTTAAGTTAGTTTTATGTGCGAGGGAAGATGGCAGCAGATGAGTCTGGAATGGTCCACAGAAGTAGGCTTTAAAAGAGGTTTATCCTTCATAGAGTTACATGAAAGAATTTTAAACATAAATTTTGTGTTTTGTAAAGAAAATTCTGTTTTTTGTATGAAGAATAGATTGAAGTAGGAAGGCTGGGTGAGCTGTGGCAGTAGGTCAGGTGAATGAGAATGAAAGAAGGCCTGAATCACTTAGATGTAGAATTGGACAAGAGAGAACAGACTCTAAACTGGAAAGGGAAAACCGTCGAATCTGGTGCTTGCTCATTAGGGGTTCAGCAAAAGGAAGGAGATGAGCATGACTGATAGGTCCTGTGTGTGTTGACTGTGGTTTTACCAGCCAGTAGAGGGGAGGGTCGGAGAAGGCAGTGGCACCCCACTCCAGTGCTCTCGCCTGGAAAATCCCATGGACGGAGGAGCCTGTTAGGCTGCAGTCCATGGGGTCTCTGAGTCGGACATGACTGAGCGACTTCCCTTTCACTTTTCACTTTCATGCATTGGAGAAGGAAATGGCAGCCCACTCCAGTGTTCTTGCCTGGAGAATCCCAGGGACAGGGGAGCCTAGTGGGCTGCCCTCTACGGGGTTGAACAGAGTCAGACACGACTGACGTGACTTAGCAGCAGCAGCAGCAGAGGGGAGGGTGGAACAAGAGCAGGTTTTAGAGGTTGGGAGGAAACAAAGGAAGGAAGAGGGTAGAAAGGACCAAGATCAGTGTTAGATTAAATTTGGGGCCCCTTTGCAAGTCTCTTTAGATCACCTTTTGGAGGTGAGCTGTTGTGCTGATCCTCAACAACTTGTTTTTGGTGGCAGTATCAGAGACAGAATAAAGGTCTTGTTGTTTGAAGCCTTTTGAAATACTTAAGATGAATTTGGAAGAAAGCAACAAAACCTGGAAGCTACAGTCTTTCTGCAAGTGAGGTTTTACAATTTAGAATAAAAATCTGGAAATTAATTGTCATTTTCTAGTGCATGTATATATTTTCCAAATTTTTTACATTTCCCTTATGTATTTCCCTTTGACATATATATTTGAGTTTTAATTTTTTAGGTATTATTTTTTTAACATAAGCAAATTGTTGATGGAACCTGCATTAAAGTGTTTTTGTAGCAGTTCTCTCAGTTCAGTTCAGTCGCTCAGTCATGTCCGACTCTTTGCGACCCCATGAATTGCAGCACGCGAGGCCTCCCTGTCCATCACCATCTCCCAGAGTTCACTCAGACTCATGTTCATTGAGTCTGTGATGCCATCCAGCCATTTCATTCTCTGTCGTCCCCTTCTTATCCTGCCCCCAATCCTTCCCAGCATCAGAGTCTTTTCCAATGAGTCAACTCTTCTCATGAGGTGCCCAAAGTACTGGAGTTTCAGCTTTAGCATCATTCCTTCCAAAGAAATCCCAGGG
>SJYV01048526.1:1677281-1722739 GCA_006410875.1 Neotragus pygmaeus | reverse complement strand
TTCAGCGCTCAGCCTTCTTCACAGTCCAACTCTCACATCCATACATGACCACAGGAAAAACCATAGCCTTGACTAGACGGACTTTAGTCGGCAAAATAACGTGTCTCTGCTTTTGAATATACTATCTAGGTTGGTCATAACTTTTCTTCCAAGGACTAAGCGTCTTTTAATTTCATGGCTGTAGTCACCATCTGCAGTGATTTTGGAGCCCCCCCCAGAAAAGTCTGTCACTGTTTCCACTGTTTCCCCATCTATTCCCCATGAAGTGATGGGACTGGATGCCATGATCTTTGTTTTCTGAATGTTGAGCTTTAAGCCAGCTTTTTCGCTTTCCTCTTTCACAATCATCAATATATGGTATGTTTCATAAATAGTTCCTGTCTTTATTTAGTGAGTATCAGTGGAATCATGTTCTCATTTTTAATAGAAGGAATACCACTAGATAGGCTTAAAAATTATAACAGAAAATGAATCTAGACTGGAAGTTAGGAAGATCTTAAATCTAAGATTATGAAATACTGAAATGTGTTACTAGAGAAGTTAACAATATGCATACATAATTTTTTTTTTAAGAAGCTTGTTTTTTTTTCTGGGATTTTAGATATAATACTGCTGAGAGGCACAAGAGTTGAATCCTTAAACTCTTTCCTGTAGTAGTTTGCTAGTTCCTTTTGGCTTAAGGTTGAGAAGTAACAAAAACTCCTAACCTTGTTCTGCTGAAATATTAGTAAAAGAGAAGTTCTGGATTGTGGTTTCTTGGCCTTTTAAGAATGATTGTCAAGCCATTGTGGACTCCTGCTTGAGCAGTTTTAGTATCTATTTGAGAAAATATGCAAAGAACAAAAACTATTTTGAATTTAGCAACTGCTGTATTCATTTGTTTTGAATGTATTTAACCATGGTGATATTTATCTGCGTTATCTTTGTAAAGTAGTTCAGAAGCCCAAGTGCAATATGGATTTTCAAACCACTTGCAAAAACTAGAGTCTACCAGGGGCTACCGTGGGTTGGAGGAGAGTCTGCTTACTTCTAAGTGTTAATATTTGAGATGTGTATGAAATAAAGCAGTACCCTTATAATATCCTTCTCCATCTGCATCTAACAATGAGACTCTTTTTGATATGGACTATGTATATTATCTTTATGGTTCAGTACAAGCATCTTTTTTAAAAAGCAGTCTCTTACATTTGGGAAACACTTAGGCAATTGGGTCCTTTTCTATCTCTCATCTCCTCAGAAATATGCTAACATTAGCTGAGGCATACCTACTGGATCCCTCTGAAATAGTTTTGGCGGTTTGAATGTATAGAATTATACTTGTTTGTGTTTCATTTTTATCTTTAAATGAACTGCTTAATAATTTTTTTCTGTTCTTGAATATATAGAAAAGTGTATGCTCATCAGCTAGAGATAACCAGTGTTAACATGAGGATGTATTTCTCGCCCTTAAAGCTGGTTGAGATCATCCTGTTTGGCATTCTTCCTCCTTTTTTAAAAATTACTCAACTGTTAGTATAATTTCTATGTTATTAAGAAGTCTGTGTAAGATTTTTTTGATGAAAGAACTTCATATATAGTTGTGATCTAACATTTTTCTAATGTTGGCTTACCATCATGGCTGATCATTTAGGAGTATTGAAGAATCAGACTACTTCTGATGTAACTATTGGTTTAGTATGTGTGTGCATGATATAATGATCCAGGTCATAATTTATCTTTGGAGCTAATCACTAGTCAAATGAATTTCTAGTTATCTTGTTGTCTCCGCTCTGTTTCCTTTTCTTACATTAATCTGGTTCTTGATGAATTATTATAGTAGCGTCACTTTTTTTTTTTCTTTCTGAAACATTCACTGACCGAGACTTAATGCTGCTGTTTAGGATAAAGATGGCGATAGAGCAGTTCACCATGCCGCTTTTGGAGATGAAGGAGCGGTTATAGAAGTGCTGCACCGGGGCAGTGCTGATCTGAACGCTAGAAACAAGCGCAGGCAGACACCGCTTCATATTGCTGTCAATAAAGGTCACCTTCAGGTGGTGAAGACGTTGCTGGACTTTGGCTGTCATCCCAGTCTTCAGGTAAAACCATTACAGAATTATATTGTGCAGGTATTTCCAGCATTCTTTTAAATGGCAATACCGGTTTGTGTGGCAAGCATTCCTTTGTTATCAGTCCTTTCTGTATGATCAGTCATAGTAAACGATTCCAAAGGTATAGAATGCCATAAAATTGGCAGCTATTCCTTCTTAGAAAAGCCTTTGTTAAGAAAGTGTCAGTAAATTCATTTTGTATGGGGGGAGTTGGTGATGGGGACTTGTAAAAATATCAGCTAGGAGTTGATTTAACTTTATTGACCGTGACAGTGAGCTTCAGCAATTCATAATAGTTACTTCAGAGGAGTNCAAGCATCTTTTTTAAAAAGCAGTCTCTTACATTTGGGAAACACTTAGGCAGTTGGGTCCTTTTCTATCTCTCATCTCCTCAGAAATATGCTAACATTAGCTGAGGCATACCTACTGGATCCCTCTGAAATAGTTTTGGCGGTTTGAATGTATAGAATTATACTTGTTTGTGTTTCATTTTTATCTTTAAATGAACTGCTTAATAATTTTTTTCTGTTCTTGAATATATAGAAAAGTGTATGCTCATCAGCTAGAGATAACCAGTGTTAACATGAGGATGTATTTCTCGCCCTTAAAGCTGGTTGAGATCATCCTGTTTGGCATTCTTCCTCCTTTTTTAAAAATTACTCAACTGTTAGTATAATTTCTATGTTATTAAGAAGTCTGTGTAAGATTTTTTTGATGAAAGAACTTCATATATAGTTGTGATCTAACATTTTTCTAATGTTGGCTTACCATCATGGCTGATCATTTAGGAGTATTGAAGAATCAGACTACTTCTGATGTAACTATTGGTTTAGTATGTGTGTGCATGATATAATGATCCAGGTCATAATTTATCTTTGGAGCTAATCACTAGTCAAATGAATTTCTAGTTATCTTGTTGTCTCCGCTCTGTTTCCTTTTCTTACATTAATCTGGTTCTTGATGAATTATTATAGTAGCGTCACTTTTTTTTTTTCTTTCTGAAACATTCACTGACCGAGACTTAATGCTGCTGTTTAGGATAAAGATGGCGATAGAGCAGTTCACCATGCCGCTTTTGGAGATGAAGGAGCGGTTATAGAAGTGCTGCACCGGGGCAGTGCTGATCTGAACGCTAGAAACAAGCGCAGGCAGACACCGCTTCATATTGCTGTCAATAAAGGTCACCTTCAGGTGGTGAAGACGTTGCTGGACTTTGGCTGTCATCCCAGTCTTCAGGTAAAACCATTACAGAATTATATTGTGCAGGTATTTCCAGCATTCTTTTAAATGGCAATACCGGTTTGTGTGGCAAGCATTCCTTTGTTATCAGTCCTTTCTGTATGATCAGTCATAGTGAACGATTCCAAAGGTATAGAATGCCATAAAATTGGCAGCTATTCCTTCTTAGAAAAGCCTTTGTTAAGAAAGTGTCAGTAAATTCATTTTGTATGGGGGGAGTTGGTGATGGGGACTTGTAAAAATATCAGCTAGGAGTTGATTTAACTTTATTGACCGTGACAGTGAGCTTCAGCAATTCATAATAGTTACTTCAGAGGAGTCTAAATTATTTTAATTGTAGCTTAGTTTATTTTAGATTGTTGGTCTAGTCCTTAATCTAGTCTTGGAAGATTTTCTGATTTAGAAAATATATATGGAGTTTTAGGATTGATTTTATAATAGATATGGAATTTTAGGGTGTAACCGTTAGTGGTAGGAGTGTGGTATAGCGGCCCATTGTAAGCTAATGAGTTGGGTGGGGGTCAGCTTTTCTATCTCATTAAAATTTTAATTGTATTTGAGGATATGTCCTTGTTTTTATTTTTTATTTTCTTTGGAAAACTATAGCATGTTTATTGTATTGTTCATCTAGATTTACTAGAAATTTCATTACTATACTGAGGCTAGTATTTCTTGCCTGCATTTTGAAATTTAACACGCAGCAAGTTTTATTACTGGTTGTTGGATATGGCTTCTGTTTTTCTTTGCTTAGTAGATCATTATAAGAATTAACTTTACATATAATAATTAATTGAAGAAGAGCTAATGAAAATCTCTTAAAACTTTGAAAAATAAAAAAGGATTCTGAAGGCGATACTCCTCTTCATGATGCAATAAGTAAGAAACGTGATGACATCCTGGCAGTTCTTCTAGAAGCTGGAGCAGATGTTACCATTACGAACAACAATGGGTTTAATGCTCTACACCATGCTGCGCTGAGAGGAAACCCCAGGTAAAGATGTCACCTTTTACTATTTCTTGTGCAATTTAAAAATAGTTTTCTGTTGGGGGCTCTCTTTTTCTGATGCTTATAAAGAAGTGATTTTGGCTTATTTTAACATTTTAAATTGTTTTAAAATCTGAGAAAATTATTTCTTCATTAAAATAGATTTGTTTTATATGGTTTTTTTAATTAAACTAATACAAGTATCATGAAATGACTATTTAAATATATGTTAAATATGGGTATAAAATACCAGGAATACTTGCTTGTATTCTAAAGGTGTAATTAAAATGCATTCCACCTGGAGATTTATGTGTCTTCAAGATCATTCTCAGGCGTCCTCTTACCAAAACCTCATGTTATCTGTTTTTTTTTCCTTTATTCCAAGTTGTCTATTTGTACAGTAATTATTTTTTTTAAACTTTTGACTAACAACCTTTTAAGTTACCTAATTTTTTATTGATAATATAATTAACTATAGACTTCTAGTACAGATGACTTCTAACCATTGTTAGGGTAATAGGTGGTCTACTGAAAAAAGTGCTTGTTGGTAAAGTTTGAGAAAGACTTTTGGGAAGTCATAAAATTCATAAAGGATCTGCAGAATCTCACAGAGAAGAAAATGCTTAGCTTTGCTTAACGTAGAACTTTCTGTAAATGAATTTTTTGGAACAATTTTACCTTGAGAAGCATTTTGGAAAATTCTGGGGAATTCCCCAGGGATCTAGTGGTTAGTACTTTGTGCTCTAACTGCTAAGGGCCTGGGTTCGGCTCCTGGTTGGGGAACTACCTTGTGGTGAGGCCCCAAAATTAATAATAATAATAATGAACTCTTTTAAAAAAGAAAATTCTTCATTAGATGTTTTGTGTTTATAGTTGAATCAAGCCACGTGTATTGACTGAGGAAGATGTTTACTTGGAAGTTTATTTTGATAATTTAAAAATTTTAAATTAAAAAATTTGAGATGTAATTGACATATAATTCTATATTAACGTCCTTTGTGGCTTCCCTTGTGGCTCAGCTAGTAAAGAATGCGCCTGCAATGTGGGAGACCTGGGTTCCATCCCTGGGTTGAGAAAATCTGTAGAAGGGAACAGCTACCCACTCCGTTACTCTGGCCTAGAGGATTCCATGGACTGTGTAGTCCATGGAGTCGCAAAGAGTTGGACACGACTAAGTGACCTTCATTCACTTCTCTTCACTTTATTACATTAATATCATGTGTTAAAAATAGTGATTTGATATTTGTGTATATTGTGAAGTGATCACCACAGTATGTCTAGTTAATATCCATTACCATGCATAGTTCCGAATTTTTTTCTTATGATAAGAACTTTTAAGATCTATTCACTCAGCAGCTTTGAGATATACAATGCAATATTATTAACTGTAGACACCACGATTTCTTATTCTTTGGTTCCCTATTGTATTTTTACATCATGTTTCCTTTTAGAATAATTTTTTGCTGTTGTTTTTTTTAACTTCCTAAGATCACCACTAGAGGGTGAGCACAGAGAACAAAAGGAGTTTATTGAAGTTGACTATTGGTATTTAACAATAGGTATATAATCTAGGATGAAATAAATGGCCATATTTTAGGTTATGTCTTGATTTGTTTTTTTCAAATTATAAATATTTGAACACTTCAAATATTTAATGTTGACACTGTAAAGGAGAGAAAATAGTATTATATGTTCCCTGCCTTTCAAATAAACAGTGGTGATGATAGATTTACCACATGCAAGTAGTTAACATGCATTATCTCATTTAATCCCTTGAACAGCTTTTTGAAGCAGGAAGCAGGTGTTAATATCCTAATTTTATAGATGAATATGAGGCTTATAAAGAGATGAAGTTTGTCAA
The DNA here is from genome assembly GCA_006410875.1 of Neotragus pygmaeus. Classification (NCBI taxonomy): domain Eukaryota; kingdom Metazoa; phylum Chordata; class Mammalia; order Artiodactyla; family Bovidae; genus Neotragus; species Neotragus pygmaeus. Next base: position 1,716,564 of record SJYV01048526.1, on the reverse strand, counting down.
TACTTGTATTCAAGGTCATGCAGCTGCCTCGTAGAACAGCTGGAACTTGAGCATGGTCTCTTTGACCTTAGAATCATTTGATCTTAGCTGCCTTATATTATTGCCTCTGTATTTTGGGCTGTATGTGAGGTAAGGCTGGAACACATGGACAGTGAATGATTTAACCAAGAGTATAGCAGTACATCAAGCTGACTTGTGTGTCATGAGCGTATCTTTTAAGTTTATCTCCCGCTAATTAAAACCTCTCTGCCCACTTAGACCTTCAGCTATACTGTACTACACTTGTGTGTCATGAGCGTATGTTTTAAGTTTATCTCCCGCTAATTAAAACCTCTCTGCCCACCTTGACCTTCAGCTATACTGTACTACTCTCTCTCCCTAAAAGTTTCTGCTTTTCTTCTTCATTGATTAAGCACTTTCTTTAAGATGCCCTTAACCGACTTTCTCTCTGAGGTCTTAGATTTCATCTTTGAAATTATTGTCTGTTTGCCCTGTACTTCCTTATTCTGTGTTCTTGTTTTCTGCAGTTATCTTCTTTGTGCTGTCCCTTAGTATGTGCATTTTAATGTTCCTTTCTGTTAAAATTTTGGGCATAAATATTTGTGTATCTCCCATAATGCCTTGACTATAGGTGAGAACTCAATACATGTTAGTCTTAATTTGACAGGACACGGACTAGTAGCCTACCAGGCTCCTCCCTCCATGGGATTCTCCAGGCAAGAGTACTGGAGTGGGTTGCCATTTCCTCCTCCAGGGGATATTCCCGACCTAGGGATCGAACCGAGGTCTCCTGCATTCCAGGCAGACGCTTTAACCTCTGAGCCACCGGGGAAGCCCCATAGGTGAGGACTCAATACATGTTAGTCTTAATTTGACAGGACAGTGTTAGATATCACAAGAGTATATAATCAATTAAAATAAAAACTATGCAGATAAATTGTCAGGAGTTCACACAGAGCAAGTATTTCAAGTTAGAATTGGCAAAAAGATTTTCTTGAGGGAATTTAATTTAGGTTATATAATATTTTTAAGTTATAAAGTTTAAGATAGGCTAAAAACTAGAGTGTTTAGGAAATGAATAACTTTTAAATATTTTGAATTGTTTAACTTTATTGAGCACATTGAGAGCAGGCTAGTATATTTAATAATGTTAAACCAAGGAGGGGGAAAAAATAACTACTTCTGTTTCTTTAATTCTTGAGAACTCCTCCACCTAGATAATTGGTGTCAGGTGACATAAAAAAAGAGAAAAAAATAAACACTTTCATTCTACAACAAAGTGGTGCTTTAGTTAAAGGTATATGACTTCTTAATTCCTATTTGCTTAAAGACATTTTATGCAGTTGTGACTGTAGATTGCCAGATAAAGGATGATTTTAATTGAACATGAAAGAGTATGAGATGATGCAAGTTATTTATTTGTTATAATTGTAAGCTGGGTTATTTTGAGTTGTTTTTTTTTTAATATCAGATTTCTTATTCTTAAAATTGACTTTTCTTTCCTGGTACTAACCAGTGATGTCATAAGACAGAAGGAACCATTTAAACTCAGAATTAAGAGGAAAAAGGTCTTCTCATTTTGCAACTGAGGAAACAGGTTTGGAGAGTTGAAATATCTATATAAGTCAAAGGTAGCAATGCTTAGTATTTTGTTCCTTTTTTGAGGATTAAAGTCTTTTGGTTCAGTATCGGAAGAATTACGTACCCTCTTTAAGCTGTCCGCCAAATGCTCTGCGGTGTCGTCGTCTCCTTTTCCACCTTACCTATCAATGTTCTGATAAATAGCAGTCGATTAATTGCTGATCATATAAAAGGTAGTGACTCAGCATTTCTGGAGTTTTGTTTTATATAATGTTATGAAGTGAAGTGAAAGTCACTCAGTTGTGTTCGACTTTTTGTGACCCCATGGACTATACATACTGTCCATCAAATTCTCCAGGCCAGAATACTGTAGTGGGTAGCTTTTCCCTTCTCTGGGGGATCTTCCCAACCCATTCAAACCCAGGTCTCCCTCACTGCAGGCAGATTCTTTACCAGCTGAGCCACCAGGGAAACCCATATAATGTTACGCTTTTCATTAATTTAAAATAGTGCATGTCCACACTGTGGCATTTCTGTTACGGTTTCGGGTGACCTTCGCAGATATTTTCTTCCTTTGAAATAAGTTATTATTATTATTATTTTAAATTTTGTAGCACAGTTTGCATTTCAATATCATTTCATTTCTGAAGGACAAGAAATTTAATACAGAGACTATAAATAAATAAAATAATTTTATTTGAAAGCCTTATATCATTCACACAGTTTTTCACCAAACTGTTTATTAACATCATATACTATTATAGCTCTTTCAAGTAGAATTAACAGTTACAAATTACTTGATTTAAACCATAATCTGAATAATTTAAATAAGTTGAAATTAGTTGACATGTGATTGATAATGATAAATGAAAACACTGGCTGTCCTGTAGTAATCAATGCATAGCTACAGCTGGTTGAAGGGGACCAAATCCATTGAAGAGGCGATTTGGTTCCATTTTACCAGCTCTAGCAANGTAGATTGCCAGATAAAGGATGATTTTAATTGAACATGAAAGAGTATGAGATGATGCAAGTTATTTATTTGTTATAATTGTAAGCTGGGTTATTTTGAGTTGTTTTTTTTTTAACATCAGATTTCTTATTCTTAAAATTGACTTTTCTTTCCTGGTACTAACCAGTGATGTCATAAGACAGAAGGAACCATTTAAACTCAGAATTAAGAGGAAAAAGGTCTTCTCATTTTGCAACTGAGGAAACAGGTTTGGAGAGTTGAAATATCTATATAAGTCAAAGGTAGCAATGCTTAGTATTTTGTTCCTTTTTTGAGGATTAAAGTCTTTTGGTTCAGTATCGGAAGAATTACGTACCCTCTTTAAGCTGTCCGCCAAATGCTCTGCGGTGTCGTCGTCTCCTTTTCCACCTTACCTATCAATGTTCTGATAAATAGCAGTCGATTAATTGCTGATCATATAAAAGGTAGTGACTCAGCATTTCTGGAGTTTTGTTTTATATAATGTTATGAAGTGAAGTGAAAGTCACTCAGTTGTGTTCGACTTTTTGTGACCCCATGGACTATACATACGGTCCATCAAATTCTCCAGGCCAGAATACTGTAGTGGGTAGCTTTTCCCTTCTCTGGGGGATCTTCCCAACCCATTCAAACCCAGGTCTCCCTCACTGCAGGCAGATTCTTTACCAGCTGAGCCACCAGGGAAACCCATATAATGTTACGCTTTTCATTAATTTAAAATAGTGCATGTCCACACTGTGGCATTTCTGTTACGGTTTCGGGTGACCTTCGCAGATATTTTCTTCCTTTGAAATAAGTTATTATTATTATTTTTTTAAATTTTGTAGCACAGTTTGCATTTCAATATCATTTCATTTCTGAAGGACAAGAAATTTAATACAGAGACTATAAATAAATAAAATAATTTTATTTGAAAGCCTTATATCATTCACACAGTTTTTCACCAAACTGTTTATTAACATCATATACTATTATAGCTCTTTCAAGTAGAATTAACAGTTACAAATTACTTGATTTAAACCATAATCTGAATAATTTAAATAAGTTGAAATTAGTTGACATGTGATTGATAATGATAAATGAAAACGCTGGCTGTCCTGTAGTAATCAATGCATAGCTACAGCTGGTTGAAGGGGACCAAATCCATTGAAGAGGCGATTTGGTTCCATTTTACCAGCTCTAGCAAAGCATTGCCATGCTGCTAGCTGGGGACCTAAAACAGTTGAAATTTTTTTATTTGTAAAATTATGATTATGGTCCTTCCTCAAATGTTAAGAGAATCTCGTATCAGTATTTCAGCCATGGATTGTCACACTTTGTTTTCTGAAGGCGCTTTTCTTGCTGTTTCCCACTCCAGTCGTGCGAAGTCTCTACCTTCTGGCATGTTGTCACTGCATTAGGAGTTACCAATGTACATCTTTGTTTTTAACACCTTTGCTGAATTCTTAAATATAGACAGTGACCTGTTTCAAAAGCAGCACCGTTTAAAAAGAGCATATAGACCTTGATGTGTATCAGAGTAATGTTTATCTATTTATCTTTGAGCAGTAAACCAAATAAGCAGGTGAAATAGGTTAGGGAAGAGTACTGCTAGTCAGTCGCACTTGTCTACTGCCACCTCTTTTTTTAGCGTAATACTTAAGGACTAACAGCAAGTTGCTGACAGCGGGGGAAGGATGAATGGCCCTAAGAAAAGTACCTCTGGTACCCTTTGGTTTATAAATAGATCACACGTGTATTCAGTGTATTGCTTAGACTTGTGCTGAAGGAACTGCCATGCATGGTAGCTTATTTTTCTTTCTTTTTGCTTATGTAGTGTCACTAACCATAGGTTAGTAATTGAACTCTTTTTTTAAAAGTCTAGTTCCTTGACTGAATTCTCTGTCATTTCGGGTACAGATTGCCTGGTTACTTCTCATTATCTGCTTAATAATACATTGTGGTTAGCAATAATCATGAATTTGAGTATGAAAATTACCATTAAAACTCAGTACAGCAAGTTTTTGTTAAAAGGGAATTGCAATATTGAGAAGGGATGTCTTCTGAAAATACCTTTTTAAAATAAAACTTTGAACAGTTATAGTTTGCCTGTAAGGTAAGTGCTCTCACTGAAATATAAACAGTAAAGAAATAGTTATGTGTTTTGAACCAAACTAGGAGAAGGTCAACACTAATTTAGGCAATATTCAAACACTTCTCGTATTAAGTATATCCCGCATCTGTTGGCTGAAGGGTATCATGCTGCTGGTGAAATTAATGTAACTACAATTATTTCCATCATTTATTCTAATAGAAAAGGAACAGGTGTTAAATTGCCTGGACTTAAGTGCTGAAGATAGCAATAAAACTGACTTCTATTTTTACTTGGTATATGGGAGCTGTTTAGCAGATCCAGTTGCTCAAGTGTGCTTTGGATGGCAGTTCAGTTTCATATACTGCCATATCGGGGCAAGAGAGGCCAGGGTAAAAAAAAATAGTACAGCATTTGATAATGTCAGCATCTGTTATCCCTGTCAGAGAGACAGTTGAAATGTTTGAGTTACAACAGTGTCAGCAGATGCCCAGAGTTTAATATGTACTCAGTTAAAAATGAACAGCTGATCTAAGTGATAGATGTGACATTTTAGAGTGATTGAAAATACTCTTAGATATGTTAAGTTTAACTTGTAAGCATTAGAGTCAGTGTATACTTTTTCAAATGAATAATAGATACTGTCATTTTCTAAGGTTTGTAAGCTCTTAATATTGTAGCAGCAAGATTCTTAGTTGCTGGAATGTTTTAAAATAATTTTTAAAAGCTTTTATACCCATAGAATGGTGAATATAATTGCTTCTTATAAAGCACAGACATAGTAATACCCTTTGAGTAATTTCATAGAGGAACCTCTACTTTTGAGGTATATATTGTCAGTTTTTGATGTTTTGGGTGTATGTAGTTAAACTTAATGAATGGAATATGAAGCTTTGTCATCCTTTCTGTGGATAATGAGGAAGAAGGTCTATTCTTGAGTGAGTTAAACTTTGAACTGATTTTTTTTCTATGAAAATGTAAAATTTTTAAATTAATGAACTTTTTGTAGTTTACAATAAATGTTCTATAACTTCTGTGCTTGTATGTAAGTCATTCTCTCCTTTTTAATCTGATTAAATGAAAATCACCTTTTGACAATTATCTAGTTGTCTTATTAAACAGAAAATTAACAATTCATGGATAACCTTATGGCCATTTGTGTTCAACTGTGACAAAAAATTTAGACATGTGATGACATATGTCTGAATACTCTAATCAAAAGAAGTGATTAGAATATATGAATATTAATATTTCTTTTGTAAATCTATTATAGTAGCTTAAAATAGGTATTACTTATAAATTGTTGCTAAGAACGTTATCATTTATAGTATTTATCAATATATAAGTATATACTGTACAAAATAAAATTTACCTAAAATACAAAATGTATTTTAATGTCTCTAGCATACTGTAAACAGTAGGCTCTCATGTTTATAAAAAATTGAATTGTATTTGCCTAGTACCAATAAAAGATGGTTATTCTTTCTGGATAAATTGGTTTCATGATTGTAGTATTTCATTTTATGTGCCCTCTTTGGAGAAAGCAAATTCAAAGATAGTATAGATAATAAATTAATTTATTTTAATATTTGGCAGTCTGTGACCAGTGTGCCTTATTGATTTACACCTATTTCCCAGAATTTTATCACCTTTCTTGAATAAATCATATGTCTTGATTTAAACTAAGTACTTACATAGCATTGAAAGTGGGAACTGGATTAGGGAGAAAGACAGGGACCACTTTTTTTTCTTTGAGAGTAGAATTTGACTTGGAAGATAGTCTTTTAAAATTATAACTATGTCTGTAGCTTTCAGAAAGAAAACTTAAAACACCAAAACTTGCTTCAGGAATTCTTCTAATATTGTTAAATTATAGTTACATTGTTAATTATAATTACTCATCATATCAAAATAAGAATAGCTGTTGAAATGCAAATGAAGTCAGCTTTTGTTAAATGTCAGCCCTACTAATATGATACATTTAAATTAAAATCAAATTGTGGAGACAGAAAATGGATCATGCGTATCATTTTTTTGTACTAGTGTGGCTGTTTTCTCTTGTATTCAAATTTTAATCATGTGAGTACTTAATTTTAAAATGTAAAATGTAGTGTGCTTTAAACTTAAAAGATTTAAAAGGAATTCTATGTTAATTTTAAATCTACTTCAGTAGAACTTTTTTCCTCATGAAATATAAATCAGCAACATTTAGTTTCCATCTGAAAGAAGTAGGTACATTTTCTGGTGTTAGTATTGCCAAAGGTCACCTTTTTGATAGGTTAATTTAACGTATGAAGGTCATTCACATAGCTGCAGTCTAGTTTCCTCTTGGTGGCTTATTGCCTACCAAAAATACATACTTCTTTACATTCCATAGCATTGTATGTTCATATGGGTACATAAAGAAGTATGTACTCTGAGTAGGTATTACTAAGTTGTTAGCTGTAAAAACATGAAATGTTTTATTTTCCCATTTTTTAGTAAAACTTTCAGCTTACTGATGGAGAGAAGTGGTAGATCATTTGCAGAGAATATCAAAGACTAAACTTTATAACAGATTTACCTGAGGCATGGCATTAATGCTGTTTATGGTTCCTTGTTCTTGGTGGATATACACTTCTAAACGTTGACCAGTTATCTGTTGAACTTTGTCCTGGTTTGGTTCTTTTTGAGAGAGATCCATTGAATCAGTGGGAATTTACAGAGTATATTTCAGAAATTGGTAAGATCAGCCTAGTGTTTCTTCATAGTCTTCAGAGAAAATTTCTTCTTATTTTGTAGTTTTGCTTCTAGAACCTACAAGTAGACAATAATTAATTTGGTGCATGTTCTTTTTACCAGCAAGATATCTTATTAAAGACTTAATAATTAACCAATTAGTACTATTTCTGATATTGACTCTAAAGTTGAAAAAACAAGGAGAAAAACTGGATCTTTTTAGAGTATGAATGAACTGAATTTTTTTTAATGATAATTTTTTTGTTAGTTTTGTTTTTAACATCGCAGATGAGAACTCATGATCATTTGAAAACCTTTGAGTTATTCCTTTGTTGTTAGTTACTTCCCTGATTTTTGCGGTTTGGTGGTCCTGTCTGGGTTAAATGTAAATTTAGATAAAGGAATTAATATCTAATTTTGGTGAGTCGAGTGGTTCTGATACTTTGATTTTTTTTTTTTAATATGAAGGATAAGTACCAGAACAATCAAGTTTTCCAGAGTACACATAAAAAAACTGAAAGGAATTAGCTAGTGAGCAGTTGGGTTTTAGCTTGATCCTTTAGCATGAAAACAGGTTATAGTTGGTGAGTTGCCTTTTATTATTGTGGCAGTAAGAAGTTAATTTATAAGAAGACCATAAGAAAATTTCAGATCTGAGAGAGGAGGGAGTATAAAAGACACGGAAAGTAGAATTCCTGCAGCCCATTGTAAGAAGTGACTGTAGCTCATAGAGAGCCAAGGACCACGTAGCAGGAGATGGTCCAGCACTACAGCAGTTTCAGCAGTGCAGCGTTTGGGTTTCACCATCCACATGCTGGTTTAATTTTGTGCCCAGCTATCAGAGGAAGCATTAAAAAGCATTTTGTGATCTCCCAAGTTTCTTGGTTGACTAAACGTTGAAAGAGTTAATAGTTTTTAAAAGATAGTATGTTCTGAAGGCAGGTGGCCATTGCCTAGGGATATAGAATCACCACTTAATCTGAAACAGTAAAGACTGACTCTTTAATAATGTAAAAGACAGGAATGGACTTGTACAGGTTTGACATGGAGTCATCTGTCATGATATTTGAACAGCATTCCTTTTTATACTGCATAAGGTCTCTGGCTTGAGCTGTGAACCGGCTATGCCCAGGTAGAATTTGACAGTAGAAGCATGTATTGAGTCACTGATAGGTGAGCATGCAGAAAACCATAGGCCTCTATTAAAGTACTGTCCTGTGGTGCTGTGTTACCTGTAAGCTTAGTGTCATGAGCAGGGAGAGAGAGAATGGCCCAGAGTCACGCCAGCAGCAGCCATCTCTTCTTGATCCGCTGTTGTCTCTTTTTGCTGAATCAGCGCTTCTTTTCATGAGCAGGGGGAAGTAAAGGGGAAGTATCAGTGAACACAGGACCCCACCTTTTAAGATAAATTTGAAAAACAAGTGAACAAAAGTATATCAGCCATCTTTTTCCTCTCCCTTTCCTTATGCTTAAGGAGGAAAAAAAAAAAAACTTCAAAAAAATTGAGTCAGCGTTGGCCATTTGATTTGGAATGTCCTATTACTGGTATTGAATGGATATGAGTACCTTGTCTCTGGTTTATAGAAAGTGAAGCAACCGGGAAAGGTTGCTTCAACGAACGGCCAAGAAAATGCACCTCACTAATTGCTCAGATGGAATGCTCAGAAATGGGGAAAAAGTTGCAGAGGAGGTTACTTTTACAATCTAAAAAAGAGACACACACACACAAACCCAGCAAAAACCAAAACACACCTCACTCCCCCCCCCCAGCCCCACCNGCACCTCACTAATTGCTCAGATGGAATGCTCAGAAATGGGGAAAAAGTTGCAGAGGAGGTTACTTTTACAATCTAAAAAAGAGACACACACACACAAACCCAGCAAAAACCAAAACACACCTCACTCCCCACCCCCCCCACCAAATAACTGTAAACATTCACCCTGTTTCCTTTGCCCACCAGAGGACACTGGGGTCTTCGACTTCTCAGGAAATATTCTGCATCTTTCTTGCTGTGGAATTTTTGTTTGTTTGTTTTTAGTTGCCAGGATTAGATAGTAGATCTGTATTGAAGCTACCTTGTCATATCCAGAGGTCAAGTCTGCAAGCAAGGTCAGGACTTCCACATGGTCACTACAGAGGTTAACTTATATTCTTCCCTCAGTGGCCACAGGCTGAACTGTTACAGCTTTATAGGCAGCTAAGCATTTGAAACATGCACTCCCAGGCAAACAGGCTCTCTTGTGCCTCTCTCTTCCCTGACCATATTTAGTCAACCATAGCAAAAAATAGTCTCTCAGCTGTCGATTGTCGATCCAAAAGCTGAGGAAGCCTCTATCTTGCTTTCTGCCTATTGATTGTTCATCCTGCGGTCCAAACACTGCCTTGCCATTTGTCCTGCATTTTTTTTTTTTCAAAGCACTGCCAAATAAAGCGGTCTCTCATGTTTCCACTTACACATCCCAGATTTATACTGAGCTTGCGCTGAGGCTAGGAAAGCCTGTGTGGCTGCCACTATACTTAGAAGCACTGCAGCGAAAAAAGGAAAGAGAAAAAATATAACCCTGGCTAGTAGCAAGACGGGCTTTGGACAGATATGGGACAAGTAAAGTCCCTCTGCTGCCAAAATATATTTCATAACCTGTTTTTTTAAAATCAGTAAACAAAAAAGTCAGGATATTGAAATTTTACATAGTTCAAGGCCTGAAGGCATTTTGTAGTGTTACTTTTAGAGCTCGTCGTTGCTCCTACAGTCTTTTTAAATTTAATAAATAATAATTGAATGGAAAAATATGTAGAAAGGGTAGTAGAATCATTGTATTAAAGGTGAAGAGATCACTCAGGAGGAAGGAGGAATGTGTAAATGAAATCTTGGAAATGCTACTTAAAACTTTTAAATTAAAAAAAACTTTTAATTCAGTGTCAATTTTAATACATTTTTTAGTAGTGCTTAGGTGAGAAACAGGGTCTGGAATGCTTTTTAGTAATTGTGTTACTTTTCTATCGAAACATGTAACTACTATAATGCATTGATTAAATTCTACTTTATTTTCAAATGTGAAGTGGTTTTTTTCTCCTTTCTACATTGCTGTTCCGCTTTACTTTTCTGAAATAGCATTTAGGCATGATCATTTCACACCTTATTACAGACTCAAAATGTCATTAACCTTTCTGTGACTTGTTGCTGTTCAGTCACAAAGTCTGACTTTTGTGACCCAGTGGATTGTAGCCTGCCAGACGTCTCTGTCCATGGGATTTCCTGGGCAAGTATACTGGAGTAGGTTGCCATTTCCTTCTCCAGGGTTCTTCCTGACCCAGGGATCGAACCCGTGTCTCCTGTATTGCAGATGAATTCTTTACTGCTGAGTCACCAGGGAAACCCTTCTGTAACTTTGTCACATAACACATGTTGTAGGGGAAAAATACTTTTGTTCTAAACTTTAATAGCATATTACCATAAATTTTAACCTTGAAGTTTATTTTTTAACCAAGGAGAAAAAAAATTAACATCAAATTCCGCAAACCTATGGTGGTACAATTTAAGATCTAACAAACCAAAGAATGCCTAAGAAAAACCAATTATACCTTGTTCTTAATTCATATATAGTTTCTTAAGTATTGATTCGGTTCAGTTTAGTCGTTCAGTTGTGTGCGACTCTTTGCGACCCCATGGACTGCAGCACATCAGGCTTCCCTGTCCATCACCAACTCCCTGAGTTTAATCAAACTCATGTCCACTGAGTCGGTGGTGCCATCCAACCATCCCATCCTCTCTCGTCCCCTTCTCCTGCCTTCAATCTTTCCCAGCATCAGGGTCTTTTCCAACGAGTCAGTTCTTCTCATCAGGTGGCCAAAGTATTGGAGTTTCAGCTTGAGCATCAGTCCTTCCAATGAACATTCAGGGCTGATTTCCTTTAGGATTGACTGGTTGGATCTCCTTGCAGTCCAGGGTCTCTTAAGAGTCTTCTCCAACACCACAGTTCAAAAGCATCAATTCTTCAGTGCTCAGCTTTCTTCACAGTCCAACTCTCACATCCATTGAATCAGTTAAAAACCAAAAATAAACTTAACTGTTTTCTGAGCTCATTCTCCTACAAGGGAAATTCGTTCTTGACATCCTTTTTGTCTTTAGCATTTTTTATAACATAGCAGTTTAATTATTTTGAATGGCTGTTTTAAAACAGTGACATAAAGCATGCTTCTATAGATATTTGGGCAGTTTTATAGAGCCAGCTTTCCTAGATACTAAAGTAATTTTAGACACATTGTGAGAAGATGATGCATATCAGAGTACAAGATAGGTTAATTTCCTGACCATTTTGTAGCAGTGAAAGTCCTCATTTCCCATCTCTCAAGCAAACAGTTACATAGTGTATGAAAGGACAGGCGCTTTTCTAAGGCCTTTAAAATCCACATAACAGTCCTACGAAATAGGACTTGTGATTCTTTACACATTTTGTAGGTGAGGAAACTGAGGCATAGAAGGTAAGTACCCTGCTCAAGTCACCAGCTCTCTTGTTTGCTAGTACCAGAATGTGAGCCCAGGTGGTTTGGCTTCAGACCTAGATCTTTACCCCTGTTCCTGCCGCTGCTGTGGTTTATAATAATGCAAGCAGTTAGGGCCTGGACTCTAGGGGACTGGAACCTATACCAGAAATGTAGCATGTTGAGCATTCTTGGCCCCAGTATGCTGAGAAGAATGACCATTAGTTTGACTGTTTCTTCCTTTGTTTCATTCAGCTAAACTTTGAGCACCTCGTACTAGGTGCACACAGAGGGAATAAAGATGAGTAAATGGCTTCCCTGGCTGACAGTGTAGAAGAGATCATTTTAGTTGTCCTATTTTAAGAATGATCAAGTCCTCACCTGTACAATGCTCCTGCAGCCTGTATTGTCATTGCATATCTGTCATTTTAAGCTAATTTCTACTGCATTACCAAATTCCTAGTTAATGAATTCAAGCTAAATTAATGAACCTTTTAATAACAGTATCTGTCCAAAAGTTTGTGGGGAACAAAATTAAGCACACCAAAAAAATTTAAATTTAACATTTAAGTCATTTCTGTTTATTCCTTTAAATAGATGAAAGAAAATAAAAACTGTCCATATTCATTTGCTAGAATGATTATTACAGATAGCATTCTTGTCTCCATCCATTTAGATAGGGGTCGGTGTGTATTGAATAAAGATGTGTCCAAACTGTTACATATTAATCTGCTCTCAGCATGGCCTACAGAACTTCTACTTGAGATTTATCAACTTTCTTGGCAGGTTCCTTTATGGATTCTGTACTAACATGCTTAAATTATATTTGAGGGATTGTTCAATATTCAGAATTTATTGAACCCCTAATATGTGCTATTATTTCAATGTCTTTTTTACATTCAGTAATACTAATATGTAAGACCTCCTCAGTTTAGCCATTGTGGTTTGCTTGGAAAAATGTTGCCCATCTCTGAAGAAAGATTGCAAAGCACGGCAGGTCCTAAAAATGGAGCCACTGCCATTTGACTGTTACATACCAGTGCAGACAGCTGCTTGTCCCCTCTGCTTCTTAGAACTCATTTGTTCATCATTCAGCAAACGTTTGAGTATTACCATGTGCCAAGGATTATGCTCGGCACCACTATTAGTTGTTCCGGAACTTAATGCTTCTTTGGCACTATTCACAAATGCCTGCTTAACTGGTAGTAAGATCTTATCCTTAAACCATCCATGTCCTTAACCTTTTGGAAAACAACCAGATTGAGAAATAAAAGATGAGTGTTTGAACGTTGGGGAAAGTATCTTCATACAGTGCTCCACCAGTGAGAGTCTGTTGGCTTAGTAAAATTATTGATTTATTGAACTGGTAACACCCGTATCGCAGCAACTCTAGGGGCCTCAGTGCTTGCAGCATAACAACAGAATCCTCTTAATTAGCTGAGGTGCTGTGGGGAACAGCTGACCTTCGTTGGTTATATTGTGGGGTCCTCAGATTGCCCCACAGGAGGAAAGGAGACAGACCATTCAGAATTGCTCTGGACATGAGGGGAGAGGACCAGAGACTGTTTTTTTTTTTTTTTTCTGTTAGCTTATACTGCAGGCTGGGCCCAAAGATTGACTTTTCTTGAGGTGTTGTGTTGTTTTTGTTTGCTTTTTGTGAAGGCAGTAGGTCAAGAACTAACATTAATTAGCAGCTTTCTTATTAAGATGAGATGGTTATAGATTGCTCTTAAAATTAAGCTACCCCAAATCTCCAGTATAGAAGAATTCCAGATCACTGATGTGAATACTCTATCTTCAAGGAAGTGGAATATAACTTTTCACCTGTGAAGAGTAGGCTACCTGTAGTGACTTCCTTCCAAAGAGTGTAGCTTATTATTCTGTAGTAGAGAAAGGGAGCAAAAGAGCAACTCGACAGTGGAGAAAGTGGACAGATGCTACCTCAACCAGATGGCTGTGGTAAACATTGACAGGTAAGTCATGTTGATAGTGTGCACCCTTGGTGTGNACCAGTCTTATAAGATTTAGTTATGTGAAAGGGAGCCTTTTTTTATTTGAATGCTGATGACTTTGAATTTGTGAAAATTGTGAAATGGGTAGATTTATGTGAAAGGGGTATAAGGGCTAGATTTGGAAGGGGGCTGTTACAGATGTTCAGAGGAAAGGTAATGAAAGTGTATATGAAATATATAGGAAGTAATAGTTTAGTTTTAAAAGGGAAAGTCAGTAGAACAAATTGAATGCAGGAGTGGGAAGGGAGGAGAGGGTCTAGAATGATTCCCATATTTCTGACTTGGGTGGCTGGTTAAATGATAATAAGAATAACCAAAATCAAGAATACAGGAAGAATTCTTGGGAAGGAGAAAAGGGAAATTTGTATTGTGTACTTCATAGGTCTATAAACTTAGAACTGTAATAACACTGTTATACTGAAGAGCTTTAGACTATACTAAAACATTTTATTACATTATCTCATTTAGTTCTTACAGTACTCTTTTCATATGACTTTATAGGCCCGTAGAGATGACTAACACATTAATAAAAATGTCAAATTATTTTTCATATGACGATGTACTGAAAACTGATAGCATTCTCGTGATTCTTTTGGAGGGTAAATTCGAGTGCTGGGGTTCTTGTCACAGAACTTTTTCTACAGATAAAGCTGGTAATACACTAATAGATTATTTTTCTCATTCTTTTTCCAGGCTTCATAGAGAATAATTTTTCACTCTCTTTTTAACCAATCGTTATTTTCTGGAAAAAAAGGAAAAAGACATGATTTGTATCTTTTTACTTATAATTCTATTCTGGTGATTTTTCTATCTATGTATTATCCTGATTTGACTTCTGAATCGCCTCTTGTACAAATCTCTTTTTCTGTAATTATCCATTTGTTTTATTTGCTTAATTATTATCTGGTGTATTCACCTTATTTGCCAATACAGCACTGTTTCTATGGGAAATAAAAAATTACCATGATTCATCTCTAATACCACGGGGCACAACCACAATAAAAACCCAAAAAGGCACCCCCCATATCTTTACCTTATTATTTTTAATGATTACATTTTGTCTCTAATACAACTTTTTCACATGATTTAATACTTGTATCTTCAAAACTCTCCAAAAGAGTCATGAAACTAGAGGTTCTGTTTCTGACAAGGTCAACTGTGTAAGGCAGTAGGTAATAATGTATGACTGTAGCCTCATGATTATGCAAAATCCAAACACTTGGTAGTATATTGTTGGGCCATATACTTTTCCCTGTTAAGAATTTGAGTCAAGAATCTACATAATTTGTACTGTTATATTTTAATCCACTGAATGGGGAAGTTTAAAGTCCTTACAATTACTGAAAATGAACTAAAGCAAGAATCTTCAGCTTTGTATGAGGTCCATGAATGGAACTTGAATTTCCTCAAAATTATGTGTAAAGATTTCTATGTGCATTTTTGGGGGAGGGAATGGTTCCTGGCCTTCCACGGATTTCCAAAGGAGTCTGTCATTCACGGACAGTGATTTTAACTTTAGTAACAACCACTGAAGGCTGTCTTAAGTTTTGATTTTCAGTATGCCTTGGGTCATTAACCTGTTTGAAAATCTGATAAAAGCTATGAACTTCCAGATATGAGTATAATTTTAGAGATTCGTGGATTCTTTAAAGCATGTTCTCAGATGTCTTGAACTTCCTATGTGGGATTCATGGACCACTGCCATTAAGAAAACATGTTATGTATCACGTTAGGTCTTAGTTTCATTATTTAGAGACTTAATTTCTTTTACACGCATTCTTATTCTGCATCTTCAGACTGTTTCTCCGTACGTTTAAAATATTTCTGATTAAGATTTTTCTCTCCTGTGTGTCCCCTTAGGAAAAACTATCCCAATATGTATCTTACTGTTAACTTCTTGCCCTTTTATACTCTGTTGACACAATTTTGAAGCTTTTCTGCCTTTACTGCGTTTTTTAGGTGTGGGGGAACATTCACTATCTAATTCATATATCAGTGTTGTCTGTGCCAAGTCCAGTACTGTTTATAGAAGCCGTTCATTATCTTAGGTGTCAGTCTTTAGAAAACAACAACAATTGGTGGACAGATATTAAGGGAAATTTTTCCCAAATTTTCAAAAATAAAAATTTTTATTTTTAGATTTTTTCCAAATTATGAGTTTTCCACACAAAATCTTTGTTAGGAGAAGTTACTGATCAATAGTAAGAAAAGTTGCTTCTTCTTTTACTTTCCTTTTTGAAGGTAGGCTAGCCTTTTCTTTACAAAGCATGGTTTCTCAATCATTAGTTCCCCTGATCTTTATGGTTTGATCTTTGGTGTTCTTTAGGATAACTTTCTTTTCTTTTTTTTTTTGCTTTGGAGATATTTGGTTATCATATTGTAAATTTTAAATATTTGATTGCCATTTTGTGTGTTTCGATATCAACTAGATTTAACACTACTAAATGACATATATCAGATTTTTAACCCCACAGAATTCATGATAATCTGCCAGCCACATAAAATTTGTCTTAATTATCACTGTTTTTCCCAATTAACTCTTGTTACCTGGTTGTTGTTCAATAAGTCTTTCATTAGTATATACTACTATAATTGAACCTAAAGAGATTCCACAAATTCAAACTATGTCCTTATTAGGGTATATTTCACCTTTGGTTTTTTTTTCCCCCTCTCAGAATATATCCCTCTGTAGCACTCCCATTCTATTTTGATTCTACTCTCCAAACAGTGATAATTTGTTTACCTCTTAAAATGTCAAAAGGTTGTGCACTTGAGATTTAGAAATTTTGAATTTGTTTGTCTCTTAAGGGCATAACTTTCTTTAAAGAGGAATATTTTTATTTGATTTGAAGAGTTTCTTTTGAATATTTTTTATAAAGAAAATAATAAAATATATAACTAAATATCAAATTAATATAAACTTGCCTTTCAGTGCGATGCGTGTTTTACTGTCTAAATTACCAAGACCGTGGATTGTGGATGAGAAGAAAGATGATGGTTATACTGCCTTGCATCTGGCTGCCCTTAATAATCATGTAGAAGTGGCTGAACTGTTGGTGCATCAGGTAGGAAAAGCATTTCAGTAATTTTTAACAATTTTGGGTCATTGCTAATCATTGATTTATTATTACTTCATCACCTACTTATGGATGAAATGGTTGGATGGCATCACCGACTCAATGGACATGAGTTTGAACAAGCTCCAGGAGTTGGTGATGGACAGGGAAGCCTGGTGTGCTGCAGCCCATGGGGTCACAAAGAGTCAGACATGACTGAGGGACTGAACTGAACTACTTACTAGTAGATTACAGTAAAATCCCATGATGATGCAAATTCAGCTGTAGTATGAATTTAGTCTTCTGCCTAATAGTGGTGCTTCAGTGGAGGGAAGTAGTAGTGAGGGTATAGGTAGGGTGGATGTGGATCCTTCACGCCTCCAGTATTCTCTCTGCACAGTCTTCCTGAGTTGGTCCAACAAAATATGCATCAACTTAAAGGGATTTTCCAGAATCACTGCCGCTGTTGTGGAAGTGTCACTCAGCTATATCATCACAAACCAGTATGCTGATGTCTAAATCAGTGTGGTGAGTTGCTAACAGGTGACCCCAGGCTGCAGTTAGGAGCTAGGGACTCAGTTCTCAACAACTGCTGGCCCCCTTGAATCTGTGACTGGATAGCAGGGTAGGCTCACCCTAGTTATTTCATTTATTTTAAGAATAAGATACCTCTACATTTTTATGAGCTCGGATTTTGAGGGAAACCTATTGATTGCAATTTTATGATGTTTTGGTATATTCAGCAAAATTTTTAAATGCTTCAGACAAGCATATGCCATAGGGAAGCAGTAAAATTTCCAAAGAACTATCTGTGACTCCTGACTTCAAGGAACTTACAGTCTAGTTAAGAAGACGAAATGGCAGAAAAATTTAGTAGTTAGTACATTATGTGTAACTGGGTCTTAGATCATAAGGTGAACAGTCTATACAAAGATGTTTAAAGAAAGAAACAGTTCAAAAGCTAAACTGCCTTTCTCCTGCCATTATAAGCCTTTATTATTAAAGTTACTTCTCTTAGAAGTATTGTTAACTATGATAAATTCCTTTTTATCCTAAATCCAAACTACTGACCTAAGCCAGTACCACACTGTCTTGGTTGTGCTTAGTCGCTCAGTTGTGTCCGACTCTTTGTAATCCCATGGACTGCAGCCCACCAGTCTCCTCTTGTCCATGGAAATTCTCCAGGCAAGAATGCTGGAGTGAGCTACCATGCCCTCCTCCAGGGGATCTTCCCAACCCAGGGATTGAACCCAGGTCTCCTCCATTGCCAGCGGATTCTTTACCAGCTGAGCCACCAGGGAACCCAAAGAATACTGGAATGGGTAGCCTATCCCTTCTCCAGGGGATCTTCCCGACCCAGGAATCGAACTGGGATCTCCTGCATTGCAGGCCGATTCTTTATCAGCTGAGCTGCTAGGGAAGCCCACTGTCTTGGGTACTGTTGCTGTATAGTAATCAGTAACTGAACTGAAGTAATAACTAGTAACTATAGTAATCAGTAACTGCAGTCAGTTACTCAGTTGGAGTAAGTCCTCTAACTTTGTTGTTTTTTTCTCAGACCTACTTTAACATTCTAGGTCTTCTGAATTTCCAAATACGATATGAGGACTCACTGATACATTTTCAGGAAGTACTTACTTAAAACGAGCTGATTATGCCGGTGGCTCTGTAATGGAGATTCAAAGGGAGCCATGTTTGACTCTGTTGTCCTTTGTCCTGTACTGTCTTTATGTGGAATCACCACAGTAAAGATAGTTTTAAATGTGCCGTTCTGTTTCAGAAAGCTTACCGTCCCGCCACTTCCTGCTGGCCACGTCTGTTACCACGTAGTGCAGGTCTTGCCCTTGGACGGGGCGTGCTCAGCAGCAGCCAGTGTCATGGCTTCCTCAGAGAGAGTTAGACTATGTGCTTCCCTCTTGTCACATTCAGCTGTGAGCCTTGTTCTTCTTTCAGGGAAACGCAAACCTGGACATCCAGAATGTGAACCAGCAGACGGCCCTCCACCTTGCCGTGGAGCGGCAGCACACCCAGATCGTGAGGGTAACGTGTCTACTAAAGTGACTCTTACACGCTTGTAACTGATATGTTGTTAGGCTTCTCAGAAGGCGTAGTTAGAGGTAAAATTATGATTTTAGGCTTTAGTATTTTAATCAGTTGGGTAAAAAGTTTTAACTTCTAATAAGAAAAATCTTAACTGTTATATTCAAAGCTTTTATAATTTTGTTATCAGGATTTGTAAATTCCTGGAATGTTAAATCAGAGAATTTCAAAGTAACATATACATTTTTTAAAAGTATACTTCCTTTTAATTTTTATAATTGAGAGTGAACTGTAATTAAAGGCTTTGGCTGGACATTTGCCAGATATTTCAAAGAAGCTGGCATATGTATATTTATTTTACTAATCTGGTGATTCCAGATCAAATACTTGAAAGATGCTCTGTTTAAATTTTTTTTGTAGAGCAGTAATTCTTAAAGTTTGGAGGCTGAAGCAGCAGCAATAGCATCACCTAGAGCTTTGGCAGAAGAGTAAATTCCTGGGCCCCGTCTCAGACCAACCAGAGCAGAACCCCTAAGGGGGGAACTAGCAATCTCTGGTTTTACAGGCCCCCACGTAATTCTGATGCAGATTTAAATTTGAGAAACCGACCTACAGAGACGTTTTATATAATCTTTTTGAAGCACAGTGAACAAAAAAAGAGCAAAATAGTTAATTTGCCAGAACAGGTAGGACTGTATGCTGGAGATTAATTTTTTTGTATGGTGTTTTTCTAAAACTATGATAACATTTGTGGAAAGGTTAGGGAACTTGTTAAAGCAAAGTTTTATATTTACTGCTTAAAATATCTGTTGAGGTATATCAATTATGCATTATATATAAGAGATTATAACTTAGCAAACACTTCACATTTATAATTATTTAAAATTCTCTTGCCAGAAATTCATTTCTCTGATGTTTGGACTTATAACCCTTATAACCACACATTTGGAGAAAATTGACCAAAGGGGACGGAAAAAAATAAATGCATATTTATTTAAATAATAGAAGAATTTTGAGTATTGTGATTTGGTCCTATTGGAAATACTTAAAATACACCAACTCACATATCTGAAATTAAAAGGAGAGAAAAAAATGTCCTGAATTTCCTCCAGTTATTTTGATCTTAGAGTAGAATAATTAAGCTGCATATGGGTTCTTGTTTCTTTCTGCTGTCCCTAGTTCAGTATGTTTGAATAAGCTCATCATTATTTATAAGGAGTCACAGGGACCCAGAGAGGTGGCAAGCAAACACTTATAAGTTAACTTTCATGGCAGCCCCGTCAGATAGGGCTCTCACACTGTTACTTTAATTTTAATTTTTTTCAGCTTTATTAAGTTACAATAGACAGATGGAAATTGTATACATTTGAAGTGTACAACCTCATATTTTGATCCAGGTATACAGTGTGAAATAATCACTATAATTAAGCTAATTAACATAGCCACCATCACACAGAGTTTGTGTATCTGTTTGCTGAGAACATTTAAAGTCTGCCTTCTCAGCAAATTGTAAGAACATGATACAACACCAGGGAATGGGGGGGCTCTCCAGAACAAATTCATCTTATGTAACTGAAACTTTGTTACTTTAGATGTATTATAATTTCTTGTGGGTGGAATACTTTAGGAAAAAGAGACATTTTTCTCTTCTAGCTTTTGGTCCGTGCAGGTGCCAAGTTAGATATTCAGGATAAGGATGGGGACACTCCTTTGCACGAAGCCCTGCGGCATCACACTCTGTCTCAGCTGCGTCAGCTTCAAGATATGCAGGATGTGGGGAAGGTCGATGCTGCCTGGGAGCCATCCAAAAACACGGTGAGCAAAGATAATTGTCACTTCTGTGCCAGGAGGAGCATCTTTTAATGCAAGGTCTTATATATTTATGGCTCATTGAACCTGCATCTGATCAGATATTTCATCAAAAGTACAAGTGTAGGAATTTAGTTTATGAGCTAAACGCTAGTCAGTACTGACTGTATTGTTTACATTCTTACTAAAAGTTGTTTGGTTCTCCTTATGCAACTTAAGCCATTCAAACAGGAGTGCTGTGGTGTCTTGTGGTTTGGGGTTGCATTTCCTCGTGACTACTGGTATTGAACACCTTTTCATTTGCAGGTTTCCCACCCATATATATTTGACAAAGCTGTCACTTCAGACCTTAATTTATTACGTTGTTGAGCTGTTTTCTTACTATCAATCTGAATCAAGTTCCACATTCTCCCAGTCTGTGGCTTGTCTTTTCATTCTTTTAACAGTATTTTTTGAAGCAATGAAAAAAATTTTTTTCAGACTTTAAACTTTTTATTTTGAATCGGCGTGTAGCCAGTCAACAGTGTTGTGGTAGTTTTAGGTGAACAGCAAAGGAGCTCAGCCATATGTATACATGTATCCATTCTCCCTCAAACTCCCTCAAACCCCCTCGCCCCTCCAGTCTGGTGCATGGCATTGAGCGGAATTCATGTGCTAGAACAGTAGGTCCTTGTTGGTTATCCATTTTGAACATAGCAGTGACGTTCCCAAACTCCCTAAGTATCTCTTCCCCCCAGCAACCAGAAAATTTTCTAAGTCTGAGTCGAAAAATAGTAATTTTAGTGAAGTCAGATTTAGCAGTTTTTTTCTTTTATTGTTTGAGTCCTGAGAAATTTTTGCTAAATCTAAGGTCACTAAGTTTTTTTCCTGTTTTGTACTAGAAGTTTATAAAGTTTGAGCTGTTAAACTTAGGTCTGTGATTGATTTTGAGTTAATTTTTATATACACAGTATGAAGTATGGGTCATCTTTTTTTGCTTGTGGATATCATCATTTCCAGTCCCATTTGTTGAGAAGACTATCTTTTTCTACTGAATTGCTTATTGTGCCTTTATCTAAAATCAGTTCTCTTCTGTAAATCTGTGTCTTTAGCTTTGTAATGCCAACGTACTGTCTTGATTACTGTAGCCTTATAATAAATGTTGAGGTCAGTCCAACTTTCTTCCTGTTTTTCAAAGTTGCTTTCCTATTCTAGGTCCTTCACCTTTCCACATGAATTTTAGAATCATTTTTAAGAATGTAAAAGGATTCTGAGACCAAAGTGTGCTAATTGCTGCCTGTCTTTCTGTATGGCCATGGGTAAATACTCTGAGTCCTATGTGCCTTGTTTTTCTCATTTTAAAATGAGGGGAAGGGAGTAACTATCTCTGTAAGGTTGTAAGGATTAAATGAGTTAGTTCATGGAAAGTGCTTAAAATAGTTCTTAGTCCACTGTAGATGCTCCATCAACGTTAACAGTTATTATGACTGTTTTCACACAAGATGTGTGAGTCAGTAGCTCAGATGACAGTAGAACCTGATTTGTCTCATTCTCCACTTTGTGTCTTAATTCCTAGTTTTTGGTTCTTTTCTCAGTTCTCTCTCCCCTTATTGTTTCAAGTTGGTTGCTAACAGCTCCAGGGCCAAGTTGTTAGAAAAGGGAGTACTGTTTCCTCAATATCTAAATCAGAAGTTCCATTCTTACGGGCCTTAATTAACTAGATTGAGATTATGTGTCACCCCTGAACTAAGCACAGATGAAGTGGGTATCTGACTGAGTTGGACCATCTTTGGTTCACTTCTGAACCCAGAGGATGGGTCAGTGCTCATACTGTACACCTGAAGACACTGGGGGTGGGTGAGAAGGGAATGATACTAGGACTGTGCCCCGTAAGTGTCCGTCACGTCTCTAGTGTGGATGCTCTTCCCAGACATTTTCTTATTCATACATACATGTTCATGTATACATGCATACATACATACGCAAGCACACACCACACACATATGTATGTATGTATGTATATTTGGTGATAAGAAATGATAACAGATTCCTAAAGGGGAAAATAATGACTTTTTTCATATGATTTCAGTTAATAATGGGACTTGGTACCCAGGGGGCTGAGAAGAAGAGTGCGGCATCTATTGCGTGTTTCTTGGCTGCTAATGGTGCTGACCTTAGTATCCGAAATAAGAAGGGTCAGTCGCCACTTGATCTCTGTCCGGATCCAAGTCTCTGCAAAGCCTTGGCAAAGTGTCATAAAGAAAAAGTCAGGTTTGTATTATTTATTTTCATAAAACCTAATATTCTGTACATAAAGTGTCATGTGGTTTCACAATTAAGGACTTGGTTCTTGTCATTAAACATTTTAGTAGTTGTCCCTTGAACTTTGTACTTTCTTTCTTCTCATAATTTATGTGTAATGATGAAATGACACCTCTTTGGAATCCATACATAGAGCTGTGTTACAGGGAAATTAATATAATGAAGTATTTTTTTATTGAAGTATAGTTGATTTACAGTGTTATTTTCTGATGTACAGCAAAGTGATTCATGCATACATATATATACATATTCTTCCATTATGGTTTATTACAAGATACTGAATATAGTTACTTGTGCTATATAGTAGGACCTTGTTGTTTATTTTATATTGAATATGTAGTAGTTTGTATCTGCTAATCCCAAACTCCTCTATTTATCTTTTCCCTACTCCTTTCCCCTTTGGTAACTGTAAGTTTGTTTTCTGTGTCTGTTTCTATGTCTGTTTTGTAAGTCAGTTCAGATTGTATCATTTTAGAGTCCACATAAGTGATAGATGATATTTGTCTTTCTCTGATTTACTTTGCACTGTGATAATCTCTAGGTTCATTCATGTTGCTGC
Organism: Neotragus pygmaeus; assembly: GCA_006410875.1. Classification (NCBI taxonomy): domain Eukaryota; kingdom Metazoa; phylum Chordata; class Mammalia; order Artiodactyla; family Bovidae; genus Neotragus; species Neotragus pygmaeus. The sequence continues at coordinate 1,692,943 of SJYV01048526.1, read as the reverse complement.
AAATGACATTATTTTATTCTTTTTTTTATGGCTAAGTAGTTGTATATAGAGGTATATATATATATCTTTAAGTATATTCTTAAGGAACATAAAATTCTATTAGAGAAAGAGAATGTATCTAAAAATATATAGATAAAGGCACTGTAATTACTGCAATAATTACTTAAACACGTGGGTGTAGGGGAAATCACTCTGTGTGTGAACATGTGAGCATGCATTTTCCTGAGTCTCTGAAGATGGTAGTAGAAACAGTGTGTCCCTTTTCTGTAGCTGTAGTTGGTTGTGTATATGTATTTCTGTGTCATATATATGTATTTATGGATGTGTTCCGCCTTTCTGTAATAGAATCTTTATGCTCCTTAAGGATAAATTTAAAGAAATGTCAAAACAGCAGCTGCAGTGACCTATTTTTCACAGTTTCCTGTCTGTTGTGGACTCTGATGTTGCTTCCTCTGTCTGTACTTAGAGCAACTAACATGCGCTCTAGTTAGGATTTTTGTTTTATTTCTATGTCCTGTGTCTTCCTCAGCTGGTTCTGTATAGATAAAAAAAGATTGAAACTGTTCATGTTAGTTTTTTTTTTAAGCTAGTGTTTTTGACTTCTATGTTAGAAGATTCACCCTTTTTCATTGGGTGAGGATTTGTTCAATTGAAATTTGAATCATGCTATATGTACTAAAATGCAGAGAGGTAGAAAAATATATACAATGTTTCATATACAGATGATAAAGCTTAGTTTTTAAACATAACTAAAGTTTTTATGCAAACGAATGATGCTCTAGATTTTTTAAAACATTTCAACTAATGAATTTCTAACAGATGTTCTGATAGGTTTGATTAGAATTATTTTCTTTTATTAGTGGTCAGGTGGGCTCTCGAAGTCCTTCTATGATCAGTAATGACTCTGAAACCTTAGAAGAGTGTATGGTGTGCTCCGATATGAAGAGAGACACTCTGTTTGGCCCGTGTGGGCATATTGCTACCTGTTCTTTGTGTTCGCCACGAGTCAAGAAATGCCTCCTCTGTAAAGAGCAAGTTCAGTCCAGGACCAAGGTAATATGTTTTTCATACAGCATTTTATTAGTGCTTGATCTCTGAGACTACAGTTAATGATAAATAAGATTATATGATGTTGTGTATCTGTTTTAATTTTGTTCTTCCTAAGCAAGATCTAAAGCAAGACACCAGTTGAAACATGTAAACTACACTATTAGTTAAAAATAAAAGTTGTCTACTGTTTTACTTTCAGAGTCCCTTATCACCTAAAGATGTGTTTAATTCCACTTGTGGTTTTAGTTACGTGTATATTACAGCTCTTTTTAGCTCATGAATTGTTTTGTATTCTCTTTGTAGAAGACCAGTTGATTTTTTCCGGTAGAATGTCACATAGTCTGCATTTATTTGATTGTGTTATCATGGTGTTCTTTGTTTCTATATCCTTTGTATTTCTTTGAACTGGAAGTTAGATCTCACAGCTTGATTAGTTACAACTTAGACATTTTTGGAAAGAAAACTTCATAGATGATGCTATTCATTTGATATTGTATCCTGCTGTTCATTAGGCAGATGAAGTCTGATAATCTGTAATTCCTTTGGCCAAATTCTGTATCTCTGAACTTTTTATCTCATCTGACTCCTTTTGTTTTTTGAGAAGCAGATTCTTTTCTGAGTTTCTGGTTTCTTTCTTTTTTCCCCATGTAACTTAGTGCTTTATCATCTTACTCAGTTTATGAAATAATTGATTTTCTTTAGTTTTTCTTAACGTGTGCATACATAAAGTGAGGTTTAAGTTTCTTACAAATAATTTCTTTCAAAGTGAGTAATTTAAATCAAAAGATACTTTGGTTTTCTTTGGCTTCATTTATGAAGGTTATACTCTTTTCTCGTTCCCTTGTTGTTCTTTTTATTTTTCTCTAGATATTTCCTAAGCTATACATTAACATTCATTATTAGAAACAAATTGGCACTAATTCTCATGATGAACTAGCTGGCAGTGACTTGAAAGGTGAAATCTTGCCAGTGCTTCTTGTATTTCCATAGGGCTTCTTCTAAGACTGTATGTTTTTTATGATCCAAATGACTATATCATTGGTAAAATTTTAGGCACAGGGAAAAGTTCCAGGAGTTTTTTTTGGGTGAGAGGTATTGGATTAGTAGTACGTATGTAATTGTTTAACCTGTTTCTAAAGGGGAGAAGGATATACTGGTAGCACACACTGTATGCCAGGCACTGTGTTGGCATTTCATATGCATTACGTTGGTGTCCACCCTGCTTTAATAAATTAATGTGAATCGCTTTACTTGGTATTTATAATTTGCTTTAGTTACCTGCTGACAGAGTAGCAGTTTGGGAAAGAATCTGAAAGAATAAAAATTTAAGTCATTCTCTTGTTTTTAGATTCTGTGTATTCTGCTGTTGTGTTTGAAACTTTTTGTTAGATTAAACCCTATTTCAAAAATGTTTCTTGAGCACTTGTTTTATAACCAAGTCAGAAATGTATATAATAGTTCCCTGCTATAAATTAGTAATCTCTTGACAAACTATGACTTAACAGTAAAATCCACTCTTCTGTATAGGGATGTCATCGGTGCTTTAAGAGAGATGTGAAGTGAGTTCAGATCCCAGGGTTGTGTAAAGCGGAGTCTCATCTTATAACTCATTGATCTGGTGTTTTCAATTGAAAAAACCGAATCTCAAAGAAGTACACTGACACTTGGGTCTTGAACTCAGTTTTCTTGATTCTTAAGTCCCTATTCTTTCCTCTGTGTTATGATACACAAACAAAATTAAAAACAATGTCTACAAGAGAGGGCTGACAGAACAGGAAGGTAGGAAGGAATATGTTGTTACTCCTTTTTAGTCCAGTTCTGAACCCCAGGAATCAGAAAGCTTTCTGTTTGTGTTTTAAGTTATGGAATCTTCATTCCTGTGAAAAAGTACGAGAACTTACACATACCCTCCAAAGAGGTTTGTGAGGTTGGCTGTGGAACCTTTGAATACAAGGAAATAGTGACCCCAAGTGGCTAAAGAATCATGAACATCTTCATGAAGATAAATTGTAAAACTGTTGTTTGGATGAGGAAGAATAAATGAGCTTGGTCTGTTTAGCAATTAAATACACATGTGAAATTATGAACTATTATTAACCATTCTCATCAAATTAGCAAAAACAGACTTCAAAAATTGCTAGCCAGGGAAGCTAGCCAACACTGCAGTTGGCTGAATCACCGGGTTCACCTTTATTTTTTGAGAGACCATCCTAACAATATATATATACAAACCTTTACAATAAACATGCTTTGATATAGTAATTCTACTCCTGGGTAAGTAACCTGGGGAGAAAATCCAGAAGGGGTAACATTTATGATTGGAAAGATCTTTTTAAAGAACTAATAGCTGAATGGGTAAGTGATTATTATATTGGTTTGCTAGATTATTTTAACATCTTTATAAACAATTCAGATACATAGACAGTTGTGTTGGGAATCAACACATCTTTTATATAGTGAGGAGCAGAGAATCATCATGTGTTAGGCACTGACTCTATATTAAGTGTTGAAGTAAACACTTTACACATAGTATCTAATTTATTCTTTTTTTTTTCAACCATCACATTTCAATGTTTGGCCAGTATTTAGCACATATAATTCCTACAATATTTATACGAAGATACCCCTCACGTAGAGATGGCTGAATCAGAATTCTAGCTGCTGATGTTTGGGATTTGCATTTCTTCTTTCACCCAGATTGTGCCTGCTTTTCTTTTTAGCTTACTAGCCAGCAGATAGCTAACGTGCACACCTTTGAAACTTAACCGTGGCCCTCACTCCTTCCTTTAGAGAAAGGAAAGACTTTCTTGGGAGCTATGAAAAATATGCCTGTCTCCAGGGCATGGGTCCCTTAGCCACTTTTCCAGAGTCTTCCTAGTTTTGCTCCCCTTCCTGTGGTTGTGCTGCTCTGCTGCATGGTGTGAGCAGCCTGGGGACTTAAGGTCATCGTTCCCTTCTTTGCAGTCAGATCTTGAACAGGCCTAAAGCCTGGATGTGTAATCATAGACTTGGAAAGACCACCCTGGTCTTGCATTTTATAAGCTGTAGGAGACGGAAATTTGTTTCTTTCAACTGTTTTAAATCAAGTTAGAAACTTAGCAGATATCTTAGATTTTTTCTTCTCTATTCTGTACATTTTATTAGTTACCAAGTCTTCTTAAATATTTCTCATAACTCTTTCTACTCCTCTATCTTATTCTGTCTTACCTCAGATATCCACTCCTCCCCCTCCCCGCCCCCAAAATCTGAATCAGTTAGAATTGTTCTAGGATATACCTGAATAAGGGCCACCTAACACTTCTCCCTATCTTCTAATTGACTCTTACTACCTTGTGAAGAAGGATTGTTCTTTATTGTTCAGAGTTTTTAAAAGCTTCATCTCCATAGTGTTAGGTAACTTGTTAGTACTGGAGCTGGAATTGGAACCCAGGAACATTAAGACTCTGACCAACCATGTCCTTACTGCTTCCCACGAAGTTACTATGTCCATAGCAAGGTCTAAGTTGGGAAGGTCCAGTATTCGGTTGTTTAGGTGAAGAGGTGATCAGTGGACAGTGTTGTTAAGTGACACACGTAGGGGTGAATGTGTGCCAGAAGGAAGGAGGATGAGTGAAAGGTGAATGTGGGGCCAAGGGTGGTGGGCAGGTGGGGGTCAGAGAACCAGAGCAAGCTTAAGAAATCGTTATACACGCAGGATGCAGAGTAAGTGGAGAAGAGGAAGAAAAACTGAGGGCAATGATGATACTCTGTGGAGGGTTGTGGCTTTAGAGATCAGGGGAAAGACTAGTTCAGAGCTCTGGGCTTGAGCCAGTGGCTGGGGGGGAGGGTCCATGTTCTGGGAAAGGATGTACTAGGTGACATTCCTCAGATGTGGATCAATAAACCCTTCCCTCCTCCTCCTCAAGCTTTAGCAGTCTGGCTAATCTGGTTAGATTTTTATGAATGTTAGAAGTCTATCGTATCTCAGTCATTTGTCCTTTTAATGTTTCTTTCAAAAGTAGTTTAAGCAAAAAAAGAAAACTGAAGTCTAGTCTGTTCTCCCTAACCTCGGAGGAAGTGGAATTTTCGGTGTCATTCTTTCAGACAGGTAGGGAGACTGAAGTAGAACAAGGCCAGCGTAGCTGGGGTGTTTAAAAAAATGTGAAAATAAGTGACCAAGAGACTAGGTAGAGGACAGAGGAGAAGCCTGTGGTAAATTCCTCTGTGTGGAACAGTTTCCTTAGAGAGGAGCAGTGCATTTGGATACAAAAGGAGCTGTTAGAGTCACTCGGTTTATTGGTAGATGTTCACGCTTATGCTGTACCCTCTTTTTCGCAGATTGAAGAATGCGTGGTATGCTCCGACAAGAAAGCAGCTGTTCTTTTTCAGCCGTGCGGACACATGTGTGCTTGTGAGAGTAAGTAGCCCAAACAGAACTTCCTCAGAATTTTCATAAAATTGGAAAGCGAAGCAAATTATATCTTTGAATTTTTAATAAAAGTAACTCACGAACAGAGGAGTTGGTAGCCTCTGGGACTTCCCATTTGTTCTCTGTACAGATGTCACCACTCTCCCTCCTTAGTCCCGAGTGTCAGTGAAAGCTGGATGCACTGCATTCCTCCAGCTCAACTTTTATTTCATTTGTGTGTGAGCACAAATGAAATAAAATGACTTCTTCTCACATACAGGAGAAATTTGTTTCCAAAAATGAATGTTGAAACATTCAGTATGGCCTTTTTCCACGTATAAAATGAACGCGTCTTCATTTGTCTACACCTTTGTGGAGCCTCTCCTGTGTACACCCTCCTCTGCTGAACCACTCACAGCAGCTATTTGGGGCAATAATTTCTGGCCTTCTTAACCTTCCTTAACCTCTATGTCAAGAGAGCTTATAGAAATCTTTTCTTTATGGAGGTAATATTAAAATTTAAGAGGCATTTTAACCTTTGCTTTTACATATCTCCCTTGTTCTTTGCAAGTTAATATATTTAGTATTAATGTTCTCCCTTTTAATTTTTACTTGTCAGTGAAGGATTTTAAACATGTTTAACTGTTTATACTTAAATGGGCCCAAACTAAAACATGGTGTTTCCTCTTATGAAATAGTTCAGTCACTTAGGTGTTGGTTTTTAATATAAAATCTGACTAAAGTAACAACTGTGTGATAGATTATCTCATTGACACAGATTTGCTTTAAGCATTGGGTTTTTTTTGGCCACTTGTCAACTAAGAAATGATCAAGGTTTTCTGCTGTAACATTCTGCTCCAAGTTAATTGTTTCTGTTTACCAGAGACTGGTATAATGGCTATTATCAGCTGTCAGAGGGCAAGAAGAAAGAGAATTCTGTCTTAAGTAAAAAGAGCTCAGGTTATGCAAGTTTTCATAGCCCGGAAGTTAGCCAACATTTTCTGTAAAAGGTCAACTAGAAAACATTTTTGGCTTTGTGGGCCCTGCGATTTCTGCAGTAACAACTCAGCCCTTTCCATCTGCTTGCCTCTGCCATTGTAGTGCACAAACAGCCTTAGACAACATGTAAGCAAATGAGTGGGACTGTTTTCCATTAAAACTTTATTATAAAAGCTTAGTGACCAGTTGGGTTTGGCCTGCAGTCTGTGGTTTGCTGGCCCTGTCATAAAGCTGGTTATAGTTAATAGTTGGTAATGTGGACTCTAGAGCCTTAGGGTAATATTTTCCCTCAGGAGTTCCCCAAAGTTTTTACATTATTTTTGCTTTAGAATATAATGAGAGCAGCTGCTGATTTTATTGAGTTCTTAATTTGTGCCAACTATTGTAATCTATTTTTGAGTATTTCCTCATTTATTTTCATAAGAAACCTAAAAAGCAGATTGCTTTCTCCGTTTTACAGATATCTTGTTATTGGTAAACATATATTTGCTAGAGAAGCTGAAATTGCAGGGAAAAAATGTCCCTTTCTCAAGGAATATAAACTACAGCAGGTGGTCCAGTCTCCACAGCACAGTCATCAAGGAAGGAGAAGTTACAGCCCTTTGGACAGGCTGAAGAAAGATTTTATATAAATAATATAACAACCTAACTTAATAGTTACAGGAATTTGAAATAATTTGTTGTTGTTCAGTTGCTAAGCTGTGTCTGACTCTTCGTGACGCCGTGGACTGTAGCCTGCCAGACCCCTCTGTCCTGCACTATCTCCTGGAGTTTGCTCAAATTTCTGCCCATTGAGTAGGTGAAATAATAGTGGCTACATATTACTACTCAGGCTGTTAAATTATAAATTCAAGAGAAAAAAGTCTGCCTTCAGATTGAAGACAAATCCCAAACCAGTTGTCTGCTCGCAAGAGCTCCTACCTGGTTCATCTTGCCTGGGCATCTGACGCATCTCCTTTCAGGCCCTGGCACGAGATCGACCTTGCCAGAGCTGCTCTGTCCGCCGGCATCGGCACTGTTGCGCCTGTGGCCCCCTTGTCCACAGTGGCGATTTTGTACTTTGTTAAGGTTTACTGTCATATCATGAAGAGATCCTGCCACAGTTTTTGTTATTTTTCCTGTTTTTGAATTGACAAAGACAGTTGGTATCATAGGCTAAGATACGGAGTATACTTTTCATAATAAATGCTAATGGGAAAGGATGTGTTGAAGCACTATGTGTTATTTTATAATTAATAACTTTAGGTGTAACGTTAATAGTCCATAACATAGAATTGTGCCTGAGAATTTCTTCTTTGAATGGGAAAGCATTCTACCTCTAATATAGAGGTATTAGAAAGATAGTTAATTATGATGAGTTGTCCTGATTGCTAACATTTAAAAAGTAGTCACTAATTTTCTTGTTAGACTGCATAAATTTGACAGGAGGAAGAGAACTGTATAGTATATTTTAGGAATTTAAGAGACTAGTGATAAAATACTTACAAAAGAAAGTAGTTTTTAAAAATATCATGCTGGCAGCCTAATAATTCTTGTTACAGTAGTTAAATTCATGAAAGGTCTCTCCCTCCTTTGTTCTTAAGCCTTAAGATCTTGAAATATTTATGTTACATATTTAAAAAAAAATTTGAACCTTCCCCTCAGTTTATTCCAGTGTATTAGAAAATGCTGTTATTTTCATAATGATGGGCTTCCTACTCTAGAGGCTACCAGTGAAAAAAATGCTTTCTTCAGTAGGTAACATCTTGAGAAGATAGAATTTTGTATCGCTGTAACTTAGTGTTTATCTCACTGTTAAATGAGTGGAGGAAGGCAACCCTGTTCATGTTTTCTTCTGTGAGATGTGTTGTTTTGCCATTTGCAGACTGTGCCAGCCTGATGAAGAAGTGTGTGCAGTGTCGGGCAGTGGTTGAGCGAAGAGTGCCCTTCATCATGTGCTGTGGAGGGAAAAGTGCAGAGGATGCCACCGATGATATCTGTAAGTGGGTTTTCTGACTTTGTTGGGACTTTCATAGACACAGCTTCTCATAGGGCACTGTACTGTCTGCTTGTAAAACAGAGGGTCTGTGAGTTGAATCTGCAAGGAACAGGCACATTATAGGAAACCTGAAGTTAGATTTTTCCTAACTTGTGATATTTTGCATCTTTAAGCATTAGTCTTTTGAGGAAATATCCATGTGTGTTTTATAACAAAGTGTTGTTGTGTTCTTAAATATACTTTGGCTATTTTTAAGATGAAATTTATTGTGTCTCAGGGCAGGAGGACATCATATTAAAAATTATTTTTTCAGTTTACACATGTATTAACCTTATTCCTTTATGTAATAGGTTTACCTAGTGTGTTTAATTATTTTATGGAATAGTCATTATTTGTGACAGAGTAACTATAGATAAATGGAAGTGTAACCCAGTGAACCGTGGAAAGATGAAAAGTAAGTTATTTACCTTCAACCTTTCTGTACAGTTGACCCTTGAACATCATAGATTTGCACTACCAGGGTCTACTTAAACTTGAATCTTTTTTTGGCCACACCAAAAAAAAGCTTGTGGAATCTCGGTTCCCCAACCAGGGATTGAACCCAGGCCACAGCAGTGAAATCCTGGAATCCTAACCACCAGGCCACCAGGGAACTCCCAAAACTTGGATATTTTTTAGTAGTAAATACTATGGGACTACATGGTTCATGTGTGATTGGTTGAGTCCAGTAATGTGAAGAAACCATGGATTTGGAGGGCCACTATAAGTTATTTATTGATTAACCCTTGTGTTGTTCAAGGATCACTTGTAGTACAGCAGTATAAAAATAGTTTTCATCTCTGCACGAGACGTAAATTGGATGGTCTCTTTGGTTTCTTTGTTCTGTGTAGGATGAGGAATAGTTAGTGTAGCCACTTTGTTTTTATCACCAATAAAGCAGGGTAAAAGTCCTGGGGACAGATTAACCAGAGTAAAAGTCCAAGTATCTAGACTTGCCTGGTGGCTTAGACGGTAAAGCGTCTGTCTACAAAGCGGGAGACCTGGGCTCGATCCCTGGGTCNAAAAAGCCACAAGAATTATTAAAAGACAGAACATCAACCACAAAAAGACTATATATAGCCTTTGCTTTTAAAATAGGGTTGTTGCTGGTTTTTGTTTGTAGTACATGGGGTTGCGAAGAGTCAGACGTGACTGAGCGACTTCACTTTCACTTTTCACTTTCATGCATTGGAGAAGGAAATGGCAACCCACTCCAGTGTTCTTGCCTGGAGAATCCCAGGGACGGGGGAGCCTGGTGGGCTGCTGTCTATGGGGTCTCACAGAGTCGGACACGACTGAAGTGACTTAGCATAATGTTCTAGGTACTATGCTAATATAGGTAGTTCTTTCATATCATACTTTTCTTGACATCCCTATGATTACTATTAGTAGGCTAATTCTACAAATAGGAGATTAGGCACAAAATGTTAAATTCTCAAGGCCATGGAGCCAAAAAGTGCTAGAACAAGCCTGGTACCTGAGTCTTTTTGATTGCAGAAGCTACATTCATAGCAGATTTGCTCTCTTGTGAATTTTTAGCCCTGCCCTTTCATGCACTCCTTTTGAACCTCATCTGAGCTTAAAATAGAATTGGTATTTCTGATGATGATTTATGTGTGATTCAACTAACATCTCTTGCAAAGCTAACGTGAGTTACTTTAAAAACTAAACTCTTTAGAAATAGATGGAAACTCTCACGGGTGTATGTTGTCAAAAATCTGCAACTAGGATTTTACAACTGTTTTAGCAATTTTATTTTGAAAACGTGGAAAATTTATTTCTAAAAGCTATTGTCATCTATTTGCTAATTTCCCTACATTTATTTAACAGTATTTTTGCACTTTACAAAGATACTCAAATGAAATGCTCTTTTTAGCTTAAAATTTTTATTTAAGCATGGAGTAGCTTTATATATTCATTTATTGTCACAATATTTTTAATATTTTAATAAATTAATATTAATAAAATAATATTAAGTATTATTTAATAATTATTTATGTGACTTTAACATTCAATTTTATTTTATTTTTAAATAATTTACAGAAGTTCATTACATTTATATTTAATACATGCATGATGGCTCTTTAGAATACAATAAATTAAACAGTGAAGATCACCAATTCTGTTCTTAAATTGTTACTTCTGATTTTGGCTACATAGTACAAGTATTTTTCCTAAAAATAGCAACATATTTGATTAACTTAAAAAATAAAGTATAAAAGAAATGCAGTAATCTATATTCCTTATGCACATAAGTTGTGTAAAATTTATATCCTATCTAGTAAAACAAAGAATGTACTCATCTTATTAAAATGAAATATTTAAAGTTAGAACACTAGTTACCCAAAAGTAAGATTAACCAAAGACTAGTTATTTTGTTTATATTGTTTAGATGCTTGCTTCCAAAACTCCTATACTCAGACTATAATTAGACTTTTGCAATAAGATATAATTCCAATGTTGAAACCCATTGATCTTCTTATCCTTCAAATCTTGAATTTCAGCTTCAGCTCAACCAAGTTATATTCTAGGAGTTTTGAAGTGATGCAATTAAGTCTCTGGAAAAAAATCTATTGTTGGTATCATTAAATACTCAATGGTCACATTTAGTTAAATTATTACCACAATTCCATACCTGGATATCTATTCTACCTAAAATGTTTGTAGTAACTAAACATTGATCATTATGACTTTTGTTCATTGCAAACACTAAAGCACTGAAAAATATTTTTTAGAAAGTGTTCTAAATTCTGCATCTATTATCTGCACTCACTGACTTTGTTTGTCTCTTGACTGGACTATTGCCGCAGCTTCCTAATTAGTCTCCCTGCATGGGTCTTTCTACTACAACCCATCTAACAATGCAGGATCCTAAAATATCTTCATAATAATCCTATATTTAAAGATCTTTAATGGCTCCATTGCCTCCTTGTTAAGGTTATAATCATTTTGTCTTTGCAATCTCACCTCAGCATAACTCCCCATAGACCTCTGGACCTCTTTATATATTTCTTCGAAGTATCCAGCAGTGAAAACAAATTAAACATTTTCTGTCTTCTACATATATCACGACTCTAAACAGTAGATTGTCTTTTCACGTTCTGTCTCTTTTTGTGTATATCATCATCTTCTTTACTTGACAAATTTTTACATATCTTTCAAGAACTAGCTGAAAGTTTACTATCTTAGTGATACCTCTGGACACTTGCAATTGGTACACATGTTCATCAAAAAACATGCCCTATTTTGTAGCAATTATACACTGACATATATGTCTCTCCCACAAGGTTGTGAGTGCTTTGAGGATGGAAGCCATGTCATATTCATGTTTGTATCCTTTGTATCAAATTGTTATGAATAAGTTAAATAATGAAGAAGGACTGGAGTATCTTTATAATAGTTTTTGTTAGATAGAAATATATAGTAGCTACTCTGATCCTTTATGTCTAACAGTGATGACATTTGGATATACTGTTGCATTAAAATTGTATTATTTAGAGAAGTGTCAAAGGTATAGACTGGCTCAGGTGTTCTCTACTGTGATCCCAAACATCCTGACTTTCTCCTATGATTGTACATTTTTAACTTTAATAACTTAAAAATTTATGGTCTGTTTTACCTTCTAGACTGTAAACTGTCTGTAAGAGCAGTCATCATGTCTATGTAGCTCATCAATGTATCTGTAGGACTTTGTACAGTGTCTGACAATCAATTGATTTTATTGAACTAGTTTATTAATTAATGAGTTGATGGGCAGTGAACTCAGAGTTACAAGTGTGGGTTCCATTTTCCATCTCAATCATTTTCTAGTTCTTATGATGCCACTTTTAGATTCTCCAAATTCACATTACGTTATGTATAAAATGAGCCAAAAATACCTGCCTGCTTAGATTACAAGGTCTACAAAGATCACGGGAGAAAAGAGATATGTTCAACCTAAAAACTTGGAAAAGATGAACAAATATGAAACATTGTTAGTCTTGTAGGGAGCAACAAGGCACTATCAGAGAGTTCAGCAAAAATTAGGCTGGTGCCTTTTCTGTGTGTCTGTAATTATAAAACATTCTTCTCTTTATAGCAGAACCTCTTGATTTACAAATTTTAGCAACTGAGTTTTCAATTCAGTTCAGTCGCTCAGTCATGTCCAACTCTTTGTGACCTCATGAATCGCAGGACACCAGGCCTCCCTGTCCATCACCANCATTCCATGATGTCTGGTTCTACGTGAGTAATCACACCATCATGATTATCTAAGTCATGAAGATCTTTTTGTATAGCTCTTCTGTGTATTCTTGCCACTTCTTCTTAATATCTTCTGCTTCTGTTAGGTCCATACCATTTCTCCCCTTTATTGTGCCCATCTTTGCATGAAACGTTCTCTTGGTACCTCTCATTTTCTTGAAGAGATCTCTAGTCTTTCCTATTCTATTGTTTTCCTCTACTTCTTTGCATTGATCATTGAGGAAGGCTTTTCTCCCTCTCCCTCCCTCTCTCTCTCTCTCTCCTTCCTCTTTTCTGGAAATCTGCATTCAAATGGCTATACTTTTCCTTTTCTCCTTTGCCTTTTTTAAGGCTTCCTCAGACAATCCTTTTTTTTTTTTTTGCCTTTTTGAATTTCTTTTTGTTGGAGATGGTCTTGATCACTGCCTCCTGTACATGAACATCTGTCCATAGTTCTTCAGGCACTCTTTCTATCAGATCTAATCTCTTGAATCTATTTATCACTTCCAGTGTANTTTTTTTTGCCTTTTTGAATTTCTTTTTGTTGGAGATGGTCTTGATCACTGCCTCCTGTACATGAACATCTGTCCATAGTTCTTCAGGCACTCTTTCTATCAGATCTAATCTCTTGAATCTATTTATCACTTCCAGTGTATAATTGTAAGGGATTTGACTTAGGTCATACCTGAATGGTCTAGTGGTTTTCCCTACTTTCTTCAATTTAAGTCTCAATTTGGCAGTAAGGAGTTAGTGATTTGAACCACAGTCAGCTCCCAGTCTTTTGTTGTTGTTGTTGTTGACTTTATAAAATTTCTCCATCTTTGGCTGCAAAAAATATATTTAATCTGATTTTGATTTTAACTTATATGCCTTTGTGGGTGGAAAAGTCTGCTTGAAATCTGGCCTCTTGCCATTAGAATATAGGCATGTGACCCAGGTTTGGACAATCAAAAATATCCAACCTAATACAGATTTTGCTGTAGGTGGAAACAGCAACATATTGAGCTTGGAGAGACAGCATTGGCAGAACATGACAACAGAATCTATAGACCAGCAGAAGTGGTTGTTGCAAGCATTGTAATCTACCATTTGACAGAGATGGTAGCACTACCATCACTCTACTGCTTTTGTGGCATGAGTTTGGCTATGGTTCTGAGAGGCTTCCATTGCTCTCTATCAATTTTCAACTTTTAATTATGAAGCTTTCCTCTCAATTCATTAATGTGCCACCCATCATTTTAATAGAGTCACTTTTTATCAATATTAAATCAGTCAAATTTGCTTTATGTTGCTTGGCTTGACTAATACAAAGTGTGAAGAAGTTATTCTAGGGGAAAACAAGTAAAATGACTTCCTGGAATGTATCCATTTTTATTTTGAAGTTTGAGATAGAGATGTTAAGATCTCATAGTACATACTACAAAGTGATACTTTCTGTTTTTTTTTTTTTTTTTCCAATTAAATGTTATGTCAATGACAAACATAGAAGGAAATCAAATCTGGATACCCTGAGCATATAGATGGTGTTAAAAACTGAATTTGGCTTACTGGACCATAGCTTATGATGTTTTAACAATTTTTTTGGGGGGATGCTATTCTTCTCACCAGAGCTGATAAGATAATTTGTATCCCATTGCTCCAAAAATATGAGGAATTTAAAGTTGTTACTAAAGAAGTATCCTAGTCATATGACATTGTTTATCATTGAGAACAGTAGATGTTCACTCACAAATAAGCATTTAGTACTTTCTCTATGTGAAGCAGTATTTGCTAATATATATATACATATATGTATATATACTAGCAATATTTGTTCTCAAGTAGTATTCCTTTGATACTTTCTTGATTGCTCTTTATTTTATCATAATGTTCCAGACATTTTTTTTGTAACCCATTCATTTGTGAATTTCTTAAGGATGTGTGACTTATCTTTGATTTATGTTCCTAGCACATAACACAATCTCTGATACATAATTGGCATTCAAGAAATGGATATTGACAATAACTGAATGGATGAATAAACAAATTTTATTTTAAAAAAGAACAGTAAATTTTAAAGATCTTATTGGTCATATTAACAATTCATGTCGAGCAGTATCCTGTAAAGCAAACAGAAAGAGCTGTACAAAATTAAAGACTTTCGTAGGCAAAACTTGGTAAGACAAGAAAGCTATTAATACTAGCAAAGTGTTGGTTGTTTGTAGCAAGATCATCTTACTTGGGGGCAGCGGGAGAGCGCGGGGGAGGAGGGCAACAGGGGTCTATCAGGAAAATTACTTCATTAACGCTGACCAGTTAACTCCAGATTGACCAGTTAAGATTATATTCCTGGAAGAAGTTGAAACCTGAGTTAAGTTAGGTATTAAGTCTTGATTTCATTATGTAGGTTTACCACAAATATTTACATTTTGGTTCTACTGTCTTTTTTGAAAATAGAAGGAAAAAAAAAATGACATTACCAGTGAGTAGGTGAAGCAATCAAATTCAATGAATGAGTTTTGAGTTCCACAAAATTTGATTATCAGTGACATGAAGAAACACAGAAGGCAAGCTTATCAAGTTCACAGATGTTCTACAGATATGAGGAATTCTTAAAATATATGATAACAATCAGAAATCTCAATATATATCATTTAGTATAACTCAATAAAACTTTCAAACAAATTTACTATAAAATATTTTCTTATGGTTTCTTATGCCACTGCTGGGCATACACACCAAGGAAACCAGAATTGAAAGAGACACATGTACCCCAATGTTCATCGCAGCACTGTTTATAATAGCCAGGACATGGAAACAACCTAGATGTCCATCAACAGATGAATGGATAAGCAAGCTGTGGCATATATACACAATGGAGTATTACTCTGCCATTAAAAAGAATAAATTTGAATCAGTTCTAATGAGATGGATGAAACTGGAGCCTATTATACAGAGTGAAGTAAGCCAGAAAGAAAAACACCAATACAGCATACTGACACATATATA
>SJYV01048526.1:1590992-1674369 GCA_006410875.1 Neotragus pygmaeus | reverse complement strand
CAGCAGCAGCAGCAGCATCAGGCCAGTCATAACTTTCCTGCCAAGGAGTAAGCGTCTTTTAATTTCATGGCTGCAGTCATCTTCTGCAGTGATTTTGGAGCCCCCCAAAATAAAGTCTCTCACTGTTTCCATCATTTCCCCATCTATTTGCCATGAAGTGATGGGACAAGACGCCATGATCTTAATTTTCTGAATGTTGAGTTTTAAGCCAACTTTTTCACTCTCTTTCACTTTCATCAAGAGACTCTTTAGTTCTTCCCTTTCTTCCATAAGGGTGGTATCATCTGCATGTCTGAGGTTATTGATATTTCTCCTGGCAATCTTGACTCCAGCCTGTGCTTCATCCACATTTATTTACATTTAGATACCCTTTTTAAAAATTTACATTTAGGCACATTTATTTACATTTAGATACATTTATTTTTACTTTTTTATAACACCAAATCTATTTTGATATTTTCCTATGTGATACAGTCCTATGCTTTTAAGTATAGAGCTCTTCCTATTCATAGATAAGATATTCACCTCTCTTTTTAAATTAAATTAAATTGAAAATTTACATATAACTTTGACCTTCTATAACTTAATTTGAGATGTAGTCTTTCAATTAAAGTGTATATCTGATCTACAATATTATATTAGATTCAGTTGTACAGTATACTAATTAAGCATTTTTTGTAGATTATTCTTCATTTAAAGTTATTATGAAATATTTCCTGTGCTGTGTAATATATATTTGTATCTTATTTATTTTATGCATAATGATTTAAATGGTTGATCCACTAACTTTACTATATATTTGCCTTTACCAGTGAGATTTTTCTCCTTAATATATTTTTCTTATTTCTTTTTATGGCTTTTTTTTTTTTTGCTCAAAGGAGACTCTTTGACATTTCTTGTAAGGCTGGTTAAGTGGTGAGTTTTTGCTTGTCTGGGAAAACTTTTATCTTTCCTTCAGTTCTCAATGATAACCTTGCTGGATAAAGTATTCTTGGTCGTGGGTTTCTTCCTTTCAGCACTTTAAATATATATCACGACTCTCTCCCTTCTGGCCTGCAAAGTTTCTGCTGAAAAAATCAGCAGCTGGCTTTAGGGAAATCACTTCCTTAGCCCCACGGTCTGGAGCTGCAGCTTTGGGTGGGCTAAGGGATGCACTGGGCTGTCTTGGCTGACTGGTGAGAGTACTAGGTACTTTGCTGCCTCTGTGCTGGAGCTAGGAGTGATCCAGTCTGTGTGCACACCTTTTAAGAGTGGAGTCTCTGTTTGCTACAGACTTCTGAAAAGCCACACTGGTTTTCAATACAGCCAAGGGGACTCATCTTCTCAAGACTGGAGCCCAGGACTGGGATGTACAATGTGGGCTTGAGCTCCCTACTTCTTATGAAAGATCTCTGAGCTTGTGATATCCCCCTCCTTCTCTGGGTCAGCTGCTTGGGGTGTGGGTCAGTTGCTGGGGGTGTGGGTCATCTGCTGGGGGGTGGCTCCTTCACAGAATGCTTCTCTACTCCTGCTAACAGTCTTGCTGTATTTTTTCTTTATATCCTTGACTAGTGTTTAGGTTGTTCTCAGAAAGAGTTGTTCTATATGTAGTTGTAGCTCTGGTCTGTTCATAGGAGGAGGTGAGCCCAAGGTCTTCCTACTCTGATATCTCCACTGCTTCTGTAAAGCTAAATTTCTGACAGTGCTTGATAATTCTAACCAAACATTCAAATTAGCAAGCTTGATATTTCCTATTTTAAACTTACAGGGTAAACTCATGTCCATATTCATAACAGAAATTTGGGGGTGCCGTGACCCTTGAAGAATAATGATTGTGAGAATATGTATAAAGTGATCTACTTGAGTCTTTTTTCTTAGCTTGTTTTGCAGTTCTTACACTTGTTTTAGAGTGAGGCACTCTGCTTATTACTGGGCAGGCTGAACCAACTCGGAGGTTGGTCAATGGTCATCGTGTTTGCTGACCTGGAATGAAGCTTAATTTTCTAAAGAAGCCACTATCAGTGATATGAAATGGCATTCCAGTGACATTTTTCTCCTCAGAAGTTAGGGCTGCTTCCTGTTTTCTGAAATTTAATCGGAGACCCAGTGGGCTGGTGCTACAACAGGGGTTAAGAGTAATGAATCTTCCAGGGTGCCAATATCTGTTTCAAGTTCAAAACTGATTCACTGTTATTTAAAAGGAACTTCTGGCTTTCCACAAATGAATAATTCGTGTCTCACTGTTGTAAGGACTAGGGAAAAAATGTGTTTCTTTTTCTGTTATGTTCTTGAGTGTACATATAGTGAAATTCTGAAAAGTATCTTGAATTTTGTAGGAAGGACATTAGCTAATTTACATTCTGAGTCTTCTTCCTCTGAAGGTGAAATCAGATTAACAGGAATTTTACAGATCTAGGCATATTTTCAGTGAACGTCACTAAAGATAATGTTTTTATGTGATGATATTTATGACTACATGACTCAGAGCAAGAAGTGTTTCTTTTGTTGGTAAGACTAAGTCTCCACCTCAGTTCTGGCAAAGCCAAGATTACGGAATGATAGCCATGCAAGTGGGTCTAGAGTGGGAATCATCCTAGGCAGGTAATAGCAGTGCCTTTCGTGGTAAACTTTCTGTCACAGTTGTTTTCATAGGTGTTGACAATAATCTTAACATACTAATGAACAAAGCAAACATCAGGCATGGAAAGATTCCAAGTATTGGGGAAAAAAGTGAAATATGTATTAATTATCCAGCCACATTTAAATAGTTAGAAGTGAGATATCATGCAGACAAAATGTTTGACTCAACCTGTTTTCACATGGCTATTACCTGAATATGGAAAATATTAATATTTTTATTAATGCTGCTCTTGCTTGACAGTTTCATATCTGTCCACCTATCTAGATATCTATATGTATCTATGATGAATGTCCCAAACTACTGAGAACATCAAATAATGAGTTCTTTGTATAACCTTCAGTGCTCCCCATCATTCACTCCATTGCTTCTGGTTTAAAATCTTAAAAATATCCTTTAAAAGTCCAGTTTCTAAAACAACAACTCTAGCTAAAGCTTCAAAATAACTAGCAAATTTTCTATTTAAATTTCAATTACTTTGAAAACTCTTTATTTATGAGTAGTGGGAAAACTTACTCTGAATTGTTCTAAACAAAGAATTTGAATGGTAGCAGTTGTAAACTGATGAAGCTTCAAGATCTAGAACTCACCTAAAGATGTACTGTTTACGCATGTCACACTGATTTTTTTTCCCTCTTACTGTTGGGTACCATGCAGAGATGTTAAATCTCTTAAGGACCTTCCAAAGAAGTTTCCATTATTCTTCCCACAGTCAGGGATCTGCTCCCTGAGTTCTAGTTTATTTCTTTTAGTTTTACCGTCAGCTTATTCCACCAGCAGGAAAATATTTTTTCTTCTTATTCTAGTAATTGACTCAGTTTTGCCTCAGCAACTTGTTGGGCATGAAAAATTAATTGGATGAAAGTCATCACGTGCTTTGGGTATATTCATTACCTTAAAAACAGTAACAATAAACTAGAGAATTCTGATTATGTGATTACATTCTATAATGTAAAAGCTGAAAATAAGAACTTTTTTTTTTAAGTTGAGAGGAACATGGGAATTGAGCTTCTTAA
This sequence comes from Neotragus pygmaeus, assembly GCA_006410875.1. Taxonomy (NCBI): domain Eukaryota; kingdom Metazoa; phylum Chordata; class Mammalia; order Artiodactyla; family Bovidae; genus Neotragus; species Neotragus pygmaeus. The sequence continues at coordinate 1,670,736 of SJYV01048526.1, read as the reverse complement.
TATTTTAATTTTTTCAGGCTCAGGACTGAATTTTAGTTGTCTTAGGAAGTGAAATTGATCCTTCCTTCAGATTCACACAAAAATGCTATTTATCTTTTTTCAAAGGTCACCTGGAAAAACAATTTGAAAAGGCAGCAATTTATAGATTTTCTATAGCTAGTGGTCATATCTGTTGGTAATGTAAACATCTCTGGGTGATTTGTAGTGGTCAACATCAAATCAAGAAGTGCTTCCTTCTGAATTGGAGTCTTAAGTACTAAAAGAAAAGTTACCCGCCCTTCATGAAGCCAAGGTAGAACAGACTAACAGCTGCATTCACCTCCTCTTAGGAAGGGGTAGAGGGGGAGACTCCCGGTCATTTCACTGCAATTGTGAAAAATCTCTATACAGATGTGCTAGGACCCTCTACCATGATGGCACATGTTTCTGATTCGGCTTAGGTCCCATTCAGTACTAGGACGGGCCCCCTTGCCATGTTTCTCTACAGTCTTGGAAGTTCTTCCTTGAGAAAAAGTTCTCTTTGGCCACATTTCAAGTGACCGTAATGAATACCTCTTCTTTGGAAAGGACGGGTAGTGTAGCTTTTGTAGTTTGTTTTTCTGTGAAGGTTAGGGACTGAATGTTGCTTTAACTTTTAAATGATCACAGACTGGTGACTTCTTTGGCAGTGACTTTCCTTTAGAAAAATATATTGTATTCCAATCAGTTCCATGAAAACACGCAATTCTTCTCTAGACATATATATTAGATTTCCTTTTTTGTTGCTGTTGCTGTTTTCCTGCTTTTATACATGTCTCCTTACTCACTCTCACTCTCTCTTTCCTTAAATACAGGTAACTTGAACCTGTCATACACAAGGAAGCACCGCATCTTCAAGTTTTTTTATTAAACCATTTGTGCTAAGTGCTCAATGCTCAGCCAACTGTTTGTGACCTCATGAACTATGGCCTGCCAGGCTCCTCTGTCCACAGGGTTTCCCAGGCAAGAATACTAGAGTGGGTTGCCATTTCCTTCTCCAGGAGATCTTTCTGACTCAGGGATCAAACCCATGTCTCCTGCATTGACAGGCAGATTCTTTACCACGGAGCCCCCTACAAAGCCCCTCTTAACCATTTTGTTCATTTCAAAAGATTAAGTGAATCTCATCTTAATCTGAACAACAACTCAATCTATTCAGAGATTTTTAACTTTGATTTTATTTTTGACACAAAATTGGATCTAAACTGACATTTCAGCTCAAAGCATTTCCCAATTTCATTTTTTACTGCTTAAGGCTAAGACATATTCAGTTCTTCCAATCCTACAAATCCCTCAGTTCAGTTTANCTCAATCTATTCAGAGATTTTTAACTTTGATTTTATTTTTGACACAAAATTGGATCTAAACTGACATTTCAGCTCAAAGCATTTCCCAATTTCATTTTTTACTGCTTAAGGCTAAGACATATTCAGTTCTTCCAATCCTACAAATCCCTCAGTTCAGTTTAGTTCAGTAACTCAGTCGAATCTGACTCTTTGCAACCCCATGGACTACAGCACGCCAGGCTTCTCTGTCCATCACCAACTCCCGGAGCTTGCTCAAACTCATGTCCATTGAGTCACTGATGCCATCCAACCCTCTTATCCCTTGTCATCCCTTTTTCCTCCTGCATTCAATGTTTCCCAGCATCAGGGTCTTTTCAAATGAGTCAGTTCTTCGCATCAGGTGATCAAAGTATGGGAGTTTCAACTTCAGCATTAGTCCTTCCAATGAATACTCAGGACTGATTTCCTTTAGGATTGACTGGTTTGTTCACCATGTAGTCAATGGGACTCTCGAGTCTTCTCCAACACCAGTTCAAAAGCATCAATTCTTCGGTGCTCAGCTTTCTTTATAGTCCAACTCTCACATCCATACATGAATGTTGAGGTTCTTTAATGGACCGGAACCTGGCCGTCTGGAGTCGACCGATAAGAAAGTAAAGGATAGAGAAAGAGGCTGATATTCCTTGGTTTATGCAGAAAGCCAGTAAAGTCCCTGACATGGGGTCTTAGAAGCCTGAGCAGGAAAATGAACTCAGAGAGCCTCTGTGCTCCAGGGGATCAGCCTGAAAAAGAGAGAGAGAGAAAGCAAGACATGGGGACCAAAGCTCTGATGGAGCAAAGGTGTTTAATTCAGCATTGTGTGAGTATTTATACTGTCTTAAGAGGCAGCTATTTTCAGCAGAGATAAAATCGAAAGTTACAAGTTATCAAGGAAACATGAGGTCGTCCGTATGAGAGAGGGTTGTAAATAATCAATTTTACCATATGGTTCATAAAAAGGAAGAGGGTACTTATCACCATATAGAAAAACTAACAAAGGAAATGCCTGGATTCCTCAGCCCCCAGGAGAGGCTTGCCTCTCCTCTTAATTCCTGAATATTCAAGAATTAATAAGGAACAGAGAATTCCTGACAGATCCAATACAGCACATAGGAAGCCACCAGTTAAATGCTTCCTGACACATGACTACTGGAAAAAACATAGCTTTGACTAAACAGACCTTTGTTGGCAAAGTAATGTCTCTGCTTTTTAATGTGCTATCTAGGTTGGTCATACTTTTCTTTCAAAGAGTAAGCATCTTATAATTTCATGGCTGCAGTCACCATCTGCAGTGATTTTGGAGCCCCCCAAAATAAAGTCTGTCACTGTTTCCATTGTTTCCCCATCTATTTGCCATGAAGTGATGGGACCAGATGCCCATGATCTTTGTTTTTTTCATGTTGAGTTTTAAACAAGTCCCTATATTTACTGAATTTTATTTTCTTTTATTTATGCTTCTAAACTGACTGGTTCTGTTCTGAGCTCTTCTCTTTTTTATAATACTTTTTCAAATGCAGCCCAAAGCAACACTAGGACACAGTCTTCCCCTTGGGATGCAGGATCATTAGCTGCATATAATATGACTTCCAAGTTGTCAAGGGAAAATTTTCACTTAATGTCTCACCACTACATATCCAGTATAACTTTTCTTACCTTCCGCTAACCATGTCCTAAGCCAATGCAAAATATTTTATGTTGCTTATTAGAGTAAGAACTTGCTTCTAAGAACCTACATCTCTACCAGGAAAAGCAGAATTAATCTGTGGTTACAAGCAACATCGTGGAGGGCGTGGCAACCCACTCAGTACTCTTGCCTGGAGAATTCCATGGACAGAGGAGCTTGGTGGGCTACAAGTCCATAGGGTCTCCCAGAGTCAGACATGACTGAAGCGACCTAGCATGCACAAACAGCAACATCAGAAGCTTAGTGACTTAAAGCAACACAAGTTACTCCTTCCTGACTCTACCTGTCCTTCACAGATTAGCTGTGGGCTTCACACTTACTCACCTGACCGAGCAGCTAGCATTTCCAACATTGCTAGATATCAAGGCAAAGGAAATGAGCTTATTTCTCTTGTTGACAATTAAATGCTTGGACATTTTACAGCTTTTTACAGTTCACAACTCATTAGCCAGAACTAGTCACGTGACCATACCCAACTAGGAATTCAGGGTGCTCAATACTACAGAAGACGATGAATAGGAAATATTTGGTAAATACACAGTGACTACCACATACATTGTTACATTGTTTGGTAACAATCATCTGTGTACAACTTTGTTTCTTTTATTTCCTTAATTTTTTACAGCTTTACTGAAATATATTTCACATATCATAAAATTCACCCATTTAAAGTGTATAGTTCAATGAGTTTTAGTATATCCATAGAGTTTGCAACCATGCTCATAATCTAAGTTTAGAGTATTTTTATTGCTTCAAAAAGTAACTTCATACCCATTGGTGTTCACTCTCAATTCCTTCTTCCCCCTAGCTTCTAACAACTACCGATCTATTTCCTGTCTGTATGGATTTGCCTGTGCTGGACATTTCACATAATGTGCTCACACGATATGTGATCCTTTAAACTGGCTTTTTTTTTTTCCATTTAGCATAGTGTTTTCAAGGTTCATCTATGATGTATGTACAAGTACTTCTATTTTAAATTGCCAAAAAATATTCCATTGTGAAGATTATACCATATTTTCTTTATCCAATTCCCTCCCAGGTAGTGCTAGTTGTAAAGAACCTGCCTGCCAATGCAGGAGACATATGAGATGAGGATTCGATCCCTCGGTCAGGAAGATCCCCTGGAGCAGGGCCCAGCAATCCGCTCCAGTATTCTTGCCTGGAGAATCCCGCGGACAGAGGTGCCTGGCAGGCGACAGTCCATGGGGTCGCGAAGAGTTGGACGTGACTGAAATGACTCAGCACTTGTTTCAGCATTTGTTTATGCATTCATCAGTTGGTGGCCATTTAGGCTGATTTCATTCACTTTTCCACTATTGTGAATAATGCTGCTGTGAACATTCGCGTAACAAGTTTTTGTGTGGACGTGTTTTCATTTCTCTTGGACGTGTACTGTACATAGAAGTGAAGCTACTGGGTCATATGGTAACTCTGGGTTTAGCATTTTGAAGAATTGCCAACCTGTTTTTCCAAAGTGACTACTAATTTATATTCTCACCAGCAATGTTTGAAGGTTCCAGTTCCTCTATATCCTTGCCAATGCTTGTTATTATGTTTTTAAATTTTTGTCATCCTGCTATATGTGAAGTGGTTTGTCATTATGGTTTTGATTTACTTTTTCCAGGTAACTAATGATGTTGAGCATCTTTCTGTGTGTATGTTAGCCATTTGCGTGTCTTAGAAAAAAATGTCTGTTCAAACTCTTCCCTCCAAAAAGAACGGGTTATTTGTCTTCTCATTATGGAGATTTAAGATTTCTTTACATATTTTGGACACAAGTCCCTTGTCAGATAGATAGATATATATGATTTGTAAATATTTCCTCCCATTCTGTGGGTTGCCTGTTCACTTTCTTGATGGTATACTTTAATGCACAACAGTTTTACATTTTGATAAGGTCCCATTTGTCTATTTTTTTTCTTTGCCATTTGTGTTTTTGGTATCGTATCTAAGAGCCATTACCTAACCCAAGGTCACAAGGATTTAGTCCTGTGTTTCATTCTAAGAAATTGATAGCTTTTGCTTATGCATTTAGGTCTGTGACCCATTTTAAGCTATTTTTCAATGGTGTGGAATAGAGTCTAAATGTATTCTTTTGCATGTAAGTATCTAGTTGTCCCAAGCATCATTTATTGAAGAAAAGGAAAATGTCAGAGAAAATAAGTGATTTGCTCAAGGTCAGATACATCAGAAAGATTCAAACATAAGTTTTTTCATAATTTAAAAGCCTATACTCTTTCTCCAAAACAATGACTCTCAGTTAGTAGAAGAAGGCATATTTTCTATATCAGCTGTGAAAGAAGACCTGCATCAGATGTTGTTTATCAGACTACATATTTTGCTGACTTGTTAAAAATCTGATAAACTATTATTAATATTGATTAGTATTAAACAGAACCATCTCAAACCATATATAAATATCTCTGACATAGATACTTAAATAAAAGATTTTCAAGCTGTATCATCTGGAACGAGCAGGCAAAGCACCTTAAAGGAACAGAGAGACTCAGTACACCAGGAGTTCAGAATGTGGTACTCAAACTGCTTGCCAGAAAAGCTGGCAATCTTTCAAGAATAGATGTTCCAGTGGATTTATTTTAAAGGAATTAATCCTATTTTAAATCTTCCCTGATGGCTCAGACAGTAAAGCATCTGCCTGCAATGCAGGAGACTCAAGTTCAATCCCTGGGTTGGGAAGATCTCCTGGAGAAGGAAATGGCAACTCACTCCAGTATTCTTGCCTGGAAAATCCCATGGACAAAGGAGCCTGGTGGACTACAGTCCATGGGGTCGCAAAGAGTTGGACACGACTGAGTGACTTCACTTTCACTTTCAATCCTATCTTAATATGAAGAATAAAATCATTTAATGCAGATATTCACAGTTCCAATCTTGTCCTCTTTCCAGCTCTCTGTAGGATTAAGTGCATGCCTCGTGGTTTTTGCACTGAATTCTACATTGTATAATTCTTTATGTCATGTGAGTGTGACTTGTCTTCCTGATTACATCATAGTCTTTCAAAGAGCAGGGGATTGTGTGCTTTCTTTGAATTTCAGTGACCCTAGCACAGTGTTGGGCATGTGGTCTGTATGCAATATTTTGAAAAAAATTAAACCTGATCTTCATCTCGGTCAGTGCTTTCCAGGTGATGCTAGTGGTGAAGAGCCTGCCTGTCAGTGCAGGAGATATAAGAGATGCAGATTCGCTCCCTGGACTGGAAAGATCCCCTGGAGGAGGCCACGGCAATCCACTCCAGTATTCTTGCCTGGAGAATCTCCATGGACAGAAGAGCTTGGTGGACGACAGCCCATAGAGTCACAAAGAGTCAGACACAACTGAATAAACGTGGCAGGCAGGCAGTCATCTTGGTAAAGTGCATTGCATTAGGATTTCTTCTTTCTATAGACTTATTATTCCCTAATGATTCAAAATTTGAAAGCAAATCTCAACTTCACAACATTTTTTGTGGAACTTTCTTCTTATAACCTTCCAAAAAACATGGTAGTCCTGATTTGAATTTACTTTGAGCATATGATAATGAGGATTTTCCTTCTAGGATGCTTCATCTTAAAACAAGGAAGCCTCTATAATCATCCATGATCAAAGTATATTTAAAAATGAGGTGCTATTGTGCAGAGCAGAATTGCTGCCAGTTCTAAAACAAACCTTGTGCATATATATATAGTATTTAACTGTAGTCTGTTATAGATAGGAAGATTAAATTTGATTTGTCTTTCTCTTGGAAGTTTGTTCCAAGCTTCCAGGTAGGTCTTGGAGATTCAGTAACACAAAGAAGCAAAACAAAAGTGGTGTTTTATACTTAGCTCCTGAATTATTTAGATAGTTTCCAATATAAATTGTTTCTGCCTTTCTCTTTCTGAATACTCTGACAGTAATAGCTTTCTCCAAAACTTTGAAGTGTTCTTTGAAAATAGCCAAATGATTCCCTCTAGATTTTATAAATCCATGCACCTGGAGGAAAGAATATCCTTGTCCAGTTCAGACACTAGGTCAGTGGAAAGTGGTAGCACCCATCATTTCTCAACTCCCCACTCTGTTCCAGCTGTCAAACAACTTTTACAATTTACCTCATGTAATCCTTACAATAGCACTCCTGTGTTACTAGTCTCATTTTGTAGGTGATGTAATTAAGGCCCATTGCTGTTCATCAACAGGCACCAGACTTTTAAAAGCACTTGTTTTCAGGGCAGAGGAAATGAGAGAGAAAACATTAATCCTAATATGACAGCTATACACTAACTGCTAAACAAATTTAACTTACATTTTGTAGGAATAAAAAAACCTGTTTAAGAAGGGATCTAAAATCAACATGTTTTGTATTGAACTTCAAATTTTATAGAAACTTGGTCATTTAAAAAATATTTTCACTTTATTGAGGAAAGTGTTTCTTTTTAATAGCGGCTTTTCCATGCAGATTTGAATAACTGCTTATAATATGGATTTTAGTCCAGAGCCTAAAACAGAAAGAGCCTCTTAATACATGTTGAATGAGTCTGGAATCTAAAGAATAACCCTCCTTTTATCCCAGCTCCTATGAATCCTAGTCCTCTCCCCAAATGTAACAGTTTTGTGAAATTGCATTTACTATTTTTCTCTATGCAATAGCATTCATATATGTACACATAGACTAAGATAAGATTTTCATATCTTTGAATCATACTGAATATATCATTCCACGAGATTTTTAAATTTAAGAATACATCTTGAATATATTTTCATGCCAGATTCTTTACTGATTCTTTCTTTCATCTGCTCTCTTCTTCCCTCCCACCTTCCCTCCCTTCCTTTCTTCTTTCTTTTCTTCCTTTCTTTCTCCTGCTTGTGGCAACATGCAACAAAAGTCTTATGTAAGGGAGTAGTCAGCTTCAAGAAAGAAAAGGAAGATTAAGGCCACATCAGAACTTTTTGCTAAACAGTATGGACATTATCCTAAAATATGTGGGGAGCAGTTTGGGGAAAAAAATTATTTGGTGGCCATCACAATGGACTTGTAAGAGAAAATGTGTTATAATCACATATCAGTCTATTAATTTTTTTTTATTCAGTTAAAATCTAACTCAAACTTTAAGTGCTTACATACCTAGCAATCTATCGCTGATTAATTCCCTAATGATTTTCCCAAGAGTTTCAGACTTAGGACTTCTCACTTGAGAAAGGAAGGGTGTCATCCCATTTGTGTTCTGAAAGGGCTGCTCTGGCTTCTGTGTGGAGGACAGACTGTACAAGAAGGATAGAAGTGGGAGCAGGGAGACAGCTTGGGAAACCAACCATTATGGCAGCTTGGCCCCAGGACTCTGTGGTGAGGTAATAGCCTGGGGTGAGAATTGTACCTGTTGGGAGGAAGAGAAGCCTGGTGTCCAGGGTGGCTCCAATGACTTGGGGCCGAAAACCTGGGAAAGCTGAGGAATGGAGATGGGCAGAGAGGCAGTTCCAGAGGAAGGCATGTGAACGTTATGAATAACAGTAGCATTTAACCTGAAGAGTTTAGTTATTTCTCAAAAACAAGACTTTTTGAAAGCTTGGTTTTATTGATCATTATTAGCAGTTAGAAGAAAAGCTTTTCTAATAGACTCCAAAATTCAGGCCTTAAGGAGAGAGGTTTATTTCTCCCTCAGGCATCATCTCAAACCAGCATTCCAGACTGTGGGCAGTTCTATCCCACAGGGGATATAGAAACTCCTGTTCCTTTCATATCAAGGCTCTACCCTTTCCTCGGAGACATCAGCACATTGTTAGTTGTCAGAATTGGATCACTGGACTCTAGCCAGTTGGAAGGAGGTGCTTCAGGGGGCTTTAGGGGTGCATGCTCACCCTCTGGCCCTGAAGAGGCCCAGATCATCTCCCCTACATTCCACTGGTGGGAACTCAGTCACATGGCCATGCTCTCTGCAAGGAAATGTAGTTTAGCCATGCCTGAATAGACTACTTTTACTGTGAATGATTATAGAGAATAGATCATGGACACCTAGAAATTTCTGTTTTATAAACACATCATCTTATTGAGGACCTATTTTGTGTTGATGTCTGGATTCATTCAGGAAATTTTTATGTGCATATAACTGTCAGACATGATATGTGTTATGGCATTAGAATTTTGAGAACTGATGCTAGAAGATCTTAGAGTTGCTTTTTTCCTGACCTCATCATCTTTAGGAGAAGGCAATGGCACCCCACTCCAGTACTCTTGCCTGGAAAATCCCATGGATGGAGGAGCCTGGTAGGCTGCAGTCCATGGGGTTGCTAAGAGTCGGACACGACTGAGCAACTTCATTTTCACTTTCATGCATTGGAGAAGGAAATGGCAACCCACTCCAGTATTCTTGCCTGGAGAATCCCAGGAACGGGGGAGCCTGGTGGGCTGCCGGAGGCCTCAATAATAACTGATTACGATTCATGGCTAAAATTACCTCTCTGGGAAATTGTGCAGCGCAGAGGACAAGGCTGTCATCATTTAATAAGATGAGTCCTCATGGTCAAGTGACACATCAGCAACCTGATTTACAAACCAGCCTCCTGTGAATTCTTCTAGTGAGAACGCATTTACTCCTGAGCAAAAGTGACAATGGAGTATCAGGACAAGAAGTGCAGTGAGTCAGACTCTAGGTGACCACAGGTGACATTCTGAGTGCTTGCCAGCTTGCCTCATGATTCTTATTTATTTATTTATTTTTGGCTGTGCTGGGTCTTCGTTACTGGACGGGCTTTTTCTCTAGTTGGGGCAAAAGAAGTTTCTCTTTGTTGCAGTTCACAGGCCTCTCATTGTAGTGGCTTCTCTATGGCAGGCTCTAGGCACTCAGGCTTCAGCAATGTTGGCTCTCAATAGTTGTGGCGCTCAGCCTTTGTTGCTCCGTGGCATGTGGGATCTTCCCAGACCTGGGTTTGAACCTGCATCTCTTGACTTGGCAGGCGGATTGTGGATTCTCTGAGTCACCAGGAAGCCTTATCCTTCCATTCTTTTCACCTCTCAGCTTCTAGTAGCCCATGCCTATAAGCACTGACATCATTCTTTTATTTCCTCCTGAGTTTAGAGCAACTCTTCACAGGCCATTCAAGTGTAAAGGATTTTATATATGAGACCCTGCTTTTGGCCCTGCCCTTAGAAACTACAGAGATCGTCTACCTTGTCATGACTACACAGTGGATCTATACTTCACTTAACGTTCCTGATGTATAACTTCTCTTTCTTCTCTATCTCTTACTTTTTCCAAAGCCATAAGGTTTTAATATGGAAATATAGATCTAGCAAGAAGAGTCTTTTCTGAGCTCTGCATGACAGGCCAGAGCATATAAAATTTCAGGCATTGTGTAATGGGACCCTGTTCCCTGTTGAGTGCAGCTGGCAGGTGATGTGTTTTATGATGGCAGGTTGCATCTAGACAAAGTGTTTAAAATACACAAACATATGACTTCCTACCTTTTTTAAAGGTTCACTATTGTACCTGTGTGCTTTTCTCCCTCTCCCTCTCTTAAGGATACGTAGGTTTATATAAAATTTTCTCCTGTCCTCTGACTCTCCTATTATATTTATACAAATACCCATACATAATTGTGCACGCTACTGTTTTCACAAGTCAAATCATAGTTTCTCATGTGTGTCTCAGGGTGGTCCCAGAAGACTTTTCTTTTCCAAGAAACCTTTTTCAAATGCCCATCTTTGGCATTCAAATGCCCTACTACAGCATCAGCAGCAGCAGGTGGGGTTTTGCCTTCTTCATTCTCACACTCTCACAGAGACCAAACCTGATGCCAAAAGATAGAAAGAAAACACAGACGGCAATCCCCACCCAAGTCACACAGGGTAAGTGAGCTAGCTGCTAATGTGAGCACAGTGACTTAAGTCACGGTGTAAGGTGGGAAGTCATCTGTTTAGGCTCATGGAGAAGACACTTTAGAAGCTGCATCTACCCATCCATACTAAGCTTCTTTTTTTTTTTCAGGTTTTATTTTATTTTTTATTTTTTTACTTTATTTTACTTTACAATACTCTACTGGCTTTGCCATACATCGACTTGAATCCACCACAGGTGTACACGAGCTTCTTAACTTGGGGTTCACACTGGTGTTTGGTGAATTCCATCCACCCTTTCAGCCTCGTTGCTGTTTCCTGTCCTGCCCTCTCCATGCCCCTCCCCCATCCCATCTCCTACACTCTGCCTCTGTGCTTGGCACACATTGCGCTCACTCAGTAAAAATTTGTTGAATGGATGAATTAATTTATGCTCCTTCCCTTGTGCCTTTCCTCAACCTGGCATGTCCCTCTCCCTGCCCCTCTTCATCTGGTTGACGATTCCTTGTGAAGCCTTTACTTGGGCTGTGATCCTGATGACTTTTCCCCTTACATGGGAGGGGCTGGGAGTCAGTGTCCCTTTTCACTGCTCCTATCATATTGCCTGATTTGCATTTAGCACATCATTCCATAACTATTCATTCACATACTTGTTTTCTTCATCACCTTGTGAGCTCCTCAAGGGCTCAATGGGATTAGATACCATTGGATTTCCAGTGCCAAGTGCAATGCCTGGACTTTGCCAACAACTGAATTTAACACCCACAGTAAAACATAACTGTGGAAGAGACCAGAATATTCTTCTTTGTAGTTAGGAAGCTCAACCTTTTTCCAGCAGATAAATTTACTTGGGAAATGTAATGGTCATCAATGATTTCTTGGTGGGTATGAATCATACCCAAGGGAGTTCAATAGTCTTCATGGATATTTTCATTATATTTGATGAGTCACCCTTCTCTTGAATAAAACACTGAACCTGTCAAGCAGAACTAAATACTCATGTCCATCAGCATAACTTTTCCCAGAAGAGTGCTAGACACATGCAGATGGATTCTTAACTTTCCAAAACACCTTTGCCTAATAAGAACGGACATTTATTATTTGTCACTGCCCCCAAACCTATACTTTGGGAATCTCTCACTTTATGAGTTTTGGCTGCTAAAGATTAAAAAAAAAAAAAAAAAGCCATAAGAAACTCCCAAACCTAGACTCCTTTGCAGCTTGGTACAGGCACAGGAGTTAAGCTCCACTAACCAGACCACACTCATCAAGGCTGGGATTTGGAAGTCAACAGTGTGAAAAGCTTTCCCATGCAGGAAACACGTCTGGCTAGTGTGGTATGGAAGGCGTGGGTTCACCTAGTACCCAGTCCCAAGCATTGTCTGTGTATCAGGAGGGAGCTAGTTCATGCTTGCTTCTGCATGTGTGGTTGGGTATCCAGATGCTTGGTCCTTTAGCCCATCTGGGCTTTCTGTGAGTGACTTCAGTTCAGTTCAATTCAGTCATTCAGTCGTGTCCAACTCTTTGTGACCCCATGAATTGCAGCACACCAGGCCTCCTTGTCCATCACCAACTCCCAGAGNCAAGTATCTAGACTTGCCTGGTGGCTTAGACGGTAAAGCGTCTGTCTACAAAGCGGGAGACCTGGGCTCGATCCCTGGGTCAGGAAGATCCTCTGGCGAAGGAAATGACAATCCACTCCAGTACTATTGCCTGGAAAATCCCATGGACAGAGGAGCTTGGTAGGCTACATTCCATGGGGTCGCAAAGAGTCGGACACGACTGAGCGAAGTATCTAGAGAATAGGAAAAGTGAGGTAAAAGATTTCCCTCCATTTAGTAGGTATCATGGACCTTTCTTTCATGGAGTTCCTCATCTCGGATCAGTAGCAACAGGAGAGCCTTGGAAAACCTGGAAGTCTCTTTGTAGTGTGGATTATTGTCCACCTGAATTAAACATAATTAGAAATTAATGTGTAAACCTATTTCTTTTTGAAGATTATAAATGAAGAACTTTTAACATAAATGTCACTGCTGTATCCATTGTCCACGTGGGAAAAAAGTTTTTTAAGAGCATTCAAATAATAGTATCGTGTTTTTAATAAATAAAATAATAATTTTGAAATTAAAAAATCATTTTTGCTTCACAGCAGTCATAACATTAAGATTCTTTGTGTGTGCTTTAGCCAGTGGGAATATTCCGGTGCTGCAGAAGGACAAGGATAATACCAACGTCAATGCGGACGTGCAAAAGCTGCAGCAACAGCTACAGGACATCAAAGAACAGGTAACGGCACTTCTCCATGGTGAAGAGCGACTCCCAAGGGCGCCAGTGCATCTTTTCCTAAAAAAGTACTAGCGTTGTCTATAGCAAGCGTGGTTCATGTTAGCGTATCACTTGTAGTATTTGAATATTTGCAGTCAGCAAGATCTGATTAAAAGATTTCACCAAGTACTTGACAAGATAGGAGACTCACCACACCCAACATGAAAAAATTCTCCATCGCACTTTTCCTGCTTGTCAGATTGAGGGGGGAAGTGTTAGAAACTGTCAGTATCGAGTGTTCAGGCAAAGTACATAGCAGCCGCAACTCACACAGTGCTGATGGGCATATTAATTAGTAAAAACACTTTGGGAAAGTTTGTCGTCATCTCATAAAACTAAATAAGATTTTGTTTGGGGATGAAAACTTGGAAAAAATAATCACACAGTGTTTAAAATCAAAGGATGGTGGTTGTTTTTGGCTGGGACATGGGGGCAGTTTGATGAGTAGTGATGGTTCTGTTTCATGACCTAAGTTATTTACTTATATTTAATTGCTTTATGAGCTTTTATTAAACTGTACATTATGACCTGTGCACTTTTCTCTATAGATGTGATACTTCAATGAAAAGGAGAAAAAGATGCACACACACACACACACCCTCCATAAGAAAAGCGAGGGAAGGATAAATGTTAAATTCAGAAACGTCATTATCAGTGAGGGGTAGGGGAGGGCATATTCATGCCTAAGCTGGGTGGTGGTTATTTGTTTCTTTATATATTATACATAGCAACAGAAGTACTCTTTCATATCTGCTTAATATTTAATAAAGACAGCATTAAAATGAAGACATTACCTAAAACTTACAGGTTCTGGTTTAAAAAAAAAAGTCTTTTTTCCTTCTTATCTTACCATTTGACCCAACAGTTAAATCTGATTTAATTCAAAGGGTTGAGCACAAAGGGTGTTCTTCAGCTGGCAGTCACATCAGTGTGGCCATGCAGTTGTTCAGAGTTCCACTCTTGTCTTTTCTATCTGAAGTTTTTTCTTTCTTAGATAATCTTTATGTCCATATTTCATCACTAAAGTATTTAAAGAGTTAAAACTCATTTTCTGTGGAATGTTGCAGTTTCTTACCCCTTCAGCGTTACCAAGAGAAAGCATCTGAATAAGTCTCTTTAAATTTTAAACCTCCAATCTCTCTCACCCCAATGTCTCTTTAATAAACAAAGATTTATTTCATATGCTATTAAGGCATATTAATCCAAAGTAACTTACCCTGGACTGCACAGATGTGTTTACTTTTGGAAATAAGAGTTATTGATTAACTACATAAACCTCTGGGAACTTTAATGAAAAAGAAACTATTTTAGTTTTAAAAAGCTACTTTGGCTTTTTAAAATAAAAACTGATTTTTTTTATCCCCTTTCTTCTCAAAACTTCGAAGATAAATGTGAAAGTTTACCTTGGAAGAATGGAGCCAGCAAGTGAGACTGTAGTTCTTTTTTTCTATTGTTTTCTTCAGGATGATTTCTGATATTGTCAGAGGTGGTAATTACATTTTCCTATAGGCTTTAGGCCCGATTTATTAATCTGGACATTTTAATTTAATTTTTCATTTCTGTGTTATTTGGGAAAGGTATAATCCAGAGTGAAGTATTAAGATAGATAATGTTTTTTTAAACGTAAAATGTGCTTCATGGAGTGTATGTGTGATTTTTTTTCTAGAAAATTTCATAGAAATATACTCCTGAATTCTAAGTTGTTGAAGTTACATTTAGCAATAGCTAAGGTTAATTGTTTTTAACCAGAGGGTCTGTATTGAAAGCACTGCAGTGCAGCTTCATGTCTAAAAGCAAGAGCTCTGGGGCCACATGCGCCCAAGCTCACATTCTGACTCGTCTTTAGCCTCACCAAGCCTCAGTTTCCTCTTTTGGAATGAGAGTGATAACATGCTTTGGACCTGCACCACACCTAGCATCGTGCTTCGTGTGTGTGTGTATGTTCTTAGCAATACCCTCCACTGCTTCCTGCAATACATTGTGTTCTTTTCATACAAGAACAACCTGGTACCTAGTGTTGGAGAATCAGTCAGACTAAAGGGGCTGTTTTCATCCTGTTCCTTTTAGATTTTGGCATTTGCATTTTTAATTTTATGTACTATTTATTTTATATAGTACCATTTTATACTGACCTGACAGTACAGCCAGTATTTCTATTTTTATAAGGATGATCTTAAAGATTCAAAAATTTAAAAGTGTCCAGCAGTCAAAGGTTATTTGACTACAACAACAAAAAAATTAATGACGTTGCAGAGTTGTCAGATTATACTTTCAAACTAGAAAATAGCTCAGCATTTATTACTTCGTTTATTATCTCATATTGCAGACAATGTGCCCTGTGTGTTTGGATCGTCTGAAGAACATGATCTTCCTTTGTGGCCATGGGACGTGCCAGCTCTGTGGAGACCGGATGAGTGAATGTCCCATCTGTCGAAAAGCTATCGAACGGAGGATTCTTTTGTATTAACTAAGAAACCCCCTGTGTTCTGTTAGCTAAAATATTTTGGCCATGAGATCTTAGTGAGCTTTTTAAGCTAGTAGGAGGTTCTAATGAATTAATTTTTAATCTCATAGTTTCTTTGCTAGAGTGTGATTAGCCTCTAAACGTACCGGAACAACTACAACAAAAAAAAACTCTACAAAGCTGTGTGTTTTTTGTTTTCCTTTCAGTTGAAACATCAAATCCGTGCAATTCATATAATTTGCCTTCTGCATCTAAGGGAGAAAGTCCTTTAAGGATCTCCTGTTATTTTTTGTTTTCATTGCATTTTCTCTCATAGTTTGTAAACGTTAGACCCCAAAAGATGTACTTCCTTATGGTCAGCTGTCTTTCAGTTTATCATGATTTTTACGGTGAGTTGACACAGGTACCCAGAAAGGTCATGCATCATATGAAAGGTGCAAGTCAAACCGTTATGTTTCATATGTTAAACAATAAAATTCTAGTACAAGTTCTGCATGATTAAAGGAATACTGAAGCGAGGATTCTCCTTATAAGGTAACATAAAGTTATCCAAATGATTGTCTCTGAATTCTCAGAGTAAATGGAAATACAGAATGCGAGAATAGTGACTTTGCATTTAACTTATTTTCTGGATTCAAAGGAAAATTGTTTACTTGTTTCAAAATGACTGAGACATGAAAAGTAAAAATAAGCGATCACAGTGGGGAATTGAAGGCAGGGCGGGTGGGGGCATCCAATACAAGAGTGCCTATTAACTGTTATAATTGCCCTTCTTCCCTTAATTTGTACACTGTTTTGTTCAGCCAGCCCAGCTTGTAAAAAAACTGACTGTGAAAAATGGGCCTCAGTTTCCCCTGTGGTTACTTATTCAGGCTTGATCTGACCAGTGGAGTGGTATTGCCCTGGCTGGGCGCCCGGGGTTCAGTTTACCTTTCCCGATGTGCTGAGTAGCAGTAATCCGGGAAGGGAAAAGCACTGTCCTCAGTAGGCGATGCTCCTTTCTCCTCTGCGTCAGTTCTGCCGGTGTCACTGTTTCTATCTTCCTCAGAGGGCTCGCTTCCGTCATCTTTCAGACAGTAGAGCTGACTATAAAGAAAACAGTCTCTCATCATACCTAACAATGGGGATATTATTTAACCTGCCAGCAGTATCCAAGACCTTGTAAATAGCCGATGATAGAAACTTAATTTAGAAAGAATGACTAGGATATTTACAGAAATATGTCGGATTATCTGTGTTTTTGTTTTGTTTTACTCTGGAGCATCTGATTATTTTTTTCTCTTTCAACATCTGGAATGAATATACACATAAGTAAGTGTTTTGGGGTTCATTGCTGCTAGATTATACAAATATCACCTGTTTACAGTAGTATCTACTATATGTGTATAAGTTTACTCCTAAGGATAAGTATCTTTTTTGTGGGTTTTTTTTCCCTTTGACTCTGGTTCTTATTTCAATTCTCCTGCTGCAACAATTAAATTTGAAAGTACAAGGTCTCTAGCCCTCATAATATCATGTTTCTGGCTTATTAATGCCTGCTGCCTCTGCAAGTCCTGGTGAGAGCAGTGGTGCACTTTGCTGCCTTTCTAGTCTCGGTAATTCCATATCTGTGTTTAGTGGAGTGACTTACCATTTAGAACAGTAAAAATTTTTATGAATTTTAAATTTGAAAATTTATATTGACTGTACTTAGTTACCTAATAACAGGCTACTGAGGCTGTTGTTGAAGCCATATTTTGAAGTTATAAAAAGATAGAACATCTGTCCAGTGATGTTCACATAGAGAGACTCTTTTCTTTCAGATCTATAAACAGTGTAAGTCAGAGTTTTCCTTCTCTTCCATGTGCTGCCCATCTCTTTTTCCATAAGGTCGATTGTAAGGAGGGAGCACCTGGCTGACTCGTGCATAGCTTGACCAACCAGAGAATTGTATAGTCTGGAGCTTTACTTCACTTAAATTCTTGTTATAGGTCTTCTGAGCTACAGTGCTTAAGCTTACATCCCTAAAAGGCAGTTTCATCTTCCAGACTAGCTTATTTCCTCCATATTAAAAATATAATAACCTGTAAACTATTATAAAAGTTATGAAGTCATTGTAACTGTAGTGTTGTACACTTGTGGATTTTCTCCATTTATACCACTTTGAAATTTGTCTAGTGAAAAGAAAATGTTTTTTCATTCATGTTTTTATGTACCTGAAAAACAATTTTAAATTTATTTTCGGTTTGTGACAGAGAATAAGTTAAAGAGCGTCATTATTTAAGTAACTTTCCTCTAATTCTGTGAAACTGCTACCTCTTACGATACGTCTCAGCAGTACTCCCAGTTAGGACGTGCCCTTGTCATGATCATCTTTTTATCTTGTGCCTCGAAGGAGCTTTTGCTCTTCCTAGAATCGTTAGGAAAAAAAAAAACACCACCACCAAAACTGACATGCATTCACTCAAAAACGTATTTATTGGGCTTCAGGAGCAAGATACACAACAGTGAAAAAATTGTCAGCTTCTAAGCACTTAGAATTTATCATGCAGCTATTGTGTATTTGAAATATTCTTTTCAAAAAAAGGATCTAAAGATACTAATAACATTTCTTCCTGATGTTTTGGAAGAGCTGTCATTAGGGTTCCCTCTCTGTACCCCCTCACCTCTACCATATTTTTTCTTTTACTCTAATATTGTCAGCTTTGTGACCCAAAACATACACACAACTTAACCAGATGGTGCTATTCTAATAGTTTTTCTTCCCATAATTTAACATCCTTGCTGTTTATACTATAAACGTATTTCATTTTGTTGTGAGCAAGGAAGTTTTTCAAGAGAAGATCATTTTGTATTAGTATTGGAATATTATATTACATAAGTGTTTTAGTTTAGCTGGCCAAATTATGCTTGATTGTTTGTAAATTCAAACATTTCAGATTGACCATCTAGCTACTGAGGCATAAAATTAATTGATAATGTTGAAAATAACTTTCTTAACTTTNCACCCTCCATAAGAAAAGCGAGGGAAGGATAAATGTTAAATTCAGAAACGTCATTATCAGTGAGGGGTAGGGGAGGGCATATTCATGCCTAAGCTGGGTGGTGGTTATTTGTTTCTTTATATATTATACATACCAACAGAAGTACTCTTTCATATCTGCTTAATATTTAATAAAGACAGCATTAAAATGAAGACATTACCTAAAACTTACAGGTTCTGGTTTAAAAAAAAAAGTCTTTTTTCCTTCTTATCTTACCATTTGACCCAACAGTTAAATCTGATTTAATTCAAAGGGTTGAGCACAAAGGGTGTTCTTCAGCTGGCAGTCACATCAGTGTGGCCATGCAGTTGTTCAGAGTTCCACTCTTGTCTTTTCTATCTGAAGTTTTTTCTTTCTTAGATAATCTTTATGTCCATATTTCATCACTAAAGTATTTAAATAGTTAAAACTCATTTTCTGTGGAATGTTGCAGTTTCTTACCCCTTCAGCGTTACCAAGAGAAAGCATCTGAATAAGTCTCTTTAAATTTTAAACCTCCAATCTCTCTCCCCCCAATGTCTCTTTAATAAACAAAGATTTATTTCATATGCTATTAAGGCATATTAATCCAAAGTAACTTACCCTGGACTGCACAGATGTGTTTACTTTTGGAAATAAGAGTTATTGATTAACTACATAAACCTCTGGGAACTTTAATGAAAAAGAAACTATTTTAGTTTTAAAAAGCTACTTTGGCTTTTTAAAATAAAAACTGATTTTTTTTATCCCCTTTCTTCTCAAAACTTCGAAGATAAATGTGAAAGTTTACCTTGGAAGAATGGAGCCAGCAAGTGAGACTGTAGTTCTTTTTTTCTATTGTTTTCTTCAGGATGATTTCTGATATTGTCAGAGGTGGTAATTACATTTTCCTATAGGCTTTAGGCCCGATTTATTAATCTGGACATTTTAATTTAATTTTTCATTTCTGTGTTATTTGGGAAAGGTATAATCCAGAGTGAAGTATTAAGATAGATAATGTTTTTTTAAACGTAAAATGTGCTTCATGGAGTGTATGTGTGATTTTTTTTCTAGAAAATTTCATAGAAATATACTCCTGAATTCTAAGTTGTTGAAGTTACATTTAGCAATAGCTAAGGTTAATTGTTTTTAACCAGAGGGTCTGTATTGAAAGCACTGCAGTGCAGCTTCATGTCTAAAAGCAAGAGCTCTGGGGCCACATGCGCCCAAGCTCACATTCTGACTCGTCTTTAGCCTCACCAAGCCTCAGTTTCCTCTTTTGGAATGAGAGTGATAACATGCTTTGGACCTGCACCACACCTAGCATCGTGCTTCGTGTGTGTGTGTATGTTCTTAGCAATACCCTCCACTGCTTCCTGCAATACATTGTGTTCTTTTCATACAAGAACAACCTGGTACCTAGTGTTGGAGAATCAGTCAGACTAAAGGGGCTGTTTTCATCCTGTTCCTTTTAGATTTTGGCATTTGCATTTTTAATTTTATGTACTATTTATTTTATATAGTACCATTTTCTACTGACCTGACAGTACAGCCAGTATTTCTATTTTTATAAGGATGATCTTAAAGATTCAAAAATTTAAAAGTGTCCAGCAGTCAAAGGTTATTTGACTACAACAACAAAAAAATTAATGACGTTGCAGAGTTGTCAGATTATACTTTCAAACTAGAAAATAGCTCAGCATTTATTACCTGTCTCTTATACACATCTAGATGTGTATAAGAGACAGAGATAGGAGACTNAATTTAAAAGTGTCCAGCAGTCAAAGGTTATTTGACTACAACAACAAAAAAATTAATGACGTTGCAGAGTTGTCAGATTATACTTTCAAACTAGAAAATAGCTCAGCATTTATTACTTCGTTTATTATCTCATATTGCAGACAATGTGCCCTGTGTGTTTGGATCGTCTGAAGAACATGATCTTCCTTTGTGGCCATGGGACGTGCCAGCTCTGTGGAGACCGGATGAGTGAATGTCCCATCTGTCGAAAAGCTATCGAACGGAGGATTCTTTTGTATTAACTAAGAAACCCCCTGTGTTCTGTTAGCTAAAATATTTTGGCCATGAGATCTTAGTGAGCTTTTTAAGCTAGTAGGAGGTTCTAATGAATTAATTTTTAATCTCATAGTTTCTTTGCTAGAGTGTGATTAGCCTCTAAACGTACCGGAACAACTACAACAAAAAAAAACTCTACAAAGCTGTGTGTTTTTTGTTTTCCTTTCAGTTGAAACATCAAATCCGTGCAATTCATATAATTTGCCTTCTGCATCTAAGGGAGAAAGTCCTTTAAGGATCTCCTGTTATTTTTTGTTTTCATTGCATTTTCTCTCATAGTTTGTAAACGTTAGACCCCAAAAGATGTACTTCCTTATGGTCAGCTGTCTTTCAGTTTATCATGATTTTTACGGTGAGTTGACACAGGTACCCAGAAAGGTCATGCATCATATGAAAGGTGCAAGTCAAACCGTTATGTTTCATATGTTAAACAATAAAATTCTAGTACAAGTTCTGCATGATTAAAGGAATACTGAAGCGAGGATTCTCCTTATAAGGTAACATAAAGTTATCCAAATGATTGTCTCTGAATTCTCAGAGTAAATGGAAATACAGAATGCGAGAATAGTGACTTTGCATTTAACTTATTTTCTGGATTCAAAGGAAAATTGTTTACTTGTTTCAAAATGACTGAGACATGAAAAGTAAAAATAAGCGATCACAGTGGGGAATTGAAGGCAGGGCGGGTGGGGGCATCCAATACAAGAGTGCCTATTAACTGTTATAATTGCCCTTCTTCCCTTAATTTGTACACTGTTTTGTTCAGCCAGCCCAGCTTGTAAAAAACTGACTGTGAAAAATGGGCCTCAGTTTCCCCTGTGGTTACTTATTCAGGCTTGATCTGACCAGTGGAGTGGTATTGCCCTGGCTGGGCGCCCGGGGTTCAGTTTACCTTTCCCGATGTGCTGAGTAGCAGTAACCCGGGAAGGGAAAAGCACTGTCCTCAGTAGGCGATGCTCCTTTCTCCTCTGCGTCAGTTCTGCCGGTGTCACTGTTTCTATCTTCCTCAGAGGGCTCGCTTCCGTCATCTTTCAGACAGTAGAGCTGACTATAAAGAAAACAGTTTCTCATCATACCTAACAATGGGGATATTATTTAACCTGCCAGCAGTATCCAAGACCTTGTAAATAGCCGATGATAGAAACTTAATTTAGAAAGAATGACTAGGATATTTACAGAAATATGTCGGATTATCTGTGTTTTTGTTTTGTTTTACTCTGGAGCATCTGATTATTTTTTTCTCTTTCAACATCTGGAATGAATATACACATAAGTAAGTGTTTTGGGGTTCATTGCTGCTAGATTATACAAATATCACCTGTTTACAGTAGTATCTACTATATGTGTATAAGTTTACTCCTAAGGATAAGTATCTTTTTTGTGGGTTTTTTTTCCCTTTGACTCTGGTTCTTATTTCAATTCTCCTGCTGCAACAATTAAATTTGAAAGTACAAGGTCTCTAGCCCTCATAATATCATGTTTCTGGCTTATTAATGCCTGCTGCCTCTGCAAGTCCTGGTGAGAGCAGTGGTGCACTTTGCTGCCTTTCTAGTCTCGGTAATTCCATATCTGTGTTTAGTGGAGTGACTTACCATTTAGAACAGTAAAAATTTTTATGAATTTTAAATTTGAAAATTTATATTGACTGTACTTAGTTACCTAATAACAGGCTACTGAGGCTGTTGTTGAAGCCATATTTTGAAGTTATAAAAAGATAGAACATCTGTCCAGTGATGTTCACATAGAGAGACTCTTTTCTTTCAGATCTATAAACAGTGTAAGTCAGAGTTTTCCTTCTCTTCCATGTGCTGCCCATCTCTTTTTCCATAAGGTCGATTGTAAGGAGGGAGCACCTGGCTGACTCGTGCATAGCTTGACCAACCAGAGAATTGTATAGTCTGGAGCTTTACTTCACTTAAATTCTTGTTATAGGTCTTCTGAGCTACAGTGCTTAAGCTTACATCCCTAAAAGGCAGTTTCATCTTCCAGACTAGCTTATTTCCTCCATATTAAAAATATAATAACCTGTAAACTATTATAAAAGTTATGAAGTCATTGTAACTGTAGTGTTGTACACTTGTGGATTTTCTCCATTTATACCACTTTGAAATTTGTCTAGTGAAAAGAAAATGTTTTTTCATTCATGTTTTTATGCACCTGAAAAACAATTTTAAATTTATTTTCGGTTTGTGAGAGAGAATAAGTTAAAGAGCGTCATTATTTAAGTAACTTTCCTCTAATTCTGTGAAACTGCTACCTCTTACGATACGTCTCAGCAGTACTCCCAGTTAGGACGTGCCCTTGTCATGATCATCTTTTTATCTTGTGCCTCGAAGGAGCTTTTGCTCTTCCTAGAATCGTTAGGAAAAAAAAAAACACCACCACCAAAACTGACATGCATTCACTCAAAAACGTATTTATTGGGCTTCAGGAGCAAGATACACAACAGTGAAAAAATTGTCAGCTTCTAAGCACTTAGAATTTATCATGCAGCTATTGTGTATTTGAAATATTCTTTTCAAAAAAAGGATCTAAAGATACTAATAACATTTCTTCCTGATGTTTTGGAAGAGCTGTCATTAGGGTTCCCTCTCTGTACCCCCTCACCTCTACCATATTTTTTCTTTTACTCTAATATTGTCAGCTTTGTGACCCAAAACATACACACAACTTAACCAGATGGTGCTATTCTAATAGTTTTTCTTCCCATAATTTAACATCCTTGCTGTTTATACTATAAACGTATTTCATTTTGTTGTGAGCAAGGAAGTTTTTCAAGAGAAGATCATTTTGTATTAGTATTGGAATATTATATTACATAAGTGTTTTAGTTTAGCTGGCCAAATTATGCTTGATTGTTTGTAAATTCAAACATTTCAGATTGACCATCTAGCTACTGAGGCATAAAATTAATTGATAATGTTGAAAATAACTTTCTTAACTTTACGTTTTTGATGGCTTTAGCCTGTAAGAGCATTTAGCAAATTGCAATGCATGCTGCTTAAGATTTGTCCAATTCAAATTTCACAGCTTGCTAGGTCTTTTTTAGGTGGCAGAAATAGATGCTCTTGTGTTGTAGAGTAATGTTGCCCAATGCTGTTTTTTGTTTATTGTGAATTTTGGACCCTTTTGGACTAGGAATTATTTAAATTTATGAACTTGGAGAATTGGTGATGGAATTGGATAGAGGGGATGATAGGGATTGCAGTAAGTAAAAAAAGAAAAGTCAGTTTTTGAGTTTAGAGAAAAATGGAGATCATGTAGATTTTATCAAAGCAGCAACTGCAGAAGTATATTCAGCTTCCTCATTTGGCAGAATTGAAACTATACTCATTAATCAGCAGTGTTCTCCCTCCTCCAGTGGAGTAGACTTTTGATTAAATATAAATGGAGAAACACCTAAATATCTTAAGAGTTTATATTTGCAAGACCTACAGTGATGGTGAATAATCAGGTTTGGGGAAGACAGAATTTCTCTTCTCCCTCCCAGTCGTCATCAGTCGTAACTGAGTAGGTTTTAAATATCTGTTAATTAGAAGGGTTTATTTCATTTTGAGTCAGAGGGGAGAAACACACTTTTTAAACATTGTAATTAGGTTTGCACTGAATTTGTACAAAATTGACAAGGTATTAAACTTCTCAAATTTTGTGTGCCTTGTTGAAAATGTCAGTTTTCTTTAAGTCTACTTGTAACTGTTTTCAAGATGTTTTTTTCCTCTCAAAAAGGCATCCTAATTTTATTTGCTTGAGTATTATAATAGGAATGCTTACTGATATTACTTGATGAGTCATGTATAACCTTGGAACCTTTACATAGATGTAAAACTATAACAGTATTAATTACAGTTGTACTTCTTTAAAACACTAAAATTGAGGAAAAGCTATTTTCTCATGTATACATTGCTTTGCTACGGCAAGGGGGACATTTTTTTAGGTTGAGCCTCAGTGTGCTGGTAAGTGGCTGGTTGTGGGTGAAACTAGAGCATGAAGATATCAACTAGATGGTAGAATTGGCGAGTTAAAGTGTAAGCTGCCTCCTTTTCTGCCGGAGTATTTTTCCAGCATTCTCATATTTGTGACTAAGGAGGAGATGGAAACCTGAGGTTAAAAATTGAGATTTTTATTTTGTTGAGGAAGCAAAGATGACCTGCCACATTAATTTGGTGCCTAAATCCGTAACTACAAGTTACAGTTAATAATGAAATGTGTAGGAGAGATAATATTGCTGAATATTTTTTTTTCCTTGTGCAGTTGATTTAGTTTTGTTTCATAAACATGACTTCTTCCCTCCAAAAAGCAAAATGGTCTTGTAATTGTCTATAGAATAAACAAATGTGCCATTTTGTCTGAAATAAATAATTTCAGGAAGTTATTGAAAGTTCTGACTCAGGGCTTTTTAACAGTTTAAGCAATTGTTAGTTATATTTTGGAAAATCCATCTGCATAATTCTTCAGTGCCTTGAAAGAATTATTAACTTGGCAGCACGACTGAAACTTTATAGAAGGTGGTCTTTGGTGTGCGTTTATCGTCATACACACATTGATAAGTTGTATTTCTTAGCTCATGTAATAGCGATACTGCTTGTGTGCTAGGTTTGGGTAATTCTTTAAAGGAGGTTTTCTTAGATTTGCACTTGACCATTTTTTTTTTAATGGATTATTTATGGCCATGACACTGTTACCAGGAAAGTACTTCTATGTTAAGTCATTATGCCAAGTCATGTGTCAGTAGCACCTGGGAAGAGGAGCTAGAGTTCATACCTTTTGCTATTTTAGCAAAAAAGGAGAATCTGTTTGGAAAACAGATTGTCTTCCTCTCAAATGAAAAGAAGACCTTTTGTTTAAATGATTCGGTTAAAAAAACTTTTTTTTAAAAGAAAATTATGAATTGCATGACACTGTTCAACGCTGGTCTTACTTACACTGAATCCACAGAATTTTCTGTTCAGTATACTTGTGTCACTCTAGATACTTTATATTTAGTGATAGAAGGCAGTTTAATTGACTCATAGCAGTGTTTTGCTTTGTATTTTTTCCAGTGTTTTTTAGCTTTCATTTGATTAAAGTCTTGTTTGTGAATATAGTTTTTGTATGGCAAATGATTCTCATTTATTAGCTTTCTCTTAAAAAATGCTTAGCAAGAGCTAAGCTTTTAAAAATAAATGCAAACATTTACCATTAATAAAGTGTATGATGTAATATCATTATATAATGCTTTTTGCTGATCTTTTGAAACTATTCTTTATAGATGTATACATGAGTTTTTATTCTTTATGGCATTTGAAAACAAATCTCAATACGTCAGATCTTTTCACTGGGAAGGAAATTATCATGTCTTTGAGAAACAAGGAAATATATCTCCAACTCTATACAAGACATGGGTGCTCACGTCTAGAAGGCTCTCATTGCAATTGTTTACATTTAAGGTACCTCTCTCTCAATGAGGCCAAAGGTTTTCCTATTTTAACACCTCACACTCTCAGGATTAAGAGATATTGTGAAAGTAGTCTAAAGGATAAACTTGATAGAAAATAAATTGACTAGTCATGAAAGATTCAACTCCTTCTATAAAAAGTTTATTACACTTCACAACTCCAATGTAGATTTCATTTTCAAGAGGTACACATTTTAAAACAATGATTTACTTGACTTTGTTAGCATTTTGTGACTAAATCAGTAATAAAAGGGTTTGTGGGTTATTTTATTTTTCAAGTTAATAGAAGTACTTATTTGTGAAGTTACTGGGAGGTTGTCTAGTTCAAAAATTAAGTATGNTCATTTTCAAGAGGTACACATTTTAAAACAATGATTTACTTGACTTTGTTAGCATTTTGTGACTAAATCAGTAATAAAAGGGTTTGTGGGTTATTTTATTTTTCAAGTTAATAGAAGTACTTATTTGTGAAGTTACTGAGAGGTTGTCTAGTTCAAAAATTAAGTATGTATATAACTCAGATGTTTAAGAGGAAAACCATCTAAAACAAAAACCTTTTAAAATTGTTTATTTGAAAAAAGCATATGTGTTCCACCTTTAAAATTGTGAATTAATTTTTTGATAACCTCTAATTAACTGTATTTGGGGGTTTATTTCTATTGCTGTATAATTAGACATTTCATGGCAATATTTTTTATTAAAGTGAAACTCTGTATAGGTTTTTAAAATAAACCCATTTTAGAAAATCTGATTTCTACTTTTTATCATTGATAGGTATTCATTCTTCAGAGAAGTTAAAATTGTTAGTCTTACAGTGTAGCATTTCCCAGACTGACTAATAATGAAAACTTTTAAATGATATATTGCAGGGCAGTGATAGGAGTTTAAAAGATAGAATGAGTGCGTGGGTTAAAGTAGAACACCAAAAATGATTCTCCCATAAATTAATTGCTAAAGAATGATCATCTGGCTAATAGTTTTTTTCTCCTTTAAACTAGTTGAGAGATTTATCTTTATCTTAAGGATAAAAAGATGATAAACATTATATGAAAAGATAAGACCTGGAACAGTGACCGTCAGTCCCAGAGTTGATGCTGTGTCCCTGTAGCCACTGGGCAGTGCTGCCTTTGCACTGATTTTAGAATCAGATACCATGTACTCATGCTTAAAACGCCCCTTCATGTTAGGTTCTCACTCTTAGATACGGCGACTCTCTGAAAGGCAGATTTTCAATTGGTGTAAATATTATTTCTCATATGTTTAAGACTGTTGACCTTACTTCCTTTTATTTCCACAGAACAACAAGTAATATCTTGAGTGAAATATTGATGTACAGTTTGGGAAAAGCCTTTATAGGTGAAGTTAACCCTGATTTAATACAAAAACAGACAATTGAATCAGCGTGTCTTTGGCTGCTGACCATGGGCAAACCACACTGAAGAAAGACTGAAGTTCACAAAGATTATATGCTGTTAGTATGAATGTAATAGTGCAGGAGTATTGTGTTAGTTTCCTATTGCTCTGTGGCAAATTACCATGAATGTTTTGGCTTAACACAGTAGGAGTCTGGCAGGTCAGAAGTCTGACTTGAGTTGCCCTGGGCTCAAATCAACCTGTTGTCAGGGCTTTCTGGTTGCTCTTAGGGAAGTTTCATGTCCTTGCTCTTTCTAGTTTCTGGAGGCAGCCCACTTTCCTTGGCCCCTGTTTGTCTTCAAAGCCATCAATGGCCGGCTGAGTCTCACATTGCATCATGCTGACAATCATTGCCTCTTCTGCTTCCTGAAACTTTCCGTTTTTAAGAATCCTTGGGACTTCCCTGGTGGTCCAGTGGTTAAGATCCTACAAGCCATGCCGCATGGCCAAATAAAGAAAAAGAAAATCCATTTTATTTTTGCCCATGGCAAAAGAATGAATGGGCAAATGAATTGATGAGAACTTTCTGCAAACTCGGAACAGAAAAGAACATCCTCAACTTGATAAAGAACATCTACAAAAAACCTACAGCTGACATTACTTTGAGACTTAGCAACTAGGTGCTCTTTCCCCATAAGGTTGAGAAGGAGGGAAAGAGGTCCCCTCCTAAGGTCCTAGCTAATGCAATAAGACAAGAAAAGGAAGTAAAAACTATACAGATTGGAAAGAAAGAAAACTGTGTCTGTAGATGACATGATTGTNGTGTGTTGGGGGGAAAAAAGTTGATATGAGAAATAACTGAGAATTTCAAGTTGAAAGGAACCAGGCAGTTAGTAACATACCTCACCTTTCTGCCCCTTGATTTTTTTCCCTGAAGGACGGTAGAAAAGTAAGTTCCCCAAACTGGGATCTCTTTGGGTGCACCCATGTTGAAGGACAGGGAAGCCGGGCATGCTGCCATCCATGGGGTCCCGAAGAGTCAGACACGACTGAGCTGCTAAACAAACAGGTGCACCACCTCCTCTCTTCCACGAGGGGTCAGGAAAATCCTCTTAGTGAGCTGAAGACCCGTTACTGCCATGAACCACTCCGGGACTTAGCACTGGTCCAGGAGGATCGTTCTGTTATTGAACGGACCTCTGACCTTCACTCCTGCAGTATCTTGACAGGAGAGCAGGCTATTTTGACTAGGTGTTAGTGAGAACCAAATCTTTGGTTTACCATTTACATGTCTGATGAGTGGAAGAATTTTTCACAGGCTAGTCTAGGGCTACATTCATTTCAACCCCCCCTTTTTTTTCCTCCTCCACAGTGTGTACCTTAGGTACCAAGTGTGTCAAGAATATTAAGATATTCCTTTCAGCCCTGCTTTTCCAATCATACCAGGCGGGAGCGTGATGGGAAGGGTCCTAGGAGCCATGACCGTACCAGGAAGGCTTAGCAGTAGCATAAATATACAGAGGGGCTTCCCTTGTGGCTCAGCTGGTAAAGAATCCACCTGCAATGCAGGAGACCTGGGTTGGGAAGATTCCCCTGGAGGAGGGAAAGGCTATCCATTCCAGTATTCTGGCCTGGAGAAGTCCATGGACTGTATAGTGGTGTTGGAGAAGATGCTTGAGAGTCTCTGGACAGCAAGGNCCAGGTCTCCTGTATTGCAGGCAGATTCCCCTGGAGGAGGGAAAGGCTATCCATTCCAGTATTCTGGCCTGGAGAAGTCCATGGACTGTATAGTGGTGTTGGAAAAGATGCTTGAGAGTCTCTGGACAGCAAGGAGATCCACCCAGGAAATCAGTCCTGAATATTCATTGGAAAGACTGATGCTAAAGTTGAAACTCCAATACTTTGGCCACCTGCTGCGAGGAACTGACTCATTGGAAAAGATCCTAATGCTAGGAAAGACTGAAGGCTGGAGCAGAAGGGGACGACAGAGGATGAGATGGTTGAATGGCATCACTGACTCGATGGACATGAGTTTGAGTAAGCTCCGGGAGTTGGTGATGGACAGAGAAGCCTGATGTGCTGCAGTCCAAAGAGTCGAACATGACTGAACTGGACTGAACTGAACTGAAATATATAAAGAAGTTAACTGCAAGTCACCAGGATGTATCTAAATAAACCCCAAATAAATGCATCCTTATTGTACAGCACGCCCCATCTACCTCATCTTAAAAATGCAGGGCTACCTCATGTCCACCTGACACAGAGAAGTGAAAGAAAAGTGGGAGGAGAAATACTGAGTGGTCTTAACTGATTGCATTTAAAATATGTTACTTTTGCCTATTTTGCAAACAACATGACCACATGAACGTACTCTTGGATCTTTCCTAGGACTGCCTGTCTGATGGGACCTGCAGCTCAAGCTTCTTCAGTACTAAGGGGAAGGACCCTGTGGACACCCAACTCATGCTCAGCCTTGCCACAGCTGGTGGGGAGAGAGCAACCCCAACCCACTGCTGGCAAGCATACGTGTGGCATCTAGTGACTGGCCTTCAGCAGTAGGCAGGCAGGTGACAGGATTGCCCCATACCCCCGAATATTGCAGTCTCTGCTTTTTTTTTGGTGGGGGGGGGGTCCTTCATTATTTTATTTGCATTAAGAATCTGCTCTGTGGTCACTTAAATAAACTCCTTGCAAGTGAAGATACATTACCAATCAGCAAGCAGTCAAGAAAACAGAAAGTAACCCAGGGATGTCCTGGTGGCTCAATTGGTAAAGAATCCTCCTTCAATGCAGGAGACGGGGGGTTTGATCCCTGGCTGGGGAAGATCCCCTGGAGGAGGAAATGGCAACCCACTCCAGTATTCTTGCCTGGAGAATCCCATGGACTGAGGTGCCTGGCGGGCTACAGTCCAAGGGATCACAAAAGAGTCCACGACTTAAACCAACCCCCACCCCCACCCCCAGGAGTGCCAGAGGCGATGGGAGCATCACCCTCCCTCATTGCTCCTGCAGCCCAAAGGACTTGGTCGTTTTCTATATGTATTTATCTTTGGTGACAGCCCCCAGTTGACTTGCTCCTGCATCCCTTCCAACAAAGTTGTAACTGGTTCCCTGTCTTAAATCTTCCTCTGAAATGCCTGAAATGCTTTCCATTCTCTTGGCAGACTCTGATTGGAATGAAATGTAATTTGGGGGAGGCTGTGGGTCATTACATCAGGAAGGAAGGTCAGGGGAGACTCCCGCGCACAAGGCACGACGGAAGTGAGCACGCTGATGGAGACGGAAGGCTGCGCCGCCATCGTGTGTTGTCCGCTCTCCTAGGCCCCACACTGTGAAAGCTTTGCTCCCGCGCTTCTCCGTGGCCTAAAACCTCCACCCAGCACACCTCTCACATCCTGACCCAGAGCCCTGGAGCTTCCCAGGAACTCCCAGGCCCTCGCATCTCTCCTCTATCTGCACTCCTACAACTTTTAACGAGCAATTCCCGCAGCAACTGTTTGTTAAGGATCCATTGCAGGCTGGCCTTCGGGTAAACCTTCGTGTACTGCTTACAAAGCACTTTATGTGAGTCCATCTCTGTTGAGCCAGATTATAAACAAGTTGGTGACAGGGACTAGAATTTCTCACGGGCCTATCACAGTTCTGTGTGCATGTCAGCACTGAATAAATACTCATTTGATTGAAGCAGTTCTGCCTCCCCTCTGAGGACCAAACCTCTTGGCAGTTTCCTCCAAGGAGACTGGAGATTCTGGGTGGTGAAGGTGGTGTTATCTCCTGAAGAAATTCTAACGGGATTTTCCCCGTCTTTGCTAATGGCTCGTGCATACTCCTCAGCTCAGAGCAGAGGCAACTGTCCTCCAGTAAACTCGTCAGCAGCTGTGATTCAGGGCAAGATGGCAGCCTGAGTCCAGTTACTGACACCCCTCACCCCGGATTTCTTTGTGAGGTGGCAAGTTTGGAGGGGGTAACCTGTAGCTGGATCACACTCACTGTCCCCTCATGCCATGGTCACACTGCGTCTGGGTATCTCAGACCCTCCCTTGTCCCGTGTCTGTCCTGGGAGTCTCAGCCTCACCCACGTTTAGTGTTGACTCTGCCCTCAGCAGCCGAGGCGGGTCTCGGCGAGTCCTGCCACCTCCCCAGGCTCTGCTTTCCTCCCATGGAGACTGGAGTAACCTTCGAAAATTAAATAAATTTCATCTACTTTGCAAATTTAATTTAAGATCCAAGATTCTGAGGCCCTGCCATTTGCTAAGTCCTTATCTACCTCTTAAGGAAGTGAGGGTTCTTTTATCTGGGGCTAGTCAAGCTTAAACTCTCTGTGTCTCAGCTTCCTCATCTGTGAAATGGGTGCATTCATGCGACAGAGGGGTTTTGAGTAAACATCTTCCTATCTGGTAATTGCCAACTCTGCCTTCCCACTACCAGACCCCAAGGCACAGCCTCAATCATCCTTGGTTTCTCTTTTTCTCTTTGCTTAACCCCAACTCATCAACAAATCCCCTCCCATACCCTATTTTCTTGTTTACTGTTTTTCTCCCACAACCAGAACATACATTCTGGGAGGGTATGCTGCTGCTGCTGCTTAGTTGCTTCAGTCGTGTCCAACTCTGTGCGACCCCATAGGTGGCAGCCCACTAGGCTCCTCTGTCTCTGGGATTCTCCAGGCAAGAATACTGGAGTGGGTTGCCATTTCCTTCTCCAATGCATGAAAGTGAAGTCGCTTAGTCATGCCCGACTCTTAGCAACCTCATGGACTGCAGCCTACCAGACTCCTCCGTCCATGGGATTTTCCAGGCAAGAGTACTGGAGTGGAGTGCCATTGCCTTCTCCGCTGGGAGGGTGTGGCCTCTGCCTATCCTGGTCACAGCTGTATTCTCACAGCAGAGTCTGGCACATCATGGTAGGCGTTCCTTAGATATGTGCTAAAAGATTGGCATGAGTGCCATAACATGAAATTGCTTCATAAATTAAAGGGGATTATCAAAAGTGAGTTTTCACCAATGCAACAATAGCCAACAATTATGGATGGTTTACTGCTGCCAACCACTGTGTTAAGGGTTTAGTATCTATTATTATCTTGTTTCATTTGCACAGCAGTATATGAGAGATCTATTATTATTTATGAGTTTTAGTCAAATAAATTGTTTTCTTAGTAGCATAGGTATTGATAAGAAAGAAGGGAGATAGAGTTACCAGTTGATTAAACTGTGATAAACCTACACCTGGAGGAACTTGTCATTCCTTTTTTTTTGAAAACATGACATTGTGATGTCAAACTTGTGTCTTGTTTTCCCGAAGCAACTCCTCTGAACCCGGCTGGGCTCTGCGTGAGCACATAGGGTAAAGTAAATGGGCCCTTCAGAAATATGCTGACCTGTCATTTCGCTCACCCTTCTCCCCTCCTAATCTTCTAATAACTTGATCGCTGGGAAAAGGGCCAAGTATGGAAAGCCCTGCTGGCAGGCAGAGAATTTCTGCTCCAAAGGGAATTTTGGGGTCATCGGCCGGCCCCCTTCTTTTGACCCAAGAGGACATTCAGTCGTCAGGAAGACGATCTCCTGATGGGACAACATTGCTTCTCTTAGCCAAACTCCTTTTCCCAAATCAGAAGATGAACCATACACTTCATTAATATGTCCTGAACTCTGCCAGCTACGTGATGATTTTAAGGAACAATGGACCACCACTCGTTTCCTTTGCTAACTTCTTCCTGCAAAGCTTACTTGGATCCTTTAAAAAATATTTGGGGTCCCATTATTCCCTTGAGGGATACATGGGTATCTGTTCTGATGACAGCAAAATAATAGTATAATCAGTGAAATGAAGTGCTGGGGTTTTACTGTGCAGTATAAAGGTAGGTCGTCCAAAAACCTGCGGGTGGAATCTATCATCACAAATCCAAAATCCCAACCCAGGGTGGAAAATATTTCTGGAAAGATTTGTAGGCAATGGGCAAGACAACTTTGTTCTGAAGATCGGTTTACAAAAGCATTCTTCTGGGGGCACAGTACTTGAGGGACTAGCCTACTGTGATCCCCCTTTGCCTGGCAAAGTGATAAAGTAACTCTTTCTTTCTCCTCCACTCAAAAAAAAAAAAGAAAATTTCTTCTTTCTTATTTGTGAATTGTATAAGCAAGAAAAGCAGAGTGAAGACAAAGTTCTAATATTCATTTTTATTTATTCTACAAATGTTTTATTTCAAAATATGTTCTTGCCATTGCTCTCACTGAATAAATGAAAACAATTATAAAATGTAGCCTATGTCCTTCCAGAATTCTTGCTGATTGTCAGAAACAGGAAAATACTGTAATTTCACATGAAACGCCAGCATCAGCATAACAGGTTAGTACCATGCAGTGCCATGCCATTGTGCGTTTCCTGGGCCCCTCACTAAAAATGTTGTTTTAAAAAGACATTCCGACTGCCTCTAGTGCCAAGTGGATGCTGCCTGGATATTCCGTGATGGTGATGAACAGCCTTCTAAGTGCATGTACTGAATTTAAGAAACACAACACCATAGCACGTAAAATCACATGCCAGATCTCACACGGCCGCCAAATCACATCCGCCTCTATCTCTCTGGATGATCCTTCCCCAAAATATAGGCCTGGCACCTTGCCCTGAACATCAGCCAACTGGACATTAGCAGACCAGGGTAGAGAGGGAACTCTAGCTCTGTTCTCCTATAAATCTCAACCAGAGCCAAACCTTGATTGTCCGTGGTTGCGGGCAGATGAGAAGGGTGCTGTGGGGCCATGAGTAAGCAGAGCTTGCTGATAAACTCAAACCTTATTTTAGGCAATTGGAGAAAAATTAATTTCCAAATTCTTTGTTTTTTTTTTTTTTTTGAATGCACTAATGAAAAGGGTAACAAGTAATGACAATTATATTCAGAGCCTTTTCTTTCTTTCTTTTTTGTATTGGGATATAACCATTCATAGGGCTTTCCTGGTGGCTCAGGTGGTAAAGAATCTGCCTGCAGTGCAGGAGACCCAAGTTTGATCCCTGGGTCAGGAAGATCCACTGGAGAAGGGAATGGCTACCCACTTCAGTATTCTTACCTGGAGAATTCCAGAGGAAACTTTTGGGCTAAGTCCATGGGGTTGCAAAGAGTCAGACACGACTGAGCAGATAACACTTTCATTTCTCATAATGATTAACAGTCATAGTTTCAGATGAACAGTCAAGGGACTCAGCCATACATGTGTCCACTTGCTGTGAGTCTCAAGTCTTGGAGTCTTTTCATTATAACCATTTTACTTTCTGGGTTAGGCACTGAGGAGAGATAACATAGCCCAAACGTGGTAGCCAGGTGGAGCTGGAACAGCAGAGAGGACTCAGGAGTTCTCAAACTGGAAATCAAGTCCCCAGATAATCGAAATTTAACTACTATACTGATTTCTTGTGTAATTACCCTGGAGTTAGCTTCTACTGTGTAAAGGGCACAATCTGCAGAGATTAAGTTTTAATCTAGAGGTTCACATTAATATTTAAGTCCCTCAGGTCAAATACTTAATCCTTGAATAAGAAACTGTATATTTAAAAGTCTGTTACAGTATACACATAGGCAAGCAAATGCTCTGAACACAGCCCAACAAATAGTGAAGAGGAGTTACATTTGGGAAGAAGGAAGGGACCAGTAGAAAATAGGTATGGGAGTGGGGTGTTTTTTAATTTTGGCTGTGCCATGGGCACATGCAATCTTAGTTCCTGGCTAAGGATCAAACCTTTGACCCTGGCTGTGAAAGTGCAGAGTTTTAACCACTGGACCAGCAGGGAAGTCCCAGGAGTGGGATGTTTTTTTAAAAAGTTCTTGGCTTAAATTTAAAAAATGAGACTATATTCATGTAATACACAAAAAATAGCATTATGAAAATGAGGTATTTTTTTTTTTTTTTGGTTGAACTGGCTTCTGAGATCTTAGTTCCCTGACAGGAATCAAACCCATGCCCACTGCAGTAGAAGCTCGAAGTCCTAACCCCTGATGACCAGGGAAGTCCCCTAAAGTGAGGTATCTTGAGTCAAAGCTTCTAGAAGGCAGAGATGGGTCCTGCAGCCCCATGTCCGTGGTACATCAATATATTTGTGCTGACCCAGCCTGAAAGCCCTCTTGACAAGTTTCTTTTTGAAGCTATATTTGTCTCACTGGGGTAATTTTATTTGCTGAGAACTGAAATTTGCAATATCCTTTGTGATTGGACATTTATGCAGTCCTTGTATTATGACAGTGCTTTAAAATTACTTGCTGTTTCAGTACCCTTGAGACAAAGCTGCCACCTGCTCTCTTTTTTAGACAGGTAAAAAACTGAAACAAAAGATGAAAAGTACCTTTGCAAGGTCTTATAACAGTAAAGAGTTAGCAAAGGCTAGGAATTGTTTTTGATTTCAGGTTCTTTGGGATATGTTGCTTTTCCAAAAGTCTTTTGTGTGCGTTAGTCACTCAGTCATGTCTGATTCTTTGCAACCCCATGGACTATAACCAACCAAGCTCCTCTGTCCATGGAATTCTCCAGGCATGAATACTGGAGTGGGTTGCTATTCCCTTCTCCAGCAGGGAATCCTGACACAGGGATCGACCCCAGGTCTCCTGTATTGCAGGCCGATTCTTTACTGTCTGAGCCACCAGGGAAGCCCTTTCCAAAAGTCTTTAGTGTTGTAAACTCTGATGGGATCTGGGTAAGTCTTCACTTTCCTAAATGTTCCACAATCTAAAGTAAAACCTCTTCACTAGTCAGGACTGGGGACAGAGACATGAAGCATTGGGTTCTTCTTCTAGGGCCTTCACAGAAGATTCCCTGCTCACTGGAGACTGACACAGGGGCCCCAATGTCACAACCACAAGAGTGGTGTTAGGGTCTTGGGTAAGCATTTTCAGTTACATGTTGTGTGGACACAGTGCCAAATGCAGGAACGACTTCCACTGTGGGGAATGTTAGAGAGAACCTGTTGAATTTTTGAGGGGGAAATTGACATGGCTCATTTCTGGTCAATGTGGACTTTGCTTCCTCTCTCTCGTGCCTAGCTCAAATCTGGAATTTATTTTCCAAGAGTAGCCAACAATGTCTTATAAAGTTGAAAGCGAGTTGTTACATTTCACCCCCAACTAAGTGGTCTATATTTTCTTTTATGAATTAGTGTTTGCAACAATAGAACAGTAATGATAATACTGTTGTTCAGTTGCTAAGTCGTGTCCGACTCTTTGCATCCCCATGGCCTGTAGCGCACCAGGCTTTCTCATCCTTCACTATCTCCCGAAGTTTGCTCAAATTCATGTCCATTGATTTGGTGATGCCATCTCATCCTCTGTGGCTCGCTCTCCTCCAGCCCTCAATCTTTCACAGCAATGATAATATACAGAGGAGGTTATGCCGGTCCAGTGAAGAGGCTACATTTTCTTCTTTTTTTTGGTTGCTCCACTGGAGAAGGAGAGAGAATCTCGGTGGAGAGAGGCTTTGACAGGTACAGTATAACTTATCAGACTTTCAAGTAACTAGCTGAGGTTAGCCTCAGTTCAGATATGTCAGAGCTGTCAGAGGCCAGGCCTGAAATCTGTAAGGCATTACAGACTGAAAACCCAGCGAGGACGGCTGAAGGTCTCAGTGGGAATTCCAACACACAGAAAGAGTCTGGAGTGTCTCCATGCTTGGGCCTGACCCTTGATAATACTTGGAGTTTGCTTTTTTAGTTGCTGTTGCAGGATTACTAAGTTCCCTGGGTTTTTGTTCTTTTGGCTCCTGAAATTGGTCCATTGCACCTCTGGGACAATTCATCATTGTGTGGGGAGAGGCGAGGGATCACCTCCACAGGGTCCACCCCCACCCCCCAGAGCTGGGGGAAGCTTGGCTATTAGAGATTAGCAGGCAGAGCTGACACAATCCTCCATGTTCGCTGGGGAGAGAATGGACGCATGCGAGCAGAGAGAAAGTTTTCAGGTGCCTTATGTTGTTACTACTGGTTTCAGAGATGCTAGTGGAAGCCGACAACGGGAACGAAATGCACTGCCTGAAATGTGGCTTCTTTTTCTACCCCGCTCACCAGAGTGAATGAAATGGTCCCCCAAACAGGCAAGAAAAAATACTTGAGTAGAAAGCAGAGGGATTTGAAATTGAAAATTTGGGCCAAATTGACGAGTGGTCCTCAGCCATCCACATAACCTCTTTGACCCTCGGTCTTCCGCAAGCACAATGGTGATGATGAGGATACTTTGTCAGCTTGATGAAGGACCGTGTAGTGATGTTGTTGTCTATGAGGTGAAATTCCAATGTTGGTTATTAATAGAGGCTTTAGGGTAATGATGAATCAGCACAAACTTTGTGAAATCAACAAAGGACTGGACTGCCTGTGGGTTACTCTACTCAAAGTTGAGATGGTAGGAAAAAATGCAGGCTGCAGGAGAAAATGGCAAAAGGAATACAAATCCCCAACTGAAAGAGTACCTCACAGGGATGTAATCTTGTCTCTTCCTCTCCACCCCTTGCCTTATTGGAGGGTCTTATAATCGAAGGAGGCTGGAAAATAACTATCCAACAAAATGAGAAATGCCTACCTGTCTAATCCAGCCTTGTGTCTGTGGAGGAGGGGGAGGAAGATTTGAATTTCCCTGGAGTAAATCTCAATGAAGAAATTTTATTTTAAAAATCCTCCGGTGTGACAGGATGGGTTTATTTCCTACCTGTGCAATCTTGGCTTTTTCACAGTCATTCCATTTCTAAGTAACACCCCAGTTCGGTTCTCCCTGAGAGAGAGAGCCTGCATTGCACGGATTCATGTTTTGATTTTATTCTGTAACTAAAGATCTAATTATCTCTCTGTCTCTGTCTCTCTCTGATTGTTGTTCTTTTATTCTTGTTTATCCCAAAGTCAAATTGAAGACTCCAAAGTGCTGCTTCCAGGCTGATCCCTGAGAACTCCATGCTGGTTTTGTATGGAACAGAGCAGAGGTCAGGATGAAGAAAAGGCACAGTGAAAGGAATTGACTCAGATCCCACTCTTGTTTTATTTTCCATGGAGTTTCACTGAAGTTTATGTTTTGAATACAGTCAGTTACACAAAACCCCATGAAGTGAGAACGTAGGTGGGCCTGCTTGTTTATGCCTTGAAGCCACGCATTTTTCAGTTCAAGATATAAGTGGTCTCTTTTCTGGGTGAATATCCCTTTCAGTAGAGCTTCCCAGGTGGCACAGTGGTAAAGAATCTGCCTGCTGATGCAGGAGATGCAAGCAACATGGGACAGACTTGTACACTACACATAAAACAGAAACCATTTGCTTTGCTTTTAAATTTCTTCATGGTTTTACTTATCTTTGATCTGAAAAATGCACACTCCGTCTCCAGTACTGAAATTCTCTCCTTTGCATCATGGACAGCCTGGCTTCTTTCTCTCTCTGAATCCTACCATCCTTCACAGTGAAGCCATCTTGGACGAAACCGAAACTCATGGAGCTCCTGAGATAATAATACACAGGACATAACAAAAACTCAAAAGACCTTCACTGCTGCTCTGCTACTGGGTATCACAAAAGCGTCACAGCTTATTCATGTACCATTCACTGACAGGTGAGATACTTCTTTTATCAATATTCTGTGTTGCCTTCCTCCTAGAAAGTCTCATTTAGTTGGTAAGTGGTAAGGTCCCTGCTGTTTAAAATTTAAAAAAAAAAGTTATTTATTATTTGATTATGTTGGGTCTTAGTGTAGTCGTGTGGGATCTTTCTTTGCAGCCCATAGACTCTCTAGTTGTGGAGCCTGCTTAGTTGCCCCATGGCCTGCGGGATCTTGGGTCCTCCACCAGGGATCAAATCTGTGTGCCTTGCATTGAAAGGTAGTTTTCTTTTTCTTTTTTTTTTTTACGTAATTAATTATTTGGTTGCAGCAGGTGTTAGTTGTGGCCTGTGGAAACTTTAGTTCCATCATGTGGGATCTAGTTCCCTGACCAGGGATCAAACTCAGGCCCCCTGCATTGGGAGCACAGAGTCTCAACCACTGGACCACCAGGGAAGTCTCAGGCCCCTGCTTTCTCCCCAGAGCTTTTCCTATGGTTCTGATATGTGGTCAGAGCTAGGAAGCACTGACTTTGTAGTACTCGTATGGTTCTTTCATTTCCATCTGTGAATGCCTTCCATCCTCCACTTACTGTGAAATTCCCGGAGGTTTCTGTGCTCCTTGCTTTCTTGTGTCTTCCCCAGGGTCTCACATCCAGGGGCCACGCAGTGAGTTGAATGAATGAGGTGAGTCTGTTGTGGGCTGAGCTGCATCTATAGTGAGAAAAATCACTATAAACGAAATGGTTATGTCAGAAACACGTGGCTTTTGTGGATTGTAGTAACACGTAGCACTTCCTCTGTGTCAGGCATGTAACATACTGACTCATTCATCCTCACCATAACCCTATATGATAGTTACTTTATTATCCCCATTTGACAGATTAAGAAACTTGAGGCTCAGAGAAACTGGTGCTGTATTTAAGGTGAAGGCAGGGTTATAATCCCAGTCTACACATCATTATACTACAAGTGTCTTGAGGAGACCAGCAGCTACCACAATGCCTGTAGCAGGGGATGAATAAATATTTGCTGGAGGCGTGTGTGAGTGCTAAGTCACTTCAATCATGTCCAACTCTTTGCAACCCTATGGACCATAGCCTGCCAGGCTCCTTTGTCCGTGGGATTTTCTAGGCAAGAATACTGGAGTGAGTTGCCCTCTTCCAGGGGATCTTCTTGACCCAGGGATCCAATCCGTGTCTCTTAGATCTACCTGCATTGGCATTCCCAAGTGCCACCTGGGAGGGATGGATAAAAATATATAGACTAGTCCAGACCTGGACATACTAAATTTTCATAGAGAAGAGGACAATCTGGAAAAGTAATCTAGGTTGAGTTGTGCGAGGCATGACTTCTATGGGCTGGGAACTGGGGTCCCAGGATCCTTCAGGTGTGTTGACAGGATGACCAGATGTCCTGTTTGCTTGGGCTGGTCCTACTTGATGCCTGTTGTAATTACTAATAATTACTAATAGCATTCTCATGGATGGTAAATTATATCAGCACCTTAAGTCTACAAATGATGTGAAAAGAGACAGACTCTCTGAATACAAGGAGGAGCATCAGATACTATTTCCTTAACTGGTGCTCCCAGGAGGTCGGCTTTTTTCCCTTTTTGTGCCTGAATACTGTGATGGTTCCGTACCTGAGGGTGCTGACTGCCCCTGTGTCTCTACTCTGCAAATCCCAGGATCTAGCTTCCCAAGAACACCTGTATTTTTAAAAAAATTCTTTATTTTTGACTGTGCCAGGTCTTTGTTGCTGCCAGCGGGCTTCTGATTGCAGTGGTTTCCCTTGTTGCAGGGCACTGGCGCTAGAATGGGCTCTGGAGTGGTGGTACACAGGCTTAGTTGCCCCGAGGTATGTGTTATCTTCCTGAACGAAGTATCTCATGTCCCCTGCCTGCATTGGTAGGTGGGTTCTTAACCACTGACCACCAGGGAAGTCGGCTCTGTAGTGTTGATGACTACGTGAGACTGAGCCAGGCAGCTGGGGTTTAGGTTATCCTGCCACATCTCCCTCAGAAGGTCATCCATGGTGGGGCCTCCCCAGGTGGTCCAGTGGTTAAGAATCTACCTTCCAATGCAGGGAATGCGGTTTTGATCTCTGGTCGGGGAAATAAGCCCCCACGTGCTCCAGGGCAACTAAACCCAGGCACCTCAACTATAAAGAAGCCGAAGCTTTGCAAATAAGACCTGATGCAGCCAAAAATAAAATAAATGATTTTTTTAAAAATAGCACATCTGTGGTCATCACGTCTCATGGAGAGTTTTGGGTTTGGAAAATATCCACAGTGTACCGATGTGTGTAAGTTTATCACCTATAAGACCAGAATCCTTGCCTTAGTATTTGTTAGTTTTGTCACTTCACTCGCTTTTTCTTCCTGTGTGTGCATAAAATCTTTTCTGTGTAAAAACAAAACGAAACAAACTCACAAGTAGTATTAACCATAGTGTTGTTGTGGGAATGTAGACTTCTGGCAAAGTGATGAAAAACCACTTTCCAAATATAAAATTCCATGCCAATGTTCAAGGGAAATTGCTGGCATGGAGCACGTACTGGGTACAGCTCCAAAGACAGGCTGTTATCTTAAAACCCAGTTTCCCTAGAGATGACCTTGCTTCCTATTCACCTCCTGGGTCAAAAGAGCTTGAGTTCTGCTGCAAACTCATCTGAAGATACAAATCCCTGAATGTCACTGAGGCCAGGTGTTTTCCAGAGAAGAGTGGAATTTCCCAGCTGGAAAACTTCCTTCCACTCTTGTTCTGCCAAAGCTCTAGGTTACTGACCTATAGGAGGGCATCTTAGGGGTCTGATTTTGCCCCCATTGAAGGCTTGTCCAACATGAGGGGAGGGGTGAGAGGAGAAGAGGAGAAACGTTAGTCATCCATGTGTTGGAGGCTATTGTGAAAACTGGTATCTTAGTGATGTAGGAAATAACCTACTGTATACTTTGCCCTCTTGGTGATTTTTGGGCTTCCCAGGTGGTGCTAGTGGTAAAGAACCTGCCTGTCAATGCAGGAGATGTAAGACACGTGGGTCCATGGGGTTGCAAAGAGTCGGACATGACTGAGCACAGCACACACACAGAGGACTGTAGCCCGCCAGGTTCCTCTGTTCATGGAATTTCCCAGGTGAAAATATTGGAGTGGGTTGCCATTTCCTGTTCCAGGGGATCTTCCCGACCCAGAGACTTGTGTCTCTTTCATCCCCTGCATTGGCAGGCGGATTCTTTATCCTATACATATATACTATACACCAAGGCACTGACCGCGGCAGCCTGCGGGGGGTCGCTGTGGTCCCTGGCTGGGGCAGGCCAGGAGGTGGGCTGAAGAAGCCAGTAGTGATTGGGTGTGTAGAAGCATTAAAGGGAAGGGCTGTAGAAATCAGATTGGAGCTTTTTAGCAAAATCCCAGGGCTCTATGGTCCTTTTTGGATGTCTGTACCTTTCATGCATTTATGATGCTGGTAGAAAGAAAACCAGAGCTGGCTATTCCCAAATCCTTTAAAACCAGCCCTTTGGAGTTCTCTGTATTTGCAGATGTAAATGCTAAAGGTCACTAGGGCTTAAGGCACCCTTTTCCCTTCAGCATCTTCCTCACCCCAAGGGGCCAGAGCTGATTCGGGAGAAAGTCCCCTTGAAAGAAATCCGGGGGGAAGGGCCGTCACCCACCTCCCTCCCTTCTATCCTCACCCCCAAAG
Organism: Neotragus pygmaeus; assembly: GCA_006410875.1. Classification (NCBI taxonomy): domain Eukaryota; kingdom Metazoa; phylum Chordata; class Mammalia; order Artiodactyla; family Bovidae; genus Neotragus; species Neotragus pygmaeus. The sequence continues at coordinate 1,628,021 of SJYV01048526.1, read as the reverse complement.
CAACCAGCTGCCTGGAGCCCTGGCTTTTTGCTCCTCGCTGTGCCCAGAGGGCTGAGTTCTGGTTTTGGGGGAGGCCTCTTTCCCGGCTGGTTGCTAAGGCCGTCCCGGACTCCAGGCCTGTTATCAGGAGGAGCACAGTTTAAACAGGCCTTATCGCTGTGTGTTCAATCAAGGTTTATGAGGGCTGATAAAGGTGTCACCTAGTTGCTTGTGGGTTCATTAAAACTCTATTCCCTGGTGGGATGGAAATGCAAGGGTGTTTGTTTCATTTTAATTTTTTTAAGCACAATTTTGGAAATAAATAGATGCTATTCTGGTGTTAAATACGTCACTGTGGACAAGCTCATCTGTGTCATCAGATTCATTTGTGCCAGTGAAGGGGTGGATAAGGGCAACCCTCATGGGCAGCTCCCTTGAAAACAATAAACCCAGCTTCACCGACACAGCGGTCTTCAATATCATAGGTTATCATAATTGTTCATTTAATAATTCAGTACACATCTCTATCCCTGGCTTAGGGGCACCAATAAGCCATTGTGTGCTTTTAATTTTGTGTCCTTTTATGTTACTGGATCATTATAGCAAAAAAGATGTTTGCTTTAGTCTTTTATTTTAATAAAAGATTTCTAACCAAATGTGTTTGACATTGTTCCTCTATGAGTTTTTCCTCTTCTGTTAGAAAGAAAAAAAAAAAAAAAAGCAAGGTAGCCGTGTTACCTTTATTCACCTCTGATGGTGTGTAAGTCATAGGAGCTGCAGGAGCATAAAACCAGCATAAGAAAGTCTCAACTCAGAAGGGCTTTGTGCTCTGTGAGCTTTATTACTGCTTCTGGGTGTGTGTTTATCACTCAGTTGTGTCCAACTCTTTGTGACCCCATGGACTGTAGCCTGCCAACCTCCTCTGTCCATGAAATTCTCCAGGCCAGAATACTGGAGTGGGTAGCCATTCCCTTCTCCAGAGGGTCTTCCAAACCCAGGGATGGAACCCTGGTCTCTAGCATTGCAGGAAGATTCTTTACTTTCTGAGTTGCCAAGGAAGCCCATTCCTGCTTCTACTGAGACCTAAATATTGGCCCAGAACTTGCACAGAGAGCACCTCAGGCTCATTTAATATTTTTTTCTGTCTATCAATATTAAGGCAGAATTGCAGAATAAAATGTAAGAAATTGTTTTGACTTTTTGTGTCTCCCTGTCCCCTCTTCCAGTTAAAAAAATGCCATTGCTTTTTTATTATTATTACTTTATTTATTTATTTTTCCCTGTTTTCTATTTTTTGTCTGCACCACTCGGCATGTAGGCAGGATCTTAATTTTCTAACTAGGGATCAAACTCATGCCCCCTTCAGTGGAAGTGTGACGTCTTAACCATTGGGCTGCCAGGGAATTTCCTATTTTTACTTAAATCATGGTGAAATACAACATAAAATTTGCCAGCTTAACCATTTGCAAGTGTATTATTCAGTAGAAAGTGAAAGTCGCTTAGTCGTGTCAGACTCTTTGTGACCCCATGGACTGTAACCTGCCAAGCTCCTCTGTCCATGGATTTCTCCCATAAGAATACTGGAGTAGGTAGTCGTTCCCTTCTCCAGGGGATCTTTCTGACCCAGGGATCGAACCAGGATCTCCTGCATTGCAGGCAGCTTCTTTACCTGAGCTTACCAGGGAAGCCCAGAAATAATAAATGATTAAGGGATATATTTTGAAAACATTCAGTAGAAATTTGGAGTAGACACTGTCAGTGTTTCACCTATTGCTTCCTGCCCTCCATTTTCCAGAACATGCCTCCTGATGGATGTCGGGTTTGGTCTGTGCCTGCTTAGGGCAGGCCAGAAGTGGTGAGGAGCTCACACCCCTGGGAGCAGCAGTCAGCCAGTGATGGAGGACAAGTAGCTCTGAGGCCGGTTCTTCGTCATCTCCCAGAGCTCCCCTGGAGATGGAGGGCCAGCTACCCTCAACAACAGCCTGGTCAAACACCCTCGAGAGTGGCTTCCTTCTCTGCATCTCGTCTCCACCCCCTAACTGACACTTCCTGAGAGTGCCTCCTAAGTAAACCGCCTGCACGCAAATCCTCACTCAGTGCCTGCTTCGGGGGAGCTGCAACCTACGGACCTTGCAGTGTGTGGCCATCATCAGACTCAAAGCGTTCACGAGCTTCTTTCTCCTGTCCTCGCCAAGAGTACATCTTCTCTTTCCCGGGATTTGAACCCAAAGTTGCCTTCTCCTGCCTTCTGCCTCTGTTCCTTGTCCAGCCTTCCCTCTGGCCTCTCTAACTTTTCCCTCTCCTCACCATTAGTCTTCCCATCCCTGCCCACCCCGAACTCTGCTTCTTTTCCCTCCAGCACCTCCAAGAACTGCATTGTGGGATATGATGAACAGACGTTTCTCTATATAAAGTCTGACCATCTGTGGTGGAGAAGAGGTATGCCCCCAAGTATTAAATTTAATTAATTAATATTAAATGAAACGGTGATTTTATTCCTAAGACAACACGCAGCAGAGATGTTCAGAATGTCATAGGATGCGTGTAGCAAACCAATCACCTTCAGTGGTTAAGCAGAATTATCAAAAATCATGGAGATGTAAAGAATGGGCAACAAGCATATGAGACAAGCTCACCATCATTAACCATAAAGGAAAGGCAAATCAAAACCATGGTGAGGTATTATCTTAGTCATCTCAGGGTAGCATAACAAAATACCACAGACTGGGTGGCTTATTAACAACAAAGGTCTATTTCACACAATTCTGGATGCTGGAAGTCCAAGATTAGGGTGTCAGCATGGTCAGATTACAGTGAGGGTCCTTTTCTAGGTTGCAGATGGCTGCCTTCTCTTCTGATTGGCACACAGCCGAAAGAGCACAAGCTAGCTCTCTGGCCTCTTCATATGAGGGCACTAACCCTGTTTGTGAGGCTTCATCCTCATGACCTGATTACCTCTTTAAAAAAAAAAGTATTTACTTGGCTGTGGCAGTTCTTAGCTGTGCCACGCAGGTTCTTTGATCTTCTTTATGACACTCAGGATCTTCAGTTGCAGAATGTAGAATCTGGTTCCCTGACCAGGGGTTAAACCCAGACCCCCTGCACTGAGAGCATGAAGTCTTAGTCACTGGACCACCAAGTAAATCCCCAATTAACTCTTAAAGGCCCCATCTTCAAAAACCATCACTTTGGGATTAGGGTTTCAACATAGGAATTCGAATTTGGGGGTGGGGAAGAGAATAAATAGTCCATAGCAGATATCACCTCACACCCATTAGGACGGTTGCTATCAAAAAGACAGAAAATAAGTGTTGGCAAGAATGTAGAGAAATTGGAACCCTTGTGCGCTGTTGATAAGAATGTAAAATGCTGCAGTTGCTATGGAAAACAGTACCATGTTTCCTCAACAAAGTGAAAACAGAACTATAATACGATCCAGCAATCCCACTTCTGGATTCCCCAAAGAATTGAAAACAGGGACTAGAACAAGTGTTTTGTACATTCATGCTCATAATGTTCAGCATTATTCACAATAACCAAACATGGAAGCAACACAAATATCCCTCCATGGATATCCATGGATAAACAAAATGTGGTATATATACAAAGAAAATAATACAAAAAGTGGAAATCCTACCTCATGCTACCACATGGATGAACCTTGAGGACATTATGCTAAGTGAAATAAGCTAATCACAGTGGGACAATAAGGTGTCTATGATAGTCAGACTCACAGAAACAGACAGTGGAATGGTGATTACCAGGGACAGGAGCAGGGAGGGAATGGGAAGTTACTGGTTCATGGAGACAGTTTCAGTTTTGCAAGATGGAGAGTTCTGGAGATTGGCTACACAATGATATAAATGTATTATTATTTATTTATTATTGATATTTTACTATACCCATCAATTCTAAGATAGACCCCCGCCTGCTCATTCTAACATTTCTAAAATTAGTGCCCCGGGCCATCTTTCAGTTGCTCTCGGCCAGCTGTGACAAACTTTTCCTTCCCTGTGCATGAATGACCTTGAATATTATTCTTGGTAGCCTGACTGGACAGCTGCAATCTCTTGATGTTTCCAGTCAAAAAGGACCATTTGAAAAAGTAATATCCTGATAATTGTCTGAAAAAATTCCCTTCCATTGATATCTTCTGGGAAGAGCAAGAGAACACCAGTGTCAAAATTTGCAGAATTAATATCAGCAACTTGGAAGAAAATTCTGGAGGTAATGGAGCTTTCCTGTATAAGGTTGAGTTGTATGAAATCGCCACGATTTTGGTTACAGTCAAATGTCAGACATTTCATTTGGTTCCTATTTTAAGAAAAGTAACACAAATATTCTTGATGAGGAGGAAACTACATGCAAAATATGGGTGGTGATGAGTCTAAATTAAAAATCCAGAAGAGCTGGACTCTGAGTGTGTGAAGAAGTTTCAACAATGCCTGAGCCAATTCATTTCACTTATGTTTTCTCTCTCTTTATATATGACAAGCATAATATTTAAAAAACTCATCCTAAGTAAGTCTAAAAGAACTTGCAAAAGTATAAAATTTTACATGATAAGAAAACATTGTGTCATAGTGTAAATTGGCAATTTTCCCTTCTTTTCATAAGCTGATGGGACATCTTACAATCTAAAAGTGCTCCAAGTTGGTGAAATACGATATTCATTTACCATGGGCCTCAGATGCAGAGTGAGGTTAGTCCTAATTTTTGCTTCATGTCACATTTTCACCCATGGTCTGTAGGAGGCCCATCTCTAATTTTGAGATAAGAGATATAAATATCTTATTTTAGATATTAGGTCATATCTAATTCTTCCCTTTTATCATCTCATGCAAACATATTTATCCTTTGTTGGTCTGAGACACTGCAAATATATTCTCTCGTTTTATCATTCTTTAAACTTTGTCTATAGTATCTTTGGTGGAGCAGAAATCCCTAATATGTGTGTGTGCATGTGTTGCTCAGTCGTGTCCGACTCTGTGAACCCATGGCCTGTTGGCCGCCAGGCTCCTCTGTTCATGCAGTTCTTCAGGCAAGAATACTGGAGGAGGTAACCATTCCCTTCTCCGGATGATCTTCTCGACCCAGGGATTGACTCTGGGTCACCCGCATTGCAGGCAGATTCTTAACCATCTGAGACACTAGGGAAGCCAACATTGATATAATTAAGTTGATTTTTCTGTCAATGCCTAATACTTCATGGTTTTGAAATTTTGTTTAAAGAGTGGTTTGCCTCTAGGTCACAAAGATTTTCTCCCGTATTTTCTTTACATTTTGTACCTAGGTTTGTAATCTATCTTGAATTCACCTTTGTGGTGTTAGGTGGCGACTGAGTTTTGTTTTTCTCCCCATAGTGAGCAAATTTTCCCCAGGCATCTACCTAACAATCAGATGTTCCACCATTGGTTTGTGGTGCCACATTCATCATATAAGTCCCCACATATGCATTGGCTTAATGCTGTTCTATTGGCCAGTTTGTTCATGCATACGTTACACTGCATTCATAAACTGGCATTTTAAATTATCTTAGTATATGTTCCCTGGAGGAGGAAATGGCAACCCACTCCAGTATTCTTGCCTGGAAAACCCCATGAACAGAAGAGCCTGGTGAGCTACCGTCCATGGGGTGGCAAAGAGTCAGACATGACTGAGAGCACACACTATGCTAATGCGTGTTAGACTCTTTAATGTATCCCACTCTTTAATACTTTATAAAGGCCATTAGCCATTTCTGCGGATACTTATTCAATATAAATTTTTTAATAAGCTTATGGAATTCTTTGAAAAGTCCAACTGGAATTGCACTGAATTTATAGGTTAATTGCGGGGGGGGCGGGCGGAATTTTGTGCATTCTTTGAGTTTAAATTTATTTCTCACAGAAGATTTACGGATTCTTGATTCTAGTTACTTCTTAGGTATTTTATTGTTTTTGTGGCAGTTGTGAACTGAGCTCTCTTTTTTTTAGTCCCCTGATCATGCAGTTTTATACTCTCTTTAAAAAAATTTTTATGATTTACTTGTTTAGCTGTGTCAGGTCTTAGCTGCGGCATGAGGAGTGCTGTGCGCAGGCTCTAGAGTGTGGACTTAGTAGTTGCTGCACAAAGGCTTAGCTGCTCCTTGGAATGTGGCATCTTTGTTCCCGACCAGGGATCAAACCGGTGTCCCCTGCATTGGAAGACAGATTCTTAACCACTGGATAAGCAGGGAAGAATCCTGTGCCCTATTTTTTAAAGTTAGATTTCTCTAGCTGATTACCCATGGTTTGGACCAGAAATTGGCACACTTTTTCTGTCAAGGACCAAGTGGTGAATATTTTATGTTTTGTAATCACATAAGATCTTTGTTGAATATTCTTTGTGTGTTTGGTTTTTTAAAAACTTAAAAAAATGTGAAACTTATTCTCCATTGGTGAAGGTTTATAAAAACAGATTTTTGAGGGCATTTGAGAGCCTCAGGGTCTTGGTTTTCCAATTCTGGACATAGAACAATGCTGTCGATTTATCTAAGCTGCTCTTTTAGTCTGTAGAATGGAGGACTAGCATTTTCAGTTTATTCTATAACTTTGTTGAGCTCTTTTCTTCTGATGGTTTGTTGTTGTTGTTCAGTTGCTAAGCGTCTGACTCTTTGCGACCCCATGAACTGCAGCATGCTGGGGTTCCTTGTCCTTCACTATCTCCTGGAGTTTGCTCAGATTCATGTCCATTGAGTCAGTGATGCCATCCAAATATCTCATCCTGTCGACCCCTTTTCCTCCTGCCTTCAATTTTCCCTAGCATCAGGATTTTTTCCAATGAATCAGCTCTTTGCATTAGGTAGCCAAAATATTGGAGCTTCAGCTCTTCTAATGGTTTTGCTGATTACTTTGTTGGTATTTGTACATTGCTGATCATTTGCAAATGATAGCATTTTTATATCTTCCTTTTTCTTTCTCATCCCTTTTTAAAAATTATTATAGGGTTGGACAAGACCTACAGTATAATAACCAACAACTCTAGTGATAATGGGCAGCCTCAGGGAAGGGAAGGCATCTCCAGTTTCTCAATTAAGTATATATTTACTGAAGACATTCATATAAATAACATGTACAAGGTAAAGAAATTTTGCTTCTTTTCCCAATTTTTAGGCTTGTGAACAAAAATCATAAGTGATGATTTTTATCAGAAGCTTTTCCTTCATCATTTGAGATAATATAATTTGCTTCCTGTAGCCCACTATGAGGTGAATGAACTCAATAAATTTGCATAAACTGAACATACTTGTATTCTTGGGATAAACCTTATTTGATCAGGATTCAATTAGCTATTATTTTATTGAAGATTTTTACATCTATATTCATAAGTGAAAGAGGATTATAAATTTTTTTTTCTTACTATGTCCTTGTCTGATACTGGAATCAAGATTATACTTCCTTCTTGCTTTTTAAAATAAAATTTGTTCTGTTTTACTTTCCCTGGTGTTTTGAGTTGAAGTCTCATCTCATTTGCTCATTACCTTTCTTATATCCTGATAAATATGTTTAAAAATATAAATTTCCCTCTAGTACAGCTTTAGCTGTGTCCTCCAGAATTTGATATATGGTGCTTCATTATCATTTAATTATAAATATTTATTTTCTTTAAAATTGAGTGCTATTTAAAACTGTAAAAAAAAGTTGCAAAGCATAGTATTATTTTTTAATATGCTTTTTTGTTCTAATACATATAGTATTTTTAAGGAAATATGTTGTTTCTGAGTTCTATTTTTATTACATTATGGTTGGAGACATTTATTGAGCTACCTTTATTCTCTAATAAATAGTCTTGTTTTGTAAATGATAATGTCCTATAATTTATTTATGTATTCTGCTACTGATAGACATGCTAGTTTTTTTTCCAGATTTTGTAAATATAAAAGATATTGCAACAAATATCCCTGGATCTGTTACAATGAATGGAATCCAGAAATATCTCAAATATGTTGCAACCTGATACCACATAAAAATAATATTTCACTTTGGGGGAAAAGGTTTATTTAATAAATAATCCTGGTGTAATTAGCAATATTTGTGTGGGCAAAAAGTTATATTCCTTTCTTATATCATGTATAGAAGTAATCTCCAGCTATAATAACTTAATGTAAAAATTAAAATATCAGGAGAAAAGTTAGTAGACCATATAATTTCAGAGTTGGGGGAAAAATGTAAGATATTTTGGAAACCTGGAAATAATAAAGGAAAAAAGTGAACAGATTTGAGTATATTATATAAACATTTTTAACATTTTATGTTTCCATATAACACAGATAATGCTAAATTTTTTTCTAAATGTCATCCTAAGGTCAAATAAATGTTTAGGTCCTGGATTTTGTCTGATGAGGACTGGTGAAATCTTAATACAAAGTCTGTGTAACTATATCTGTACATAACTATACCTAACTATATAGCTATAACTACATAACTATATCTGATATTGTTGTAATGGGATTTTGTTCTAATAATTATGTCTCTTGAAATCACATCTCTGAAGTCTAGAAATTGAACAGACTCTATAAAATAACTCTTTATTGGAGATTATCATGAGGAAAAAGTTTACATAGTTTATACTGCTCCAAGTTCTAAAATGTTTATATATGTGTATGTGTGTTGAAGTTTCTTCTAGAGAAGATTTTGAAAATTTCATTAAATGAGGGATGGAGGTGGTGTGATGACCAAAAAGAATTTAAGAGTAATTAGAATTCTGTTTGGCATTTAGTTAGCTGTGGCTGGCAGGCAAATATAGATTTGGATATTTCTTTTAAAATGGTACTCTGTTAACAGATATCAGATTTCTTTTTTCTTTGCTCTCATCAGTTATAAATGGATCAACGAAAGTATTACTTTGCCCACTGGCACAATAAAGAGCATTAACTCTTTTAAAACTTTGGGAAGGCATTTATTGCCCTCATTCACTAAGATCAATGGTTATAAATTAGGATGTTTCCTCTGAAGTTAGGTTTATAACCAGAATCTCGTTTAATCAGAAAAAGATGATCTAGCTCTAGTCACCTTACCTATGGATAAGGACACTGGGGCCAGGAGAGGTTAAGTGACTTTTCTGAGTTAAGAAGCACAGGGCTGGGACTGGAAGCTCCTAGGGGCTATTCTTTGGATAGTGAACCAGACTGCCAACAGTAGGTGGCAGAAAAAGACAAAGGCCAAAGGCATTGTCTCAAAGGCACTTAAACTGGGAATAAAATCATTGTCTCCCTTAAGATTTCATACTGTCCTGGGACTTCCCTGGAAGTCCAGTGGTTACAACTCCAGCCTTCCATGGTAAGGGAGGCGAATTTGATCCCTGGTCAGCGAATATATCTCATATGCCAGCATCCCAGCCAAAAAGTAAAAAATAAATTGATTAAAAAAAAAAAAAGAAAAAATTCATACTGTCGTAATATATGATATTTTATGGGCAATACCCACATCCCCTGACAATTCGTTTTGCTTTCTGGGAAAGTCAACTGAAAGCTAGTATCTGCAAGACAACATCCCAGCTGTAAACGCTGAGTCCTGACCCTTCAAACATCAGTGTTTGTGTGCGTTTGGGGCATTGTTGAGTGAGCAGATATGGGCAGGGAGAAGTAACATAGGTGGGAATGGACAGCGTAAAAAAAGGGGAATGCTGATTTCACATATATGTTGAATCTTATCTTACATGGATCATTCAATTACCTACCCAATTTTAATGATTTTTTTGGGCTTCAGATTCCAGGTTAGTTTCGATTTCTTCACACATCAAGTTCAAGAGGCATAATATGCAGATTTGTAAGTGGAGAAAGCAAGTGGACACTTTTAGAAAAGACTGGCTGTAAAGACGAGTGTGGGGATAATCAGGAGGAGGTATGAGAAAGCTTGTCTGGTGTCTAGCAGGGAGAATTGTATGAGGTGTATTGTTGGTGCTCAGTTGCTAAGTCATGTCTGACTCTGTGACCTGACGGATTCTTGGTCCATGGGATTCTCCAGGCAGGAATACCAGAGTGAGTTGCCGTTTCCTCCTCCAGGTGCTGTTCCCCACCCAACGATGGAACCTGTATCTCCTGGATTGGCAGGTGGATTCTTTACCACTCAGCCACAAGGAAAGCCCTTAACCAAGTAGAATTCCCTTCTCCAGGGGAGCTTCCTGACCCAGGGATCAAACCCAGGTCTCCTGCACTGCATTCTTTACCCACTGAGCCACCATCTGGGTTCAGTTCTACTGAAACAAAAGATTTCCAATCTTAACTCTTTCTAGGTGAATAAGGACTCAACTTTGTGAGCATAAACAAGAGTGTCTGCTATCCAGAGCAGAGCAGAAGAGAAAGCAGAGGGGCCTCCAGCTTAATGACATGGCGGAGCAGAGAGGGGCAGAGGCCAAGACACAGTGTTTCCTGGAGCCCTGAGGCCTCTTGGAAGTGGCTTTCGAGCACTTTCCCTTCCTGCAATGAAGGCCAACATTCTTTCACAATTCCACAGCTGACCCTGCTGCACAGATTAATTTATTTTCCCTGAGTCCATCTTGTCAAAAAATTCCAGGGCCAGAAACCTAGCTATTCCAAATCAACTTTTCACCCGAGCATTTCCCAGGGATGTTCTTAAGGGAGTGAGAATTAGATCAGATCAGGGGGCTTGGCTGAGCCAGGACAGGTCGAAGGTCATTGTCCTGCAGCTACTGCCTTGAGTGGAGCTCTCTGTGAACCAAAGCTCTTTCCAGCTAAGCCAGTGAGATGGCAGCTCACAGGGAACACAGCAAGTGCCTACCTGAACATTCTTATTGGTCCACTATTTTCCCAGGCTCTAGGTCTGCTTAACCCTATCTTCACCCAGATGTTTTCTCTGAGCACTGAATTTCATGGCTGATGGCATGTTTCCCCTCCAAGGATGAAGCTCCTAGTTATACCTATCTTTGGACACTTCATAGGGTGTGTAACATAACACCTGAGACATGCAAGTCCAATTCTGCAACCCCATGGACTGTAACCCAACAGACCCCTCTGTCCATGGGATTTTCTAGGCGAGAATACTAGAGAGGGTTGCCATTTCCTTCTCCAGGGGATTGCTCACAAATGCATGCGGACGATCCTGCAATCTTCTGGATCTTGGAACTGTTTCATGTTTTTTGGAGCATAGATCTAATTTGTGGGCAAGTAGGTACTTTGCAGCCTTAGAGGCCCTGAACTTTCTGGCGGCTTGACTGAGTGTGACCAGGTTTTCACCCTGTCTCCTGGCTCAGCCTGAGGACTCCCTCAGTCCAGCAGATGGACTTAAAACTCTTAAAAACCCACCTATATCTGTCTCTGCCTCCTTCAGTGTCACTTCCACTGAATGGTATTGACTCTGATCGTGATAGTGGTCAAATGACAACAAGAGAACTGGGAGGCGATTTAGCAAGTGTGGATTCTGCAGCAGTTCCCTGGTCTACATTCCATCTCTGCTGCTTAGATGTGTGATTTTGGGCAGGATGCCTGACCTCTTTATGTCTTAATTTTGCATTTGTAAAACAGTAATAATGGTCTCTGTTTTATAGGGATGCTGTGAATAATGAAGTAACGTATACAAAGTTCTTAAAATGTCCTGTGTTCCCTATCATCATTGTTGGTTGTATAGCTACCATTCCTTGCAAAATGCCAGGCACAAGGAAGGTTCATCTCATATATTGCACTTAAATTCTTACAATGACCTTGTGAGATGAATATCCTTATACCCATTTTATAGGCAAGGACACTGAGGTTCAGTAACTCAGATCATTCTGCTAATAAGTGGCAGAGCCAGCATTCAAAGCCAGGGCTACCTACATCTGAAGCCATGCTCTTAACCAGGGAGCTGATGCATCTTCTCATGTTAATGTGGTTAATCATAAGTGTGGTACAGTAATTCTGGTATCTGACTTTCTTTTTAGTCTGGATTTCAAGGGAAATGCAGATCCCTGATTTTTTTTTTAAATCTCTGCTTCTATGTTCTTTTGTTTCCCATCATGGGTGGCAAAATACCTTGCCAACATCACTGAGAGAAGCAGAGGCTGAGACAATTGTCTCTATCACAGCCTTTGAGTTCTTCAGGTTGGCTGGATGTTTGTGAAGCCTAGGTGGCCTGGACTGGGGGAAGTTTTGCGGTTATACTTTTGTTTTTATTTCCACATTATGACTGGTTAATCCAGTTGTCCAGAGTTGAGGCTGCAGACAGAACTGACATACTTCTTCCATCTAACTAGCTATGGTATCTGCCACAGGTCCAGCAGATCTAGCCTCGCTGGGTAAACCTAGAGAGTTATTTACCCTCCATATAGTTGTCTGAAAAGAGTAACACTTGAATGATCAAATTTTGGAGGGAATTGAAAATATATGTGAGACTTCCCAGATCATCCAGTGGTTAAGAATCTGCCTGCCAAAGCAGGGAACACGAGTTTGATCCCTGGTCGGGGAAGATTCCACACGTCGTGGAGAAACAAAGCCTGTGTGCCACCACTACTGAGCCTGTGTGCCTAGATTCTCTGCTCAGCAACAAGAGGAGCCGCTGCAATGAGAAGCCCACATGCCACAGCTAGAGAGTATCCCTCGCTTGCCACAACTAAAGAAAGCCCTCGCACAGCAACAAAATCCCAGCGCAGCAAAAAATAATGACTAAATAAAATGTAAAAAAAAAAACTGTGATGGCTCTTAGTAGCTCCTCTAAGTATTCCTTTCAGTCTAGAGCTAACAAATACCGGCAAGGTTTTTGTAACTAATAACAGATGGGTGTTTTAATGTATCAGATTTATCACTAAGTAGAAAACATTCCAATATTCGGCGAGTACTCCAGATCTGCATAATATCTGAACACTAGCCAGGCATTTTCATGAAAGACATCTTCCTCCTCTCAATGCCCATGTAAGACAGGGAGCATCTCTACTCTGCACTTGAGAAAATGGAGGAACAGAAAAGTAGTTTGCTCAAGGTCACAGGGCTGATGGATCAGGAGGGTCAGAATTGACCCCTGTGACTCTAAAGCAGTGTCATCTTTCTATGAAAGGGAGAACACAGATGCCTTTCATGCGTTCATTCATTCATCAAATGTGATGAATGGATGGCTTAAGGATGGTGAGTGGTTAAGACTAGCAGGAGGTGGAAGTTTTGTTTAGGAGTCAGTGAAAAATAAAACTAAAATATTAAGTTAAGGCCAAGTTCTAAAGGACTTTGAAAATCTTACCAAAGCTGGAGCGGTAACATGATAAAAATTTTAAAAGAAGTCTTCCCAGAATGTCTGATGATGCTTAGAAAGTGCAACGAGGGGGTTATAAAAGGAGACCAGGACTGGTACCTTGTGGGATTCATGGCAGGTTAGGGAAAAGGATGTAGGAGGAACAGTCTGTGAGAGCTGGAGAGAAGCACATGGAGGAGAGCAGGAGAGCCCCAGAGTTTCATCCAGAAGTTTCCAAATGTGTCCTGCAGTGCAGAGTACTCCTCTGAGATGCCTTGTGGGTGAGGGGAGGGCACCAGGGAGAACAGGGTGCTTATTTTATTTCACAAAATTTAGCCCTTGTTGTTGTTTAGTCACTAAGTCACATCTGACTGTTTTCAACCCCATGGACTGCAGCATGCCAGGCCTCCTTGTCCTTCACTATCCCCTAGAGTAAGCTTTCATTTAGAAAGATAATTTTGCAGCTTTGGAAAAATAGTAGTACTGTAAAAGTCTTGGGCCGAAATATCCTAGATGGGCAGGTATTGAGATGGTAGTGTTCTCCCTGTAAGATTCACCTACATTTAGGTGCATATGTGTGCAGGCATGTCTGACTCTTACCACCTCCACGGACCCATCAGGCTCCTCTGTCGGTATAATTCTCTAGGCAAGAATACTGGAGCAGATTGCCATTTCCTTTTCCAGGGGATCTTCCTGACCCAGGGATTGAACCTGTGTCTCTTACGTCTTCTGCATTGGCAGGTGGATTCTTTACCACTGAGTCACCTGGGAAGCCCTGTACAACTAGGTACTTAATATGTAATCTCTGGGGAAGCATGCGATAACTGTTGGTCAGTCTCTCCAGAGACCTCTGTCCGGCATAGTGTCAGCTTTGCAGAGGTCATCCCCACCCTGTCTCAGGTCCTTCAGAACCTTGGTGAAATCAAAAGGAAACGCCCNTTTATCATTACCATAGTGATTTGGATTTCTAAGTATTTTGTCTCTTGCATACTGATGATCCACATTTTTGCAAGGTATATAATCTAAAACTGTGACACGAGGATGGAAGACCAGAGAACAACAGGGCAAAAAATTCTGCATGAGGCAAATCAGGTGGGTAGGAATAAGATGTTGGTAGGTGTCCCGGTCACATTCCAAAAGGAGCAAGGGGAGGGCCAGTTCCTGAACCCAATTGAAGCAACTTCAATCAACTCATTTCCACACAGAAGTTGCCTACAGTAATTTTTTAATCTCTGTGGGATTAAGGAGCATCTCAAATATAAAGGAAACTAAACTGATACTAATGTAAGTGATCTATTATACCTGCAAATATTGTTAAAGACAAAAAATGGACTGTGGGATTGAGGTCTAACACAGGAGTTATATTTATCTAGCACCATGCTGTACAACATGGTGGTCACTTGCCACATGTAGCAATTTTCAGTTCAGTTCAGTCACTCAGTCGTGTCCGACTCTTCGTGACCCCATGAATCGCAGCACNGCAAAGTCTCATCACCCTTCAAGTCTCACTGGGTCACCATCTTCATGAAGGCTTCCTCCTCCTTCTTCTCAGCAAAGGCCCCACTCCTTCTGTGTACTTATAACTTTCCAGTTACAGGACTTATCACATTGTATGCAAATTATTTGCTTACAAGTCTTTCTTATCCACAAGCTCAATAGCTTCCAAACCCCCAAAGAGTTGAGCATCCCAGAGGATTCATGGTGGGGAAAGGGGAGAAAATATTATAATTTTTGTTTATATTGTTTATTGCCTCCTGTTTACATTGTGTATGTTTTATTTGTGAAAGTATATATTATTTTGTGCATGTGTGCCAAGATGCTTCAGTCATGTCTGACTCTTTGAGACCCCATAGACCATAGCCCTCCAGGCCCCTCTGTCCATGGGATTTTTCAGGCAAGAATACTGGAGTGGGTTGCCATTCTCTCCACCAGGAGATCTTGACTTAAGGATTGAGTTTGCATCTCTTAACATTTCCTGCATTGACAGGCAGATTTTTTTTACAATGATTGCCACTTGGGAAGCCCAAATATTTTATATATTTACATAAATATAAGTATGTTTTATTATGTGTATCTACATTTACACATATATACACATATGTAACAGATCATTATTATATACGGTAGGATATGTATATGATTAATAAATAAAATTACATAAACCAGCGGTATCTGCTTGATTTTTTTAATACCTCATTCATTTATTTAAATTTTATCGACCAACAGTTGATTTACAATGTTGTGTTAATTTATTCCAAACAGCAAAGTGTCCCAGTCACACACTCACATATTCTTTTTCATATTCTTTTCTATTTTGATTTGTCAGAGGATATTGAATCTAGTTCCCTGTGCTATATAGTGCTTGCCCTCAATTGCTCAGTTGTGTCTGACTCTTTTTAAACTGATGCAGCAAATGATCAGAAACAGATAGGAGACCACTGCACTGGACTGAGTGGAGTCTTTGAAGGTGGAGCCCAGTTTCCTTTTTAAAGCAATCAATTCAATTTTTTAATTGACTGGCTGTGCTGGGTGTTCATGGCAGTGCATGGGCTTGTCAAGGTGCAGTACACAGGCTCAGCAGTTGTGGTGTGTGGGTTTAGTTGCTCCGAGGCATGTGGGATCTTTGTTCCCTGACCAGGAATTGAACCAAGTTCCCTGCATTGGAAGGTGGATGCTTGAGCACTGGACCACAAGGAAGTCCCTGGAATTCAGTTTTTTTTAAAAAACTATTATTTGCTTGTATTTATTTATTATTGGTTGCGCTAGGTCTTCATGACTGTGTGCGGGTTTTCCTTAGTTGTGGAGTCTGGGGGCTTCTCTGGTTGCGGTGTGCAGCCTTCTCATTGCGGTGGCTTCTCTTGTTGTGGAGCACGGGCTCCAGGGCAAATGGGCTTCAGTAGTTACTGTACGTGGGCTCAGTAGCTGTGCTGNTTTTCCTTAGTTGTGGAGTCTGGGGGCTTCTCTGGTTGCGGTGTGCAGCCTTCTCATTGCGGTGGCTTCTCTTGTTGTGGAGCACGGGCTCCAGGGCAAATGGGCTTCAGTAGTTACTGTACGTGGGCTCAGTAGCTGTGCTGTGCAGACTCGGTGTGTGGGATCTTCCAAGACCAGGGATCCAGCTGGTGTCCCCTGCATTGCAAGATGGATTCTCAACCTCTGGACCACCAGGGAAGTCCCTGGAATTTGGTTTTAGCCTTGATTTATATCCTCCACCATTACCACTGTAGCCAAGACAAGATATGAACCTGATAATATTTGAAAGGTTGAATGAAAAGGTGGAGAGAAAACAGACAGTTGATAAGCTTTTGTGCTGGAACTTCCTTAATATAAGAGTTATAAATATTAATAGTAAATTATATAGTGATCTAACTTAAGTGGTGATTATTAAGGTTGATTTTTTACAAGAAAAAAGTCTTTGAAGGGAAAGGAAATGAACCATTGTGAACTAGATTCATATCATAACTCTATACTTTCAAAGTCAATTTTAAGTGACTTCACTTCTTAGATAGCATGTTTAAGGTTAGGTCCATTTCTGGTAGACAGAAGGTTACTTCTGAGATCTTGGAATTAAGTTCTGCTGCCTAAAATGCCCATGAGAGCTGAGATCTTTCTGCAGTGCCTCTGTCATGAGGGATTTGTTAATTGCTGTTTTTACAGTGATCCACCAAGTGAGCGGCAGAGGATGAAATGGTTAGATGGCATCACTGACTCAATGGACATGAGTTTGAGCAAACTCGGGGAGATACTGAAGGCCAGGGAACTGGTGTGCTGCAGTCCATGGGGTCACAAAGCGTCGGACACGACTGAATCACTGAACGTCAACCAATACTTGTAAGAAATATCCAGCTACTGAGACATGATGCCAGGTACAAAATATGGCAGCTTGTATGATGATAGGAACCATCTCTCCTGGGGCTGATCTGTAGAATTATTGCAGCACTGTAGAGACTCCTCCCCAACGCTGTGCCCACAGGTATCACAGTAGAAGCCAAGAGATGGCGGCAGACAGCAGAGGTTTGAGGGATAGACAGACCTGAGCATCCTGGCTCCACCACTCATCAGCAGTTTCATAGAATATCTGACATCTGTAAAGAGAGAAGAATGACACCTCTGTCACCGGGCCATGGTGAAGATTAACCGAGACAGATCGTCCAGAAATCCCTCACACAGCCCTTGAGCTGTAGTGGGTACATTGGTTAAGATGCATTCAGCTGTGAACAGAAAAAAAATCTCAACACACACTGGCCTAAATAACAAGGGAGTTGATTGCTTCATATCACTGAAAACCCAGCAGGCAGGCTTCAGGGTTGTTTTAACCCAGTTGTCCAGTCAGGTCACCAGGGCCCTCCAAGATGTTGATCTCATGCCAAATTTTCTCCTCCTTCTCACAAGGCGGGGTGGAAGGGGTGGCGAGGGGGGGGTACCCTCGCTGTGCAGGGCTGCATGCTTCCTCATCACAGTCAGAAAGAAAGAGAGAATGTTCCCCTCAAGCATGGAGCCGAAATCCTGGACTTCCTTCTAATGAAGCTGCATTTGGTCATGTGCTGTCATGCCCTGAACTGGTGGCTATGAAATACCAAATGCTGATTGGCTCAGATCTGCATTGGGTGCTTATCCCTGAACCAATCACTGTGGCAAGCGGGGGATGAACTAACACGATTGGCTCCAACCAATCAGAGCTCACACCTTGAGCTGGGGGCGGGTGAATCCTACCCAGACTCCAGGCCTGGAAGGGGACAGGACTCATGCTAGCAAGACACCCACAGGATCACTGCAGCAGGTGCCCAATAAATATTGTTGTTATTGCTCTTATCAATAATGAAATCCCACCTTCTGGTGAATGTTTCCTTGAAGCTGATCCTGTGTAGTTCCTGCTTTAAACAATAACTATTTTCTTTGGGGTTCTAAGAAATATTACACTGCTTTATTCTGACCTATTCCTTAGTCAGAGATCCACATTCTTCAAGTGCTTCTTCAATGAATTGTAAGTGGATTTTTATGTCATAGCTGGCAGAGATCCAAAGCTGTCTGTTCTCTGAAGGTGGTGATAGTGATGGCGGTATCCTCATCCATCTGAAGTAGAAAGAGCTGGAAAAAATTTATAAACCTTCAACTCTTTGGACCTGCCATCCAACCTGTTATGGGGTCTTTTATCACGTGGAGCTACCCTCTGTGGGCCAGCTCCACTGGAGTGAACCTATTACACGTATTAGATGTGAAGCATATTGGGGGCTTTGAAGAGGATGGACATGGAGCAAAACCACATGCAGACATCTCGGGTGATGGATGACCTGTGGATGGGCAGGTCCTGCCAGTCACTGCTGAGCTGTGGGAGAGGGGTCGGGCAGCGGCATGATGCAGGGGGCAAGAGTAGGGGGCAGCTTTAAACTTCTGGGCCTTGCAGCTGCCAGCTAAAGGTAATAACACTGCCAGTGGGGATAAGGAGGAAGCTCGTTGGCTTTGGTTTCTGCAGATCTTGCTCAATCTCTGGGAAGGGCAATGATTGCTTATGTCCTTTATAAGACTTTAGAGTCCTTTCTGTCATGTATCTTTATCCAACAGGGCTTAGAACTCAGTATTTCCTCCGGAGGTGCGGAGGAGACAGATCTTGGGTTACTTTGCCACGCACATCTTTTACACCTCACAGGACAATGGAACTCTGCCATCTGTGGTTCATTTCCCCCTGCAGGGATTTAGAAGACATGTGAGAGGCAGCTGTGCTTCCTGAGCGGGAAGCATCGATGAGGAGGTTATTGGGCAATACTTCGCACTGGAGAGAGCAGAAAAGTTGTGGCTGTGTTAGTTTCCTATGGCTCTCTGTTGTTTCTGTTTAGTTGCTCAGTCATGTCGGCCTCTTTGTGACCCCATGGACTGTAGCCTGCCAGGCTCCTCTGTCCATTGGATTTCCCAGACAAGAATACTGGAGCGGTTTGCTATTTCTTTCTCCAGGGGATCTTCCTGACCCTGGCTGGAACCCTCATCTCCTGCATTAGTAGGCAGATTCTTTATTGCTGAGCCACCAGGGAAGCCCTTCCTATGGCTGTTGAAGCACAAACTCAGTGGCCTAGAATAATACAAATGCATTATCTTATAATCCTGGAAATTAGAAATCTTCAACTCAGTGGGTCAGTAGAGTATTCCTTCTTGAAGCTCTAGGGGATGATCTATTTCCTTGCCGCTTCCATTTCTAGAAGGTGCCTGCCTTCCTTGACCCTGGGCGCACGTCCTTCATCTTCAAGGCCAGCACTGTAACATCTTCCAGTCTCTTTCTTTGACCTTTGCTCTCATTATCATATTGACTTTTTCCTCTTTTTTCAAGTTGAATTATAGTCGATTTACAATACTGTGTTAGTTTTAGGTGTATAGCAAAATGATTCAACTATATATATATTTTTTTCAGACTCTTTTCCATTATAGATTATTATAAGACATTGAATATAGTTCCCTGTGCTATACAGTAAGTCCTTGTTTATTTTATATATAGTAGTGTGTATCTGTTAATCCCATTTGCCTAATTTATTCTTCTCTTTCCCTTTCCCTTTGTAACCATAAATTTATTATGTCTGTTTCTGGTTTTTAAATAGGATCATATATATTATTTTTTAGATTCTACATATAAGTGATGGTATATAATAATTGTCTTTCTCTGTATGACTTGCTTCACTTAGTATGATAGCCTCTAGGTCTATCCATGTTGTTGCAAATGGCATTATTTCATTATTTTTAATGGCTGAGTAATATCTCATTGTATATATGTACCACATCTTCTTTATCCATTCATCTGTTGATGGATACTTGGGTTGCTTCCACATCTTGGTTATTGTATACAGTGCTACAATGAATATTGGGGTGCATGTATCTTTTTGAATTAGACTTTTCATCTTTTCCTGATATATGCCCAGGAGTGGGATTGCTGGATCATAGGGGAGTTCTATTTTTAGCTTTTAAAGTAACCTCCATACTGTACTTTATAGTGGCGGTACCAATTTACATTCTGACCAACAGTTTGGGAGGGTTTTTTTTCTCTGCACCCTTCCTAACATTATTATTTGTAGACTTTTTGATGATGGCTATTCTGACTAATGTAAAGTGGTACCTCACTGTAGTTTTGATTTGCATATCTCTAATAATTAGTGATGTTGAGCATCTTTTCATGTGCCTGTTAGCCATCTGTATATCTTTTTTGAAGAAATATCTGTTTAGATCTTCTGTCCATTTTTTGATTTTTTTAAAAAATATTGAGTTGTCCTGGACATGGAACAACAGATTGGTTTCAAATAGGAAAAGGAGTACGTCAAGGCTGTATATTGTCACCCTTCTTATTTCACTTATATGCAGAGTACATCATGAGAAATGCTGGACTGGAAGAAGCACAAGCTGGAATCAAGATTGCTGGGAGAAATATCAATAACCTCAGATATGCAGATGACACCACCCTTATGGCAGAAAGTGAAGAGGAACTAAAAAGCCTCTTGATGAAAGTGAAAGTGGAGAGTGAAAAAGTTGGCTTAAAGCTCAACATTCAGAAAAGGAAGATCATGGCATCTGGTCCCATCACTTCATGGGAAATAGATGGGGAAACAGTGTCAGACTTTATATTTTTGGGCTCCAAGAACACTGCAGATGGTGATTGCAGCCATGAAATTAAAAGACGCTTACTCCTTGGAAGAAAAGTTATGACCAACCTAGATAGCATATTCAAAAGCAGAGACATTACTTTGCCAACTAAGGTCCGTCTAGTCAAGGCTATGGTTTTTCCNGCCTCCTGATGAAAGTGAAAGAGAAGAGTGAAAAAGTTGGCTTAAAACTCAACATTCAGAAAACTAAGATTATGGCATCCAGTCCCATCATTTCATGGCAAATAGATAGGGAAACAGTGGAAACAGTGACAGACTTTACTTTGGAGGGTTCCAAAATCACTGCAGATGGTGACTTTAGCCATGAAATTATAAACTACTTGTACCTTGAAAGAAAAGTTCTGACTAACCTGACAGCATATTAAAAAGCAGAGGCATTGCTTTCCCATCAAAGGTCCATTTAGTCAAAGATATGGTTTTTCCAGTAGTCATGTATGGATGTGACAGTTGGACTATAGGTGTTGGAGAAGACTCTTGAGAGTCCCTTGGACTGCAGGGAGATTCAACCAGTCGATCCTAAAGGGAATCAGTTCTAAATATTCATTGGAAAGACTGATGCTGAAGCTGAAACTCCAGTACTTTGTCCACCTGATGAGAAGAACTGATTCATTTGAAAAGACCCTGATGTTGGGAAAGATTGAAGATAGGAAGAGGAAATGACAGAGGATGAGACGGTTAGATGGCATTACTGACTTGATGGATATGTGGGTTTGAGTAAGCTGCAGGAGTTGATGATTGCCAGGGAAGGCTAGTGTGCTGTAGTCCATGGGGTGGCAAAGATTTGGAAAGGACTGAGTGACTGAACTGAACTGAGTTATATCAGGTCTTTATATATTTTGTACATTATTTTATTTCATATATGGTTGGCAAATATTTTCTCATATTCCATAGGTTGCCCCTTTGTTTGGTTGATTATTTCTTTTCCTGTGAAGAAGTTTTTAATTTGATATAATCCCATTTGTCCATCTTGCTTTTATTGCATGTGCTTTTTGCGTGGTGTCCAAGTAGTAACTGCCAGGCCAATATCCAGAAGGCTTTTCCCTATTTTGTCTTCTAAGAGTCTTACAATTTCAAATCTTACATTAAGTCTTTAATCTACTAATGACTGTGATATTTTACTGTGTTCCTTTTCCCATTCCTGGCATTAACTGAATTGTTGCCAACTATGAATAAATGCCATTTTAATTCTTGTATAGCATTCTGTAATATGTCACATAATTTATATGAATAAGCATTTTTAAACTGATAAAAGAGAATATTTTATGATAATATGGTAAATACTAAGACAAATTTGTGTTGCAAATTTATTTGCAACATTTTACCAACTAAATTAATACATAGTAATCACTTTAAATATCTTAAGAAAGACGGAAAACTTCAATATCTTTTTTGTTGTCCACCTTTTTCTCTAAATTTAGGGTATCTACAGGTTTATGAACATTTAATATATGATAGTAATAAACGGTTTGACAGCAAACCCCAACTTTAGTAGAAATAAACGCAAGATCAATAATCTTAAATGTACAGAGTCTAACTTTGAACAACATACAGTATCAGCAATCTAGACTTCCATTCATGTATACATAACATTCTGTTGCCACCATTTAATGACTTGACAGAGCATCATATATTGGGGAAATGAATGTTTCTTTTCATTACATTAAATATTGAAGAAAAGCTTTAAATAACTATATATGAGGAGTGATCAGTATTTGTATAAATTTTAAATTTAATGCTTCAGATTTTGACATAGATTATTTTAGGATGTTTTACTGATTAATATATATCTGGCAAGTCCTATTTGNTTAAATATTGAAGAAAAGTTTTAAATAACTATATATGAGGAGTGATCAGTATTTGTATAAATTTTAAATTTAATGCTTCAGATTTTGACATAGATTATTTTAGGATGTTTTACTGATTAATATATATCTGGCAAGTCCTATTTGAGAAGTGATTGTTTCATAGGTGTATGTTGATATTCTATAAATAGAAATAATTAAGTTAAATACATTTCTA
The DNA here is from genome assembly GCA_006410875.1 of Neotragus pygmaeus. NCBI lineage: Eukaryota > Metazoa > Chordata > Mammalia > Artiodactyla > Bovidae > Neotragus > Neotragus pygmaeus. Next base: position 1,605,214 of record SJYV01048526.1, on the reverse strand, counting down.
TATATTGGCAAGGAGACCTTTTGGTGGTGACACAATGGTATAATAAAAGAAATATAAGCCATTCAAAATTTATTTTTATTTTCTATCATGCTTGTTAAAATATTATTTCAGGGGTAAAAAGAATACTCTGGAGAATATAAGCATTTAGTATAATTGTGAGCTATTATTTACTCTAAGGTGATGGATATCACAAAAGAAGACTCAAAAAAACAAAAATATTGTACAAAACAATATTGCACAAAGTATTAATGCATAAAAATATCGTACAAAGCAATATTCAAAGAGCAATGACTCATTTGTAGGCATTTTCACAGAGTAACATATGGAACCAAGTTTTATTTTCCAAAGTTCTGAAGACTTAATGTTGATGTTTCTCATTTACTCTGGGAGCTAGAAAGCAAAGATATCTACTAGAAATGAGGGCATGTATCAGATATAAAACAACATTAGGATTCTGTTATTAGTTAGGACCCTCCCATTGAAGACATAAAAGGCTATTGGTGGAAATATAAAATTCAAATAAATATTTTACAAATAAAAATCTGTTTTCTAAAATGGTACTGCTAATTTTTATAATTGTACACATATGTATATAAATGTACATGATATTAGTACTAAAAACACGGAAAATTAAAGATGATTGATTTAGAAAGGGAATTGCTAGGTAAGTGGCAACAAACATGGATTGCAAAAGAGATAAGAAGTTACGAAAAACTGGCTGGAACAGATAAATGACAGGGGAAAGGTGAAATGTAAAGAAGGATAATAAGCCAGAAAAATAATCATGTCTGATTCTAATAAGGTGAAAAAATTGAGGGCTTTGAGGTAGTTATGAGACTATATATTTAGTGTTTACAGTATATTTTTGTGTATATTTTTGTACAGTATACAACATATATAGTAAGCCTATATCATACATATATATATATATGTATATATATATATATATATATATATATATATATATGAGTAATAATATACTATGGAGAAGGAAATGGGACCCCACTCCAGTACTCTTGCCTGGAAAATCCCATGGAAGGAGGAGCCTGGTAGACTACAGTCCATGGGGTTGCAGAGAGTCTATTCACCTTTCTCAACTGGAAAATTTTGCATTTTTGATCACTAGAGATATTGGAGTTATATATTTCTTTTAAAATATTAGCAGAATACCTTATGTTGTATACTTATAAAATGACACATTATTTTTCTGCCCATATGCATGGCTTGTGGGATCTTAGTTCCCCAACCGAGGACTGAACTGGGCCTTCAACAGTGAAACTCAGATTCCTCAACACTCTACCACCAGGGGATTCCCACTGACACATTTTTCAAGTGAATTTTGCATATTTTTTTCTGTCTGAAACCCTAGGTACATTGATTTGCTTTTGGTCTTTAGATTAGAAACATCTATCATTAGACTTGTGAGATTTGAGATGGGTTCACACACACTATAATTCTGACACTTGTTTTCAGTAATTATTTTACTCTCTAACATATTTTTGCAACAAACGGTAGAATAGAAATGGAAGCATCTGTAAATGAAGTAGAGATGTACCAAACTGCCAAATAGATTTCTCAAAAGCAATTTATCAGTTTTGTTGATACCATCTGCAGAGTGAAGCACCATCAAAGCACAGTAAAAGGGCAATTTTCTCTGAGTGGAAGTTATGAATAAAGTGATTGAAGAAATCAGTAAAACAAAATGAAAATAGGATACATGTAGGAAACCAGGGGAAGAAATAAACCCAGAAAACAATTACAAAGGTGGAAAACTGTCATTTTGGCTTCTTCACATCTCTTTAAATCATATATTCTGTATTCATTTTTAAAATATAAGCTATGGAGGGTGCCTTTCTAACTAGCTCTTTGCTTAGTCACTCAGTCATTTCTGACTTTCTGTGACCCTTTGGACTGTAATCTGTCAGGCTCCTCAGTCCATGGGATTTTTCAGGCAAGAATATTGCAATGCATTACAAATTTTTTCCTCTTCCAGGGGAACTTTCTTACCGAAGGATTGAACCCATGTCTCCTGAGGCTCCTGCATTTCAGGTGGATTCTTTACTCACTGAGCCATCAGTTCAGTTCAGTTCATTTCAGTCACTCAGTCGTGTCTGACTCTTTATGACCCCATGGACTGCACCACACCAGGCCTCCCTGTCCATCACCAACTCCCAGAGTTATCTCAAACTCCTGTCCAGTGAGTCTGTGATGCCATCCAACCATCTCATCCTCTGTCTCCCCTTCTTCTCCAGCCTCTAATCTTTCCCAGCATCAGGCCCTTTTCAAATAAGTCAGTTCTTCACTGGCCAAAGTATTGCTGCAGGGAAGCCCTTCAGTTCAGTTCAGTTCAGTCGCTCAGTTGTGTCTGACTCTTTGTGACCCCTTGAATCCCAGCACCTCAGTTTTATGTGAGAGGATTTATTTACTGTCTACCTTTTCTTTTATCTGTAGCTTCCCTGGTGGCTCAGAAAGTGAAGAATCTTCCTGAAATACTGGAAAATCTGGTTTGATCCCTGGGTCAGGAAGATCCCCTGGAAAACGGAATGGCTACCCCTCTAGTATTCTTGCCTGGAGAAGTCCATGGACGGAGGAGCCTGGCAGTCCACAGTCGACTGATAGACTGTCGAGACCAGCTCAACAAGCAGGGTTTCCAAAAGCACGATATGGCAGGAGACTGAGAAACAAGACATAAGCATTCAGTGAAAAGCAAGCATCAGGGGACCAACAGCGCTCCAAAGCCAAGGTGCAGAAACTGAATCCGGGCCAGCTTTAGTATACCTTCAGCCGTGAAGGAAAGCATGTGCAGGGAGTTAAGCTATAACTTATGTTACCTTCAGGACCAAAAAGCAAAGTGATCATTAACCATTCAGTAACTAAGAAACAGTAATCAATAACAAATCAGTAACTAAGACTAATAGTCTTATCTACACATTTTCCTCCAGATACGTAATACATGTGTCTCTGAGACGCCAGTTGGGAAGCAGTCTGGAGTTGGTTTTCTGACTCCCAAGATTATATCTTGTTTTCAAGATTATGAACTGTTCCCTCTGAACTTATTCCAAGAGTCTCACGTCTTATAGCATCCAGTTTATCAATAATTATATGTTCCTTTTGTGGCCCTTGTTGGGGCTTGCTTTTCTTTTATTCTTCCTGTCTCTTACACTTTTCAGATGTGTATAAGAGACAGGCATCATATATTGGGGAAATGAATGTTTCTTTTAATTACATTAAATATTGAAGAAAAGTTTTAAATAACTATATATGAGGAGTGATCAGTATTTGTATAAATTTTAAATTTAATGCTTCAGATTTTGACATAGATTATTTTAGGATGTTTTACTGATTACTATATATCTGGCAAGTCCTATTTGAGAAGTGATTGTTTCATAGGTGTATGTTGATATTCTATAAATAGAAATAATTAAGTTAAATACATTTCTATATATTGGCAAGGAGACCTTTTGGTGGTGACACAATGGTATAATAAAAGAAATATAAGCCATTCAAAATTTATTTTTATTTTCTATCATGCTTGTTAAAATATTATTTCAGGGGTAAAAAGAATACTCTGGAGAATATAAGCATTTAGTATAATTGTGAGCTATTATTTACTCTAAGGTGATGGATATCACAAAAGAAGACTCAAAAAAACAAAAATATTGTACAAAACAATATTGCACAAAGTATTAATGCATAAAAATATCGTACAAAGCAATATTCAAAGAGCAATGACTCATTTGTAGGCATTTTCACAGAGTAACATATGGAACCAAGTTTTATTTTCCAAAGTTCTGAAGACTTAATGTTGATGTTTCTCATTTACTCTGGGAGCTAGAAAGCAAAGATATCTACTAGAAATGAGGGCATGTATCAGATATAAAACAACATTAGGATTCTGTTATTAGTTAGGACACTTCCATTGAAGACATAAAAGGCTATTGGTGGAAATATAAAATTCAAATAAATATTTTACAAATAAAAATCTGTTTTCTAAAATGGTACTGCTAATTTTTATAATTGTACACATATGTATATAAATGTACATGATATTAGTACTAAAAACACGGAAAATTAAAGATGATTGATTTAGAAAGGGAATTGCTAGGTAAGTGGCAACAAACATGGATTGCAAAAGAGATAAGAAGTTACGAAAAACTGGCTGGAACAGATAAATGACAGGGGAAAGGTGAAATGTAAAGAAGGATAATAAGCCAGAAAAATAATCATGTCTGATTCTAATAAGGTGAAAAAATTGAGGGCTTTGAGGTAGTTATGAGACTATATATTTAGTGTTTACAGTATATTTTTGTGTATATTTTTGTACAGTATACAACATATATAGTAAGCCTATATCATACATATATGAGTAATAATATACTATGGAGAAGGAAATGGGACCCCACTCGAGTACTCTTGCCTGGAAAATCCCATGGAAGGAGGAGCCTGGTAGACTATAGTCCATGGGGTTGCAGAGAGTCTATTCACCTTTCTCAACTGGAAAATTTTGCATTTTTGATCACTAGAGATATTGGAGTTATATATTTCTTTTAAAATATTAGCAGAATACCTTATGTTGTATACTTATAAAATGACACATTATTTTTCTGCCCATATGCATGGCTTGTGGGATCTTAGTTCCCCAACCGAGGACTGAACTGGGCCTTCAACAGTGAAACTCAGATTCCTCAACACTCTACCACCAGGGGATTCCCACTGACACATTTTTCAAGTGAATTTTGCATATTTTTTTCTGTCTGAAACCCTAGGTACATTGATTTGCTTTTGGTCTTTAGATTAGAAACATCTATCATTAGACTTGTGAGATTTGNGAAGCTGAAACTCCAATACTTTGGCCACCTCATGCAAAGAGTTGACTCATTGGAAAAGACTCTGATGCTGGGAGGGATTGGAGGCAGGAGGGGAAGGGGACGACAGAGGATGAGATGGCTGGATGGCATCACCGACTCGATGGACATGAGTTTGAGTGAACTCTGGGAGTTGGTGATGGACAGGGAGGCCTGGCGTGCTGCGATTAATGGGGTTGCAAAGAGTCGGACACGACTGAGTGACTGAACTGAACTAACTGGGCTTCCTTCGTGGCTCCATGGTAAAGAATCCACCTGCCAATGCAGGAAACACAGGTTTGGTCCCTGGTCCAAGAAGATCCCACATGCCGTGGGGCATCTAAGCCTGTGTACCACAACTACTGAGCCTGTGCTTTAGAGCCCAAGCTCCACACAAGAGAAGCCATCACGATGAGAAACCCTCACACTGTGTCTAGAGAGTAATTCCCACTCGCCACAACTAGAAAAAAAGCCCACACAGCAAGGAAGATCGAGCACAGCCATAAATAAATAAATGCAATTATTAAAAAAAGAAATATTTGACTATTCATCATTTGCAAAGTGCAGATTCTCTGATACCAAGTAACTATCCTTTATTGTCTTTTTGTTTTCGGATAGTGAATAAGAATGTGTCATCATTTTTGTGTAAGTGAACTTTCTGGCACCTGCTTGCTACCTTCTGGTGATCTATTTCTTAAGCCAGAGAATGAATAAGAAAATAAACAGAATTCATCAGAAAATTCATTACTTTGATATAGGATTGAAAATGTATAATGGAAATATTGTGAGCCCACCGATAAAAAATAACAGTACAAGTACAGCTAATGCATGCAGTTAGCTCTTAAATTTGTGAAATATTTTATACATATAAATCGTATAATGCAATATATGTGGCATAAAAATGAATATGGCCACCAGTGCAAGAGGCTTTTATGTGATAAAAATAATTAAAATAAAATGCATTACATTTGTTTAGTTTATCATATGTTCACTTGCGAAAATGGAATTTAAAACTCCGGTTGATCCCACAAGCCAAGATCGGTAAAAGATTGTGAGAATTTCAGTTTAGAATGGAATTTGAAAGTCCCATATGGGCACTTCCCTGGTGGTCCAGTGGTTAAGAATCCGTCTGCCAAAGGAGGGGCCATGGGTTCGATCCCTGATTGGGAACCTCCTGTATGCTGTGGAGCCGCCAAGCCTTGCGGGCCACAACTACTAAGCCCGCATGCCTGGAGCTCGGCCTCTGCGATTAGAGAAGCCGCTGCTGTGAGCAGCCTGCATACCACAACCAGAGAAAGCCAGCACACAGCAAAGAAGACTCAGCAAGGCCCCAAATAAGGTAATTAAATTAAAAGTCCCGTCTGTTGGCACTGTTGAATGATAGATGGTATTATGAGTTCACAGTGGCAGGTTGCTCAGCAGTTATATCACCTGAGTTTACCTTCTTGAGAATCAGCTATTATGGGCTGTGCTTCTCACCCCACTGTCCTCTTATCATTGTAAGCTCTAAGGGTTGGGAAGGGCATAGGGAGGAGTCAGTGAAGGCTCACAGCTCCTAATGCCATCCTTTTGGATGCCATAGGTTAGGTGCAGAGGGCCATAGGCCAGCCTCAGGACTACAGCTAGAACAGCTAATAGAACAGCCAATTTAATATTTCTGCTTATTTCCCAAGAGCAAAGTAAATTTGGTCTCTATGGTTGCACCCATATTTGCATATAAATAAAATGATATGGGCTCCCTCCCTCTCCAAATATTTCCACATACTGGGTAATGGCTGATGGTGATGGAAAATATATATTAGTAAATGATTATAAAGTACTTGGCTAATCAAAATGAGGGCTAAATAACCCTTTGATAAGGTCAAGTCCTGGCAAAAACTGATAGCCTGGGCCCCACTGGCCCTTTGTGAGGTCTAGCCTTGGCAGGAACCCCTGTGACAACTACAACCTGTGTTGACAACAGTCCATACTGACTGGATGGACCCCAGGTGCTGAGCATGATGGGGACCGTGCAGAACCCAGAAAATTCACAATCCCTGGCTCCTATCTTAAAACTGATCTCACTATGATGGGGTTTCCTAGCCTGCTGGTCAGGTTTTACTAGCTTTTAGATAGGCACAATGTAGTTTGTGCCTTTGGAGAAAAATATAGGTTTAAATGTTTAAAAGTCCTACTCATCAAAGAGAAATTTACATACCCATGTTCATAGCAGCATTGTTTACAATTGCCGAAAGGTAAGAACAACCCAGATATACATCAACAGATGAATATATAAACAAGATATGGTATATATGCACAACTGAATATCATTGTCTTAAAAAAAGAATGAAATTCAGATACATACATAACATAGATGAATGTGGGAAACGTAAAATAAGCCAGACGCAAAAGGACAGGTATCATATGGTTCCACTTATATGATGTACTTAGAAGAGTATATTCATAAAGATAGAAGGTGGGATGATGGTTGCCAAGAGGCTGGAAGGAGGGGAGAACAGGGAATTAGTGTTTAATGGGGACAGAGTTTCAGTTTGGAATGATGAAAAGTTTCTGGAGATGGATGATGATGATGGTTGCTAACACTGTGAATACTTAATGCCACTGAACTGTGCACTTAAAACTGGTTAAAATGGGGAGAATTTCCTGGTTGTCCAGTGGTTAGCACTCTGAGTTTCTACTGCAGGGGGTGTGGATTCGACCCTTGGTCAGGGAATGAAGATCCTGCAAGTCAGGAGGCAGAGCCAAAAAAAAGAAAAAAATTAGAAAAAAAGATTAATTATACATTATGCATGAAAGTGCAAGTGTTAGTCACTCAGTTGTGTCTGACTCTTTGCGACCCCATGGATTATAGCCCACTAGGCTCCTCTGTCCATGGGATTCTCCAAGCAAGAATACTGGAGTAGGCTGCCGTTTCCACCTCCAAATACATTATGCATAGTTTACTGCAATAAAAAAATGTACACACATACATACACACACCACTAGTCAAAGCATCTTCCTCAATCATTTCCATTTAAAGTTAGAAGAACCAGACTTCTTCAACTTGAGTCTCATCTTCCCTTTGCTTCTCAGTGGCTCATGTCCATCCCAGGTGGTCTTTGACCCAGTGCACAAGAACTAAGTCAAAGGCAGGTCGGCCTGACCTCACCTCTTCTGTGGCCAGAGAGACAGACTGATGTCAGGTGCTGGCAAAGTGGGAAAGAATGTGCATGGAAATCTGTGGGACCAAGACAGGGAGGAAGGCCTCCAAGGTCATAAGAAAGAGATTAATCAATAATTAAAGAGAGATGGCAGCTGGTAGACATGACTGGGACAGAAGATCTTGAGAAGGACAGGAATTGATCCCTTTTGGATCTGAACAAGGTCAGGTGGAGTTGGGGGTGGGGGTGGGGGCTCTGTAAGGCTCCTGGAAGTGTGGATAAATTGCAACCACAGAGTGGGCTGTGGGTGATTTGTGATGCTGAAAATGGTTTGGTCTAGAGCAAACCTGGAGGCAGCCACTCCTGGAAACTACGCTCTCTGTGCTTCCCATGTATTTATTCCCTCTTGAAATTCAATCTATTTTCTTGAAAGACCTGGGCCTGCGGTTTCTGATGTACAAATCGGAAAATTTGTGTCTGCGTAGGTTCTTCCCTCACTACTCAGAAACCTCTGGAAATTTGCTTCCTAAAGGCTGAGAGAAGATCTGCAGCGACCGTGTCGGCTGCCAGATGACTGTGGTGGTCACCTGAGCCCACTGCTCTGCTCTCACCGGAAGAGACACCGAACACTAGGTGCTGAGGGCTCCTGGCAGGCGCTGTGGAAAGTGCGGGAAGCCCCTGGCCCAGGGCACCGGGGTCTGCTGCTGCTGCAGGTAGCCAGCAGGAAAGGGGAGAAGTTGACAGCTGGGCTGTCTTCCAGTCTCATTCACCTCCTGGGGTCTCTGCTGCCTTGATTCATGCTAACTCTCGCGGCATCCCCTCTGCAAACCAGCCTCCTATGATTCCCAGGGTCCTTCCAGCCCCGTCTCCAGGCAGGTGAAAATGAGTTTCATTTAAAACTGTTTCCCTTGGAATTTCCATTTCAGGCACCAGCAAGGCTTACTCAGACCACAAACAACCCAGGAGAGGCATCTGCAAAAGATACAAGCTGACTTTTCACAGAAAGTATGTGTGGCCAAGATCCATTTAAAGAGATAACCAGGGAATTCCCTGGCCGTCCAGTGGTTGACATTGTACTTCCAATCCAGGGGGCTTGGGTTTGGTCCTCGTTAGGGGAATTAAAACCCTGTATGCCACAAGATGTGGCCAAAAAAAAAAAAAAAAATTTTTTTTTAATAAAGAGGTAACCAGTATCCTCAGGGGTCAGTGAGATGCAAATCAAGTTCACTGAGACATCCTTTCAATTGGCAAAAATCCAAAAGTCTGACTACTAAATATTGTTATGTGTGTGTGTGCTTCGTCACCCCATGGACCAGGCTCCTCTGTCCATGGGGTTTTCCACTGGAGTGGGATGCCATGTTCTTCTCCAGGGGATCTTCCCTACCCAGGAATCAAACCCACATCTCCCACATCTCCTGTGTTTGCAGGTGGATTTTTCATCACTGAGCCACCTGGGAAGCCCATACTAAATGCTGGAGAGGGTGCAAATCTAAAGAGAGATCTGTAACACATAGCAAGTGGGAGTAAAACTGTACAACCACTTTTGTTGGTTCCTAACATGGAATGTTGGCAAACTTTGTGAACAAGTTCCACTCCAGGACGTGTACCAAAGAGTGATTCTTGCATAACAACAATGGTAACAGTAACCGTCATCCACAAGAATGATCAAACGGTCCTGCTGGCAATAGCAGAAAACAAGAAACATCAGGAAAGTGGATGAATACATATTCCCCAACAGCCACCTGTGTGAACTAAACCATATGTAACGATGTGAATGAAACTTCGCATGTGTGAAGTGAAGAAATAAATTCTGAAAGATTACAAACAATATAGTACCCTTTTTTAATAACTAAAAATAGTAAAAATAAAAATGTATACTTTAAAATATACATATATGATATTCCTCAACCACCGTTAAGTCGGGGACTGTCGTAGAGTCAACAAGGAGAGTGAGGGTGTGTTGAACAGGAAGGGGATCATCTGGTTAAATGTGGGTTATTGTCCAGTTGCTTGGAGATGGAGTTGCTTTTATTGGAGATGGTGAATTTGAGAGTTTGAGGATGCTTGTTATACTGGCCTGAGAACATTTGTAAACTTCACTCATCAAGACCCACTTTTTTTTACTTCATACACCCTTCCTCGCCTTCTATTAACATGCAAACAGTGTAACCCCAGGAGCAACAGGCTATGATTTATGGGTCTTGAATGTGTTTTTAGAACCATCTCAACTGCCTTCCCAAACTTCTTTCTATAGATTTATTTCATTCCTTGTAACAGCTGCATGGATTTATCTGCACCATAGTTTATTTAACTTTATTCTTCTAAGAGTAGGCATTTAGACTGTTTCTAGCTTTTGCTTTAACAAAAAAGATGCTACAGTAAATAAAAATGCTATAGGGAATATTCCTAGACACTTGGGTAAGTATGCCAGTAGATCTTCTAGAACTGCTGATTCAAGGTGTTTGTTGCTCAGTGGTGTCTGACTTTTTGCAACCCTCTGGACTGTAGCCTGCCAGGCTCCTCTGTCTGTGGGATTCTCCAGGCAAGAATATTGGAGTGGGTTGCCATTCCCTTTTCTAGAGGATCTTTCCCACCCAGGGATTGAAACCGGGTCTTCTGTACTGCGGGCAGATTCTTTACCACCTGACCCACCAGGGAAGCCCTGGTGACAAGACATTCACACAACATACCTGTTTCCAGACTCACTCAAAATATATCATAGTGGGTATGATCAGCTATGTCAGGAGGTCAGTTCTTTTTTTTTAAAGACCTTTTTTTTTTTTTTAAATGTGGACCATTTTTAAAGTCTGTATTGAATTTGCTACACTACCGCTTCTGCTTTATGTTTTTTGGCCGAAGCATGTAGGATCTTAGCTCCCCCACCAGGGATTGAACCTGCACACCCCTGCACTGAAAGGTGAAGTCTTAACCACTGGACCACCAGGGAAGTTCCAGGAAGCCAGCTTTTTATGCTTCTTCACTTTCCATGAGCTGGTCCCACAGGAGAAATGGTTCTATGACCAGGGCTCAAGGGAGAGTGATGCTCACTCCTAGCCTTTAACTTCCCCATGGACTGTAGCCTCACCAGGTTCCTCCATCCATGGGATTTTCCAGGCGAGAGTACTGGAGTGGGGTGCCATTTCCTTCTCCAAGCCTTCAGCCTATCCCCTCTGTGTCCTGGCTGGTGACTCCGTGCTCCTTTTGGAAACGGTAGGTCGCCATCCCCTCTGCCCCTGGCCATTTGCGGGGCCTGGTGCTCGGAACCTGAGAGAGCACTTCTACTCCCCAGTTGCGTTGGTGTTCTTAGGATTTGTGAAAATGCCTTTGGGGATGAAAGGTGCAAACATACGGAAGTTCACGCTCACAAGTACAACTCCATAAATAATAGCACTGGGGAGAGGCCGGAATAGAGTCACAATGTCAATAAAAGCTTCGTCACTCATTCAGAAGTTTGACGTCTCTGCTTTCAGATTGAGACTTCCCAGAGGTTGGTTTCAAAACAACTGCAACTTGTGTCCACCGCCCCCTCCACCCAGCCCTGCCTCCCCAAGCTCACACTCATTCGTTCAGCCATGTTTGCAGCTTGATGACAGAAAAGAAGACTCTTGGGACTTCCCCGGTGGTCCAGTGGTTAAGACTCCTAGCTCCCAATGCAGGGGGCACGGGTTCCATTCCTGGTCAGGGAACTAAGATCCCCCCATGCCACATGGCATGACCGAAAAAAGGGGAAAAAAAAAGACTCTTTGCCGTGTCCCACCTTGACCATTTTCATCGTTTGGTTCATCATTCCTACAGAGAGAGCTTTGCTTCTCTGAGGGTAAATTCTGTTAAGATTTAGGGGCAAACATCCTCAGTGCTGGGTGGTGGCCCCACTTGACTGACTTGCCTGGACCTTAGAGAGGCCCTAACTTCCCACAGACCCGGTTTCCTGGTACCAGCCTCTGTGGGCTTGAAAGCAGAGCTGATGTCCACCCATTGCCCTGCTGGCTCCAGGGGCTCTGACTTGGGGCAGTTGATTCTTTGATCTTGTTTTGTCCTTTCAAAATAAAGTGAATAGAAATCAGAGCAGTTTGTGTGTGTTAGTTGCTCAGTCGTGTCCGACTCTTTGTGACCCCATGGATTGTAGCCTGCCAGGCTCCTCTGTCCATGGAATTTTCCAGGCAAGAATATGGGAGTGTGTCGCCATTCCCTCCTCCAAGGAATCTTTCCAACTCAGGAATCAAACCTGGGTCTCCTGGAATGTAAGACATCAGGGAAGCCCCAAGTAAAAATATACTAGTGTCCAAAGTCAGGATGCGATTGTGTGAGCCACTTGGCACCACAAAACCCTGGGCAAGAGCCAACTCTTTTCGACCCTGATGCTGGGAAAAATTGAAGGTGAAAGAAGAAGGGGCAGCAAAGGAGGAATTAGTTATATAGCATCACCAACTCAATGGACATGAACTTGAGCAAACTCTAGGAGATAGTGGAGGACAGGGAGGCCTGGCGTGCTGCAGTTCATGGGGCCACAAGAGTCGGACATGACTTAGCAACTGAACAACAACAACCCTGGGCAAGGCTGACACACAGGCCGCCAAGCTGAGCGGTGGCTCTTCAGGCCAGTTTGGACCTGGTGTGGTCCATGGCTCACCTCCTGAATGATGGTAGTTTCTTCCCTGTTCTACCAGGAGCCACAAGCTGGCTGTCTTAGAGATCAGTGACACCAGGGCCAGGGTTTGAGGATCACTTTTCTAAGCCTAGAGGCCTATGGTGATGGAGGTTTGGGGTGAGGGCTTGTTGAAGGAGACTTAAAGTAGGTCCAGAGATGACTCAGACCCTTAGTCTCTCTAGCTTGTTAAACAATGTCTAGAACTGATCTGGCCCTAAAAGATTTATTTTTTGTATTTATTTATTTGACTGCACCGAGTCTTAGTTGCAGCGTTCGAGATCTTCAATCTTTATTTTGACATGCAGGATCTTTAAGTTCTGGTGCATGGGATCTAGTTCCCAGACCAGGGATCAAACCTGGGCTCCCTACATTGGGAGCTCAGAGACGTAGCCACTGGACCACCAGGGAAGTCCCATGACAAGGCTTTTAATTAAGGNTATTTTGACATGCAGGATCTTTAAGTTCTGGTGCATGGGATCTAGTTCCCAGACCAGGGATCAAACCTGGGCTCCCTACGTTGGGAGCTCAGAGACGTAGCCACTGGACCACCAGGGAAGTCCCATGACAAGGCTTTTAATTAAGGCGGTGCTCTGCATGAAAACTTGAGGTGGATGGAGAAATAGTGCATGTTCTTTTTTATTAAATATCACCTTTATGAGCATAAAATCTCAGTGGAATTGGCAATAATTCAGAAAAACATTAAGAAAGTAAGCTTGATTATGTAATTAATTTTTACATTTAATACTCCAAGTATGCAACTATAACATCATGCCATTATAGTTTAAAGGTTACAGTTTACACCATGTAAGTTAGATATAATATATGGAAACTTTGCGTGTCCTTGGTACTGCTGCTGCTGCTGCTGCTAAGTCACTTCAGTCNATCGTGATCAAATCTAATACAAAGTTACACAGGAAAAAATAGATTATGAAACAAAATAACATCTTTACAGACAATGAAAGCACTCTAAACATTCATACTAAGAAAAAAGAAGCCTATTTTAAAATGAGCTGAAAGACACGAAGCAAACAGCATAAGACACAAAAGAAAGATGTAAATCAGAATTAGAAAAACTCAGAATGAGACCACAGAACTCAGAAAACACCTGAAAATAAAAAATTTTTACATGTAATTGGAAATGAGGATTAAACTAGAAGGGTTGCAAGCATCAACTAATTTCTTAGTAAAAATAGTAGGTTAAAATTAAAATATATATATATTATTTAAACATTTGTGATAATATGACAAATATTGAAAAAGGCAAAGAAGATCCAAAATAAAGACAGTAGTGCCTAAAGGAAAGTCTACAGGAAGGATGCAGAATAAATTATATACACTGTAATGTAAGGAAACATTCTTGAAATAAAGACAAAGATCTGAAACTACATACTGAAACAGCACACTGTTTATCTGAAAATACTGCCACAGAACCAATAAGAAGATATTTTCTAGTAAAATTACTAGATTCACTTTAAGAAAAAAAATACTTCTGATAACTAAGCAAAAATGAAATGTGATTTATAAGGAAAATAAAATTATACTATTATCAGATTATTTCTCCAGTGCTTGTTTGCCTGCCAGAAAAAAAAT